>CM021104.1:394342904-394787986 GCA_007115665.2 Sequoiadendron giganteum | reverse complement strand
ATTAATATTAATAAATAATAATAATTATAATAAATAAATAATAATAATCAATCATTAAATAATAATAATGAATTGTTTTTTTAATTATTTGTTATTATATTAGTTTTTATTTATTTTTAAAAATATTTTAAAATTAAATTCTTAAGGCCTTCTCGCCTATGTAAAGGGCCACAACCCTTTATACAACCGTCAACTGCACATAGGTCGAGGCCTGTATAAAGGATCGACATTTAAAACATAAAATATATTTTTATTTTTAATTTGTTTATATATATATATATTAAATAAAATATACATAATTATTTTTTTAATTTTTAAAAAACAATGAAATTTAAAAGATTAAGTTATCAAAATAAATTTTAGATAAAGTAAATAGATTAATAATATATATATATATAATTTCCACATAATTTTTAAATAAATTTTACATAATTTTTTATATAAAATTTAATATAAATTTAATATAATTAAATGTTTGATTAAAAAATAAAATCTAACATCAGAGAAAAAATGGCGCTCGCAGGCGAAAAAGTGCAGGAGCGAAAATCCATAGCAAACACAAGGAAAACTTGGGGAGACTTGGTACTGGAGGAAGAGAATGAGAAGGAGGCAAAGGTTGAAGCCCTCCCCCAATACACAGGACACATCCCTCAGTGGGTATTTGAAAATGGCGAATCGGTAGACAAGTGCAACCCGACCCATCTTCATCCGGGAAACTTGACGGGCTACAACTAGAGAAGAATCCTATCTGTCAATCACAATCGAATTTTGCACCAAAACATAAATCAAGAGAAATCCTCAGAGGTTCAATGGCATGGGTGGCTTCGGGAAAATGGTTGACAGGAAAAACCCTCAGACCAGAATTGGCGCAGCAAAGGCAATTACAATCTGGTGCGAACCAACAAAATTTGGAAAAACAAAAACCCGGGAAACCCTAACAATGGAAAAACACATCATCATTCTGGGGATCTTCGAAGAGGGCTAAACCAGAGAGACATGGATCTGCTCACCCGGAAAGCTAAGAGGAGGGACAAGAAAAATAAACCAAATTTAAACCACGGGCTCCGCCCCCGGGGAAGCAAACTCTTGCAACTGCCTTCGAAAACAATTGAGCGAAGAGTAGATCGTGTAATGGAGAAAGCTATGTTTTCCAAATGGACGAGACATGGATGCCCAAGTGAAGAGATCAAAGATTGGTGGAAAAACAAATTTAAAAACTAGGTAAGCATAAGCCAACTCCCAAACTCTTTTTTCCTCATAGAATTTAGTGATCAAAACTTAAAATTTGAAATAGATAATGGAAAACCCCTGTTCATGAATGGCCATAGCTTTCACTGCTTGAATTGGAGGGTTAATTTTGATCCCTAAAACTATAAAATAAATCAAATTCCCATCTGGATCAAGCTAATTGACTTACCTTCAGAATTCTGGAACTTAGAAGCCCTAATTCGAATTGGTGATGCCCTAGGGGTGTGCCTAGGTGTAAATGAGGAATTCATTAATGGAGTATAAGGAGCTATTGTAGGCATTCTGGTGGAAATAGATGAAAGGGTTGGGATCTACAAAAATTTGGAAATTCTGACAAAATACGGAAGTTGGTAGTAGGAAATAGAAATATGGGTAGGATATGAGCAAAGTAAATGTCTCTTTAGGGATTCTTGCTCAGAGGGCCCCTCAAATGGTGGAAAGTTCTCTACCAAAGAGAAAAGAAGCACAAACACAAGTCTAAACCTCCATGACCCAAGCCCCTCTTTAGTAGAAGCACTTCCTAAAAAGGCCAACTTGAGCACAAAGCATCAACCATTAGGAGAAGTGAGGCCACCTCCTCATGACCTTGAAACACCAGACAAGGAGCCCCTGGTTGAGGAACCCAGTAATACAGAGCTAGCTCTCAATTCCCTAATGGAAGGGGCCCAAGATCTTCAAAAATATATAAAAATACAATTAGGGATATTAACCAAAGAAGTAGGGTCACAAGATCCTAATCCCCCATCACCTCAAGGGATAGAAAAAGAGCTGGTACAAACCGCCCCAATCTCACTTGTCTTATCTCCTCAAGACACTGAAGGTGTAAATGCTCACTCAGAAGATGAGGGTAGCTACCCTCACTCAGAAGAATAATTGGATCCATGGGAAGAAATAGAGGCAGGGGAATTACTAGAAATAAGGAAATTAGAACAATCAAAATCCTGGATAAAAGCTCCAAACTTTAAGAAAAATTCCAATAGGATGTCAAACAAATCCAAGCTGTTAATAGCAGGTAATGCCTCAGGAAAACAAAAAATTCTAGTTGGGAAGGAAACCATCCTTCCCAAAGTAGAATGAGGGTTATTTCATGGAATGTCAGGGGCATAAATGCCCCTGACAAATGGCGCATGGTCAAGCACAAAATTGACCAGTCAAAAGTGGACATTGTGCTCATTTAAGAAACAAAATGGAGCAAGGAAGAAAGCTAGAGGATATTGGACTTCTGGAGGCAATGGAAAGGTCATTTCAAGGATGCGATAGGTGCCTTAGGTGGACTTGGAATCCTATGTAACCCCCTGTAAATAGAAGGTTCAGTGGAGAAAGAGGAAAATAACTGGCAACTTTTCAAGTTTAAAGATCTAAAGAAAAGCACCTCTTTCTTTTGTGTCAACATATATGGACCAATACCCACAACAACAAAGAAACAAGTCTGGGACAAAATAACAAGTGAACTGGAAAATAGAAATGGAGAATTAGGAATTATAGCTGGAGACTTCAATGCAACCTTGAACAATGAGGAGAAACGGGGTGGTTTGGGGAGGATAATGACCATCCATAAATATTTTCAGGAATTCATAGATACCAACCACCTAAAAGATATGATCACCAAAAATAGAACATTCACATGGTCCAATAGGAGGAAAGGCTTTACCAACATTGCAGAAAGGCTTGACAGATTCCTCCTATGGGGAGATTGGGGTGACTTGGCAACCACTCTAGAAGCCCAAATCTTGCCATTGATAGGCTCAGACCATTTCCCCATTTCTCTTACCCTTGGTCATGACGAACCACCCCTGGGGAGCCCCTTCAAATTTGAAAATATGTGGCTAAGAGATGAACAGCTTCCAAAACTAATTGAACAGTGGTGGAATGAAACTAGATTTGGAGATAGTACCAACCTTTTCAAAATTAGCAAAAAATTAGCCCACATCAAAACCAAACTCAAAGAATGGAACACGTCACACTTCAAAAATATATTCCAGGAGAAGGTAAGAGTGGAGTAGGAAATCAGAATGCTGAATGAACATGTCATAGAAAATGGAATGGATGCAAAGGACTTTGAAAATGAAAAATCACTGAAGGAGGAACTCTCAGAACTATTAAAAAAAGAAGAATGCTATTGGTGACAAAAATCAAGGGAATCTTGGCTGAAAGAAGGAGACAGGAATACCAAATTCTTCCACAAATCGGCTATTGCAAACAGAAATAGAAACAAGATTTTAGAAATTAAAAAGGAAAATAGAGAAGTGGCTCAATCCACTGCAAAAGTTAATAAAGAAGCGACCAACTTCTTTGAAGAACTACTAAATAAAGACTACCCAGAAAATAGGGCAACTAGAGATAAGCTGCTGAGGGCTATACCATCACTAATAAATGAAGATCAAAATTGTCATCTATTTCAAAAGATCCCCTTGGAAGAAGTAAAAAAAACAATCTTTCAGATGAACCCAAATAAAGCCCCAAGACTGGATGGTTTCCCAGCTGGCTTCTTTTAGAAGTTATGGCACATAGTGGGGGAGGATCTAGGAGAAGGAATAGAGGAATCAAGGAAAAAAATGACAATGCTGGGAGCCATGAACCACACCTTCCTAGCCCTAATTCCCCAAAAAAAGGACCCACAATCTATGAGTGATTTGAGGCCAATAGCCCTCTGCAATACAGTATACAAAGTGGTCACCAAAATAATAGCAAACCGACTCAAAGTCGTTCTGGACAAAATAATTTCAAAAGAACAAAGTGGCTTCGCTCTAGGAAGGTCAATTGTGGAAGGAATAATCACAGCCCATGAAACCATCCACTCTACAAGGAAAACTAGAAAGGCCTACATGATATTGAAACTAGATATTCTCAAAGCCTATGACATGGTTGATAGACAATTCCTACTAGAAGTCCTTAAGAAATTCGAGTTTGGGACAAACTGGATTAACTGGGTCAATAGCTGTATCTCAACAGCTAAATTCTCAATTCTGGTGAATGGCTCAGCGCATGGATTTTTCTCTTCCTCAAGAGGACTAAGGCAAGGCGACCCCCTCTCCCCTTTCCTATTTATAATTATGGCAGAAGTTCTGGGAAGGGGAATTCAAAATCTAGTTAGGGAAGACAAGTGGAAAGGCATCCAAGTAGCAAATGGTTTGGAGCCAGCGTCTCATCTCTAATTTGCAGATGACACAATCTTAATGGGGGAGACAAGTAGAAGAGAGGCAAGGACTATCAAAAGCTTCTTAGATGATTACTGTAGGGCTTCAGGACAAAGCATCAATTGGGGAAAATCAAAGATTGTCCTTCTGAACACTCAACCAAGCATGCAAAGAATTCTAGCCAGAATCTTGAACCTAAAAGTGGCCTCCCTCCCTGGGCGATTCCTGGGAATGCCATTGTTTATAGGAATCAATAAAAACTACTACTGGGAAAACCTAGTTAATAGTTGCAAAGCCAGAATGGGAACCTAGAAAGGAAAATGGTTGTCGTCGACAGGAAGATTACTAATGGTCAAGACAGTCCTATTAGCCATCCCAGTATATTTAATGTCCTACCTAAAGCTACCGAAAGTAGTGGAAGATGAACTCAACCAGATCTTCAGGAGATTCCTCTATTCGGGGATAGAAGATCACAACAAATTCCCCCTATTGGCCTGGGACAAGGTTTGTAGGCCCCAAGATGTTGGGGGAGCAGGACTAAGGCAGTTGGCAATAATGAACCATGCCATGGGAGCCAAATTGGCTTGGGATA
Organism: Sequoiadendron giganteum; assembly: GCA_007115665.2. Classification (NCBI taxonomy): domain Eukaryota; kingdom Viridiplantae; phylum Streptophyta; class Pinopsida; order Cupressales; family Cupressaceae; genus Sequoiadendron; species Sequoiadendron giganteum. The sequence goes on along the minus strand of CM021104.1, from coordinate 394,783,009 downwards.
TCCATACTAAAGGGGATCAGAAATGGGTCAAAATTCTAAGGAGAAAGTACCTAGACTCAGATGCCCCGACCAGAATCCTCACTACATCCAACCCTCCAAGAGGATCAACTATCTGGAACTTCATCCTAGACAATGGAGACATAATTTCCCAACATGTGACCTGGGAAATCAAAAGTGGCAAAAGTGCATCCTTCTGGAATGACTCTTGGGGTGGGAAATCCCCCATAGGCAACACCCCTGGTCTAGAAGCAATAAAGGAGGAATCTATTAGACTATGGTAGGACAAAGTGGCAGATTTTGGTCAGAAAATTTATAGTCAAGATGCCAGCAATAGGTGCTGGAAAGAAATTTAGACCCTCAATGCCCCAAAAGATCAGAAAGATAGCCTTTTAAAAATCCTCAAAGACAGATTCTTCATCCCTTCTAGTGGTCCAGACATGATCCGTTGGTGCAGATCTCCTATTGGGTCATACAAAGTCAAGCTTGGATACAAGGTGAAGGAGCTAGCATTAAAAAACCAAGAATGGCCTTGCAAATTGTTCTGGGGCAGTAAATGCCTACCTAAGGCAGGGGTTTTTTCTTGGTTGGCAGTCCAAGGAAGAATCCTCATAGCGGACAGGCTAGCCACCTTCGGCATTCAAGGCCCGGGCAGATGCATTTTATGCAAAGCTAGTGAGGAAATAACAAACCATCTCCTCCTGCATTGCCCTATTTCATATGAATGTTGGAACATAGTAAAGAATAAACTAGCCCTTCAATCCCCCATTCTAGCAGACCTGTGCTCATGGTTCAAAATGTGGCCACAAAAAATCTGCAAATCAGTGTTTGGGGAAATCTGGCAGACCATCCCATCATTGGTAATTTGGGAAATTTGGAAGGAGAGAAACAAGATAAATTTCCAAAACAAGGAACTAAATAAAGAAAGGCTATGGGAAAAAATTGAAAAAAAAAATAGTAGAAGTAGTAAATGAAGATGCCTGATCCAACACATCTAACCAAAGAATATTCACAAACTGGGACGATTGTTTAATCAAAAAGTTCAGTGGCTTAAAACCGTCGCTTTTGTCCGGAAACGGGTCAACCAAGCCAACAAAAATCAAAAGGGCGGAAGTAACTTGGTAGGCACCAGAGCTAGGCTGGATCAAATTTTTTTTCGATGGGGTGGCTGTGGTAAGCTAGGCCCAAGAGGAGCGGGTTGTGTTGCAAGGCATTCCCAAGGCAATCATCTAGCAAAACTATCCATGCAACTTGGCTTCTGCACCAATAATGAAGCTGAGTTCAGGGCGGCATCTCAAGGTCTGCAACTGGGAATCGACTTGGGGGTGCGAAAAGTACATTTGGAAGGGGACTCACTAATAACAATCAATGCAATCAGCCGTGGCACCACCCCTAACTGGAAACTAAACCATCTTCTTCAACACATCAAGGAATTAACCGTCAAATTTGAGGCCTTCAAAATCAACCATGTCTACAGAGAAGGGAACATCATGGCGGATGAGTTGGAAAAATAGGCATCCGAGACCACCACATAGGCTCCATCAAGCTGTGGTCTCGGGAAAATTTCCGGCACTACAAAACCCAAAGGAAGATAACCAAAATCACACGTAGATGTAAGGATGAGCAAAGGGTCTTTTCAGATGTGACAGGCTCATCAGTGGTAGGCAAAGTGCAGGCTACCCAAGCAAGTCCCAAGGCATTAGGCAGATTGTGCAGATATCAAATTTACCTAAACTTTAAACCATGACCTGTACTCCAGTGTTGCGCCAGTAAGCTCACATGAGTCTTCTGACGTGTGTTCAAGTTAAATAAATCATGAAGATTTATGATCGTCTGTCGATTATTATACCACCCGGAGTTAAGCATTCTCAAAAAAGAAAGTTCAGCTTCCTCCAGAGGCGTTAATAAATTATCTGGTAAGAAATGGAGATATCGCTGGCTCTGGATACTGATAAGCAGCAATAGGCATTCCGTGGGGAAATAACAGACAAAAGACTCAGTGGGCTAATGTCTTGCTCTCATCCGATTGTGCTCTGGGCAACCAAGATGGTGTTGGGCCCTGAATTCCTCAAAGCATACTACAGGTTCAGGATAAACACGGAAATCCCAACCATGTTTCTTGCGGCCAACCTCCACATGGGAGTCCTAAAATATTTAGCGAAGAAGCTGACCCAGATGGTGTTTGTCCACACCTGGTTGGGTGATATCGATGGGGCCCTCGACAATGTTGATGAAAACAATCTCATCCCTATGCCCCAGCATTACAACATGTTGAGCATATGGGGTCGCAAGGTGATGAAATTCCCACTGATCAGGATAGTCAACCCAGCAGGCTTCGAAAAAATGTGGGACGAGCAAGACCGAAGCGTCATGTTTCTTCTCAGGGCGGCGAAGCTAACTACCAACCTACCACGAGGATGGGCCCTGAGGTATGTAAAGAATGAAGGGCTTGACGCAGTCCTGCCTTTTGGGGATGACACCGTCTGAGGCTTCGACACTAGCGAAGAGTGGATTCCAATGGATGACAGAGACCCTGAGGAAAAAGCACTTGGACCAGCCCACCAGAAGTGTAAAGCTGATTGCCCGGTGGTCGCAAATTACCTAGCCTACAAAAAATGGGTGGCATCGGAAGATTCTAAGGAAGATGCTCTTGAGGAGATAAAGGAATATTGAAGGTGCCCAGTACTCTGCTATTATCCAGTCTTAGCAAGGGCTTATTGCTTTAGTCAGTCTCGGGTGATTACTAGTATAGACTATAGGTAATCAGGTTTTTTTGTTTATGCAAAAAGGTACTTTCAAATAGTTAGTCACTTTAGTCATCAAGAAGCTTTTTTCCATTTTCAAACTGGCTCTCAGATGCTTACTATCACAAACTACAATCCTGTATATTTTTTTGATAATCAATATAGGGTGCTACCCCTCTGCAACGGTTTAACTAGCAATAAAATAAAATAAAATAAAATCTAACATAAATATAGTATAATATTCTTGAGTAAATATCAACATATATTAAAAAAAAGATTTATCAAATTAAAAATTGTATTATTTTTTCCTTTTTAATAAAAGGATTTGCATTAAGGTAAAATAACTATTTAACATGAAAGAGAGAAGGAAAAATTGGAGGCCTACCTATAATGCAATGAAACCAAGTCCATCTTTGTTGAATCTCATGCTTTTCCCTTCCAAATCTTTGCTCCTCTTCTCTATAGTCACAAAAAAACTACCACCTTCTTCTATATCTTATCCTTTTCTAAAAAAACTACTTTTAGAGTTGCATGTAAAAATAATGATAAAGACTACAAAGTTTTTTGTTTTCATACCTTTGAAAGAGGCCAAAGGGTCATATTTATAGAAAATGTATGCTCGATCGACGGTCCAAATTTGATGTTAAAATCAACGAACATGATCAAAGAAAAGAATAGGAAAGTTTCCTTTCAAACTCATGAGAGGATTTAATAATGAATTTTCAATTTTAAAATATAGATAATGGTGCACATGAAGTTTCCCATTTTATGCTAAGTTAACTAAATGATTTCAAAAGAAGTTTTTAAAAGTGAGAGTAGATAATTTATAAGGGAAGATTTAAATTCTAAAATGAGATGGAGTTAATTGATGAGAGACAAGGTGTTGAATGGAAGAGAAATTAGAAAGTAGGCAACTTTTAAATAATTTAAATTTATTTACTTTTCATTCTCTCATAATTTGAAAAGGATTCATATTTCCATAAAAAAATATTTATTTATCAAATATCCATTTAATTTTCTAAAGATTTAAATTTATTGATTTTATTTTATTTTTCCCTTATTTTTAACTTTATAAATTATCCATAAAAATAATATTTATTTCAAACTAACTTAATTTAATAATAACAAGAGTTTTCTAAATGTTCTAAGATAGAGGGGCGTGATAGGACTAAATTTGTAGATTATAAGTATTCCATCCCTCTTATGAATTTGTTAATCCATCAATGGAAAGAGCCCCACAAATGGCTAGTAGGAGGATCTATGGAGGACCATGACACTTTAGCATCCATTTTGGCTAATCGACCTTTCTCTTTTTCCAAAGATATTAATGACCTAGCTTGGGGTCATGATTCAAAAGGAATCTACAATGTTTCTCATGGTTATCAAGTTTTGGAAGTGCAACGAATAGGATTGGGGGACTTTCTTTAGTGAAGAAATATCTAAAACAAGGTTGGATGGCCCAAATGTAATTGATTTCTATGGCTATTGTCACACATTGGGAAAAAATCAACAAGAGAGGGTTCTATGGACTACCATATGCACTCTTTGTAGTCGTAATGAGGAAATCATTGACAATATTTTCTTCTTGTGCCCTTTCTCTAAGGAGTTATGAATTTTTTGATGGAATATTTGGATTAAAATTTTCATTCATGCAACCTCAAATTATTTTTGGATAGCTTGGGTCAATCGCCTACATTAACTTCCTTCCTATAGGTTTCTTGGTAAATTGACCCCTCTTTTATTCTTTGGCAAACCTGGTTGGAGTGAAATTGCCACATCTTTCAAGATTGTCAGAACAAAATAATGCAAATATGGTTCAAAGTAAAATGAATGGTTAAGGAATCCATTGAATCTAATTTCTCTCTAGAAGGATTTCTTTCCTCTGCTGATCTTTGATTGGTCAAGATTCTATAGATATCTCTCTCATTTCCCTCTTTTGATAGCAATAAAAAGGGTACTTAGGTCTCCAAGAAGGTCAATAGATCTAGGAATTGGGAGGCCCCTCCCAATGGATTTTTGAAAATTAACATTGATGGCTCTTCTAGGGGTAACCTTAGGTTAGAAAGTGTTGGTGGAGTTGGTAGAGACCGACTAGGATCAATTCAACTCATCTTCTCTATTAATATGGTTGTGCACACGAATAATTTCATGGAAGCTTGGGAAATTCTGAAAGCCATTGAATTGGCCCTTACCAAATATTAGAGAAGAGTCATTTTTGAATCTGATTCTATGATTCTTGTTTCATTGTTGAATAAAAGAAAGGCTTAGGAGTCTTCATGGAGACTTTCCAGGGTTGTTAAATGAATTCTTGATTTGGTGACTCATTTTGACTTGATATCATGTTTCTAGGGAATGGAATAGAGCTGTTGATTGTCTTGCAAAATGGGCTTCAAAAGGAGTTCAAAGATGAAATTCCATTGAATGGGATGATTTGGATCATGAAAAAATGTAGAACCTACTCAAGATTATTCATGATGATAAGAAAAAGGTGGTTAGATGGATGAGTTGGGTGTGGATAGATTTGAATGGTAGTTTTATGTATCCTATAGAGTTTGTCTTTTGGGTTAGCAAGATCCCTTGGTAGACCATCCTTATCTTGAATATAGTGATGATAGTCATCATCTAGAAGTTGAATTGTAATCTAAAATCTTAGTTATGTTGAATAAAATCTCTTTTTTCCCAAAAAAAGGATAGTTATGGACGTGGGTTTAAAGATCTTAATAGAGCTTATAGAGAATGAATTTTACAACTAAATAAGTTGGGTGGGATTCAATTATAGGTTATACAAAAAATTTAAATAATGAAGCAGCAAAAAAAATGACATGACCATTATATAAAAGAAATGAAGTTTCACAAATGAGATTGAGCATTGTTATTCAAATCTAGATACAAATACCTTAAAGGGAAACTTAAAACATCATGGCTATGGATTTATGAAGTGGAATAAATATTCAATACTGGATTTGTGCATCTAAAGCCAACTGATGGAAACACAAGAACGTTTTTGGTAAATGGTGGTAGTTTATGTTTGTATTAGAAATCAATGAGAAAGAAAGAATTCATCTAGAAGATTGAATAGTAGGCTGAAATTTATTGTGTGAAGAGAGTATTTCCTTCTCTAGAATAAATTGAGATAAATATTTCTAACTTAATTACTAAAAAAACTTTGAAAGCATACTTTAAATGATCTTCAAAATATTGTATGTGTTTCCTTCAAAAGAATCCTTTCAATGATGTTCTAAAATATTATTCATGTTTTCTCTAGACAAATCATTTCAATGATCCTCTAAAATATTATTCATATCTCAGGTCTAGAAGCATCCTTTCAATGATTCTTTGAAAGATTATTTGTGTTTCTTCAAAAGCATCCTTTCAATGATACTTTGGAAAAGAAATTGTGTTTCTTATAAAAGTGTCCTTTCAACGATGCTCAATAATATTGTTCAAGTTCCCTCTATAATCTTCTTTTCAATGATGCTTTGAAAAAAATGTATTTCCTATGAAAACATCCTTTCAATGATGCTTTGAAATATTATTCATTTTCCTTTGAAATCATCCTTTCAATGATGCTCCGAAAGGCTATTTGTGTTTTCTTTGGAAACATCCTTTCAACGATACTTTTAAATATATATTTTCCTTTAGAATCACGCTTTCAATGATACTCTGGAAGATTTTTTAATTTTCTCTAGAATCATCCTTTCAACGATGCACAAAAAGATTGATCATGTTTCCTACAAAAGAATCTTTTTGATGATGCTTTGGAAACTATTCATGTTTTCTCTAGGAGCATATTTTTAGCAATGTTCCGAAGCCATTGATTTGACACATGGAGCCTTATTTTTAAAAATTTCAAAGAAACACATGCCATCTCTTTGAAATGACATTTATATAGTACCTTCTATTTTTTTCCACCCCTATCAAATAAATATGTCTTCTCTACATTAATGACATAGAGTACAAAAAAGAAATTTCAAGATTGGACATAGGCAATAAGACTAAATATTCATCATGATTTTGACACATCACACATCCTACAATGAGGAAATTCCTATTAATGGTAGTTATGTTGATAGGTATGTACATCTGTTCTAAATTAGGGGAGTAATAAATTCTATCATATATTTAGAATAATCTACATGATTTTCCTCGGCTAGTAATAAATTAACCATGTATTAATAATGTCACCCTATTCCAAATAATAGAAAATATGGTAAAGGAACAATCCATATGAGTAGTCATTATAAAACCATTTTTCCAAAAAATAATACAAAACAAGTCTATCTTCCCTTATTATCCTCTGTTATTTTAAATTTCTTGTCTAACTACAATTTTTCCTATCATAGACATATGTACATTGAAATCTTCAAATTGTGATGTAAAACCTTTTTTTCAATAACATCTTTCTTCACCTTAATCAATCCAATAGACAACTATGGGAGTCAAAAGAAAATCAAAACTTGATTATGATAAAATAATGTTAAAAAATCAAATAACATCTAATGTGTTGGAGGCAATGTACTAACTAATTTTTTTATAAAATTTAAAAGGATACAATGAAAAACCGAGAGATAATTTCATACAAAACTTCTTAGAAGACTATTCCATGATATGTAGATGAAATATTAAGGCTGGTATTGAAACAATCTCTCTATTATTTAAAATTTTTGTAGGGTATTGACCTTTATCATGAAAAATATCACATACCAAAAATGGTAGATAAATTATTGAAGGAGGGAGAACCCCTTCCCCAACTTGTAGAAGAAAAAAATGGAATAATAAGGGCATCAATAAAGATACAATCCCTAGACTTGGATGTTAGTAGTGGTGTGGGTAATAAAAAATTCATATGTGAAGGTGAATTTGACATTGTAGTGGAACCAACATTTCAAATATTGACTTGCTTACGCCATGGAGCTAAGAATATTGTTTTACATATTCATCTACCTACATATTTTTTTATCTTTAAAAATTATGATAGAAAAATATAATAAGAGAAATGGTCCTTTGAAACATCATGGCCTTAGTATGTTAACATTATTTTTTTTTAAATAGAAAAATAATAAGAAATGGGTGAAATTTTTATCTCATTGAGGATAAAATAAAGAAGCAAGAAGTGGGAGAAACATCTAGAGATACTCCTCTAGCTACTAAGTATTGTCTCTTTCAATAGTTATTTCTCTGAAAGTAGAATCATAGATTTTAGAGATTTAGGTCTCCCCAAAAGTGCAAAAAAATCTCGAGGATCTAGCCCAACCATCAATTGAGGGATTTCTACCAGAGAAGTCATCGAAGACTATATAATCTTAATTTATAGATACTATCACACATAAGAGTCTTGTTCAAATAGAAAGAATTAAGTGATTGTTTCAAATAAAAAGAGGAAAAAGAGCCACTGACTGCAAGGGAGAAAATAACCAAACAAAGAATGAAAATTCCTCTGTAACGCCCCGCCGTGCTAACCCCAAAGGACAACCTAAACTAACAAATTTCCGCACAATTTTTTATTTTAAAGGAGAACATTACACTGGATGCACATATTACATGTAAAGAAATTAAGCAATTATACTATCAACTACATCCCCTGGGGTACACGCGACGACATTACAAAACCTATAATCATACCATTTCGATAATGAACGAACCAAGATTACATTATACACCATCAATAAGAAACATCCACAGATGATAATTCAACGTAACAAGATTAACTTAATTCTAATAACCATAACATAGTATTATCCTGAGAACTCAATGGAGCATAATTCCATAGATACAACACATTGAATAAGAACTAGAGAAAATCATCAACCACATAAGGTTTACAAGGTTCATAATACATTACATCCATTTCATTTCATTACATTGTTTAAGAATTACAATAATACAAAAGTGATCCCCAACATGAACAAGAAGAATACAATATGATAGGGTAATACAACTAAAAAGAAGAATACAATTATTAAGACTGGATCCATCTATGACACATCTTTGAAGTCACTACAAGTGGCACCAATCTCCACATCTTGATCCTTGGTTAGGGACCCAATGGGGTGCATAGCACGTTCCACCCGACCATGTGGACTCGAAGGCCCACCCCCGTGCTAGGAGATGACAAGAAAGGACCCACGACCAAGATAGTCAAGCAAAATGAACCCAAGACCAAACTACAAGGTCAACCAAAACATAACATACAACAATCTCAATGACCACTTACAAGGTGACTACTTCCAGAGGCATACAAAAGAAAAACGGTGAATATTATGGGAGAGTATCTTCGCATGGTCCTAATACAATACTTTACAACAATCAGAGGTGTACCAAACTTATAACACCAAACTTTACCAGTTCGAGTACAAACGCGAGGAATGGACCATCTTGCCAAACAACCATAACAAGAGGCAAACTATGAAATAAGGTAACACCCACAAGAGTTCAAGTTGATAATTAAATCAAACATTTCAAAATCAAATCAAAGAAATCCAACATACACCCATTACCCAATGCCTCAGGAAGCCTATAACACCAACTTTCATAAACTCCCAACTGAAGGGTACACAAATACTTGGGTTCCCAAAGAAACTCACATCATGGGACTCTAGAATGACTATGTAAAATCTACAAAGGAGACAATTGTAGAATAAAAGTAATACTCATGACAATAATAACAACCCACCAAGCACAACTCAACTCAAAAACCAATCCAATAATTCATCTTGAACAACCAACCAAATTATTCATACTCTTGCTAATTAACTACTTATACAAAGAGAGCACTTATTCAAGCATTACAACCAAATAACAAGGCACAAACATTCAATGAAATGTGATCATGAGTACCTTCACATCTCATAAGATATTAAAAGAAAACTATGTAACTAACATATGCAATAAGCTCATTAACCATAATGAAGGCATTTGCAAAATTAGATCAATTAAAATAGAGTCTCATATAGCTAACATTTAGGTAAGCATGGTTCCACTAAGCAGTATAAATTCTTAACAAGAAATAGGTTTTCTCAATAGCTTCCAGGATAGTATAATAGTTTGACTAAGGGTCATACTCTAACATTATTCAATGTCTACCATCTAGTAATTAATCAATGCCACCTTTGTATATATATATATATATATATATCTTTTATCAATACAACAAATCACTTAGATAACAACTTAAGAATTAGCGAATAAATAACCAATAAACTTTTCCAAACTTAAATATATCCTTAATCATTTTATTAACTTCCAAATATTGAAAACAATCACCTAAGCAAGGTTCACTTCAATGTTATTATTAATTATGAAAATATTAAATATTACCCCTTGACTTCTAAAAGTGCTTCAACATAATTTTATAACCTAATGTACAATTCAATAAACCATCTATATGTTCATGTATCTCTTTCTTGGATTAATAAAATGATCATGGAATGAATTTAAATATACAAGCTACAATTTAGGATACAAATTTCTAGAATACCATAACATTTTGCATAGTCCTAGTGTACCCTTCCTCTAAGTGAGAGACACAATAGTCTATTTTTAACTTCTTAAATTAGATTAATATTTCCAAATTAAACTTTTCAAATTTAAGTAAAAAGTAATAAATATTGATTTATTTAAATTTTCTTTCTTTCATTTATTTATTTATATATACTTAACTATTACTGCTTTTTTTGGAAATAATAGCTTACTCTAATATAATATCACTTTAACTTCTTGAACTAATTTAACTTCTTAAAGTAAATTAGTATTCCCAAATTTACCTACTCATTTTAACTTATTAATGTAAATTAATATTTACAAATTTAACTTTTCAATTTTAAGTAAAAAGAAATGAATATTGATTTCTTTATATTTTCTTTTATTTATTTATTTCTTAACTACTTCTTTTCTCCAGATATTAACTTACTTCAAATTAATATCTTTTTAACTTCTTAAAATAAATTTACATAAAATATAGTATATACATTTGTTTACTTCAACTAAATAAATTTAATTAAGATCTAACATATATGATTTATCATAGATCTTATATTAAAAAAATTGTAAATAAATTTAATTTTAAATAAAATTGTAATTAAATCTAATTTTAAATTTTAAATTCCCTATAAAATAAACTTAATTTTAAATGCGCTTGAAATAAATCTAATTTTTAAATACCCTTGAAAATAAATCTAATTTTAAATACACTTAAAAATAAATCTAATTTTAAATACACTTTTTTTAGTTCCTATGAAGGAAACTATAGGCACCACCTGCTTTAACTAGTGATTAATTTTTTTTCTTGTACCCAATCAAATTTTATTATTTTATTTTTTATACAGTATATTTTTATTTTAATACATTATATTTGAAGTTTCTTAAAGTTAGATGCATGATTTTTAACTTTTCAAATTCCAAAAATTATTTTTCTCCAATTTGATTGGCTAAAAAATTTTGAAAATCAAATTGAACTTTTTAAAAGTTATTCTATGAGCAACATTTTCATGAACATTTTTTGAGCATTTTTTATAGGCAACTTTGTTACCATGATCCATTTATTAAGTGATTCAATAATTAAATTGAATAATTGAATAATTTTAAGTTGCATTTTAATTTTCTCATATGTTGTTTAGTATTTTATTTTGAAGATATTTTATAAGTGATTCAATGATGTATGCCATTTAATGTACTCAAGTGAATATTTTTTTGAACATATTTATTTTTAGATCTTTAAATATAAATTTAAAAAAAATTAAGATAGAAAGATTGATTAAATAGAAAAAATTAAAAAACAATATTTCTACAAATTATGAAAATAAGCTGAAATGTATTTAATAAAACCTTATATATCATTTTTTCAATAATGAAATAGGGAGTATGATTTTTATATATTTTTAACTCAAATAACATAAATGATAAATTGAAGTGGGCAAAATTTAAATATTATTTTTATATTTTGAAGATCAAGATTTATAGTGTGAGATTCATCTAATATTTATATAAAAATATAGTAAAAAAATAGACATAATGAATGGGGAAGTATAGGTATATGTGCACACATGAATAAGATATGATCTAATAAATAAAAAAAATTACCTAAAAATAAAGTAAGAAAAAAGATGAACCCAAATTTAGATAAAGAGAGATAATAAAATTATATTATAAATTTAAACATATTAAATAATTATTTTTAAATGTTTTAAAACTCATGATTATATATTAAGGTTAGAGTTATAATTAATAATTTTAGAGATACAATTGAAATAATTAATATTATAACCTTAATTTTATAATTATTAATAATATTATAATTTTAATATTAATTCTTCTTACTATAATTCAAGAATCATTAGAATTATGGTTAGAGTCAAGGTTATGGTGAAGGTTAAGGTTATAATTATAATTATGGTAAGAAGTAGAGCTAGAATTACAATTATAACTATAATTAATGTTAGGGGTAAAGTTAAGCTTACAATTTAATTAGGGTAAAGTTGTTATGTGCATTATTTTCAGGAATGTTTTTTAGCATTTTTTTAGGCAACTTTGTGACCATGATCCATTTATTAAGTGTGTATAAGATTGTTGTGTAGTTATTTATGAGTTCTTTGGAGTCTTGGACATTAATTGGAATTCTTTTGCTTTCCACTAAGCGAAGTTCCTAATTACAATAATGTTGGCAGCTATGGTAGAGCATTCCAATAGTATATGGGAAGCACTAGGGAAGTTTTAGTTTGTGCAAGAAAATTTGGCATGGTAGGAGAGGTTGATAACAGTCTTATGTATAGAAATGTGGCTTTGCCGCCATTCTTTTAAGTTTTAACTGATATATGCAGCTGAGTATAACTAACACATACTTTTAAAATGGAATATGATAAAAAAAATTATGGAACCTGGGATCTTCTACTTCTAAGAATACAACTTATAAGTTCTTTATCTTAAAAATGCAATAAGTGCATCCTATACACACAGAAGGTCCTAGGATTCCATTAAAAGAAAATTGAAGTACACTTGAGAGGTCTTCGGTTTGAATTCCTTTTTAAAATTTTGAAGTGTTCCAGAGTTTTGTAAGAGGTCTTGGGTTCAAATTATTTTTTAAAATTTTAAGGTGTTCCAAAGTTTTGTGTTCTTGTTTTCTTTGTAACTAGTGTCTTTTCAAAACTTGTTTGAACTAAATAGGTAAAAGAAAAGCTTAAGGGCCACCAAAAGAAAATTACAGGCTTGGCATTTTCACATTCATTGAATGTGTTGGTATCCTTTGGGGTTGATGCCCAGGTATGACTTTTTTTTTCTAGATCAATTGCCATCCCATTTTGTATATTCATATTCTTATAGATTCTTATTAATAAATGTTTAGCCAACATTTTGGAAGCTATGTGTCTAGAGCACAAATAGATGGAAAAATTTATACAAGTACAGCCAGGAAGATCATCACCACCTATTGGGGATACAAGAGTACAATTCCATAATGATCAAGTTCACTTGTTGATTGTTCACGAGAGCCAACTTGCTATATATGATGCTTCTAATTTGGATAATTTGTGTTATGTAAGACCTTCTCAGTAGTTGGGAATTCAAATTTAGCAAGTGATTATGATGTTAGCTACCTTTTGTATATGATCGTATGACTGATATCAAATTTTAGTGCACTATAGTGGATACCTCATGACTCTGTATCTGCTCCCATTTCAAGTGTAATATATTCATGACAACCTCCTAGTATTTGCAAGCTTTTGTGATGGTACAGTAGGAGTATTTGATACAAAGAGTTTGAGGCCACGCTATCATATTAAACCTTCTGCATATTTACCTTCAGGCATGAATAGGTAAGTTGGCTCAGGGAGGCAAAATTAAGTGATGTAGGGATAAATGGATCAAGAATTTTATGATTTAATGTATTCTTGACTTTTTGTGTAGTGTGTATCCTCTGGTAATTGCATCACATCCATCTGAACCAAATCAATTTTCTCTTGGAATGACTAATGGAAGAGTTCATGTTGTTGAACCTTCAGAATTAGAAGGGAAGTGGGGTGTGGGACCTCCTCCAAATAATGGTATTGTTGGATCAAATCCTACATTAAGCAATCAAGGTTCAAAACCAGCTCCAAGGTAGTTCATTGTATTAGAACACACAATACATGGTGCCTTGCTCTACTTTGTTATGTTTACCACTTGCCTATTTGTGACTCCACTACCGATATTGACAGTCTCTTGGCATCATCGTGCCTATGCTGTAGTTCCATTTTTTGGAGGAATTTTTTGTCAAAATTGTAATTTTGTATGTTGTTAAGTAGTTGAGATAGAGCCAAACCAACTGTAAATATTATGTAAATGTTATGTAAATGAGTTGTTAGGTAGATTGGTTAATCCTATTAATTTGAGGTTGTGTAAAAATTGAAAGTCTCCCATAGGAGAGTAACTATGCATGTTTTGTTCTGAGGGTTTCTACATATTCATTTACAAAAATCCATTTTCTTTGTACCACAAGTCTTTGCCATAGTCATCCGTAGCAAAATGTTTTAGATAGAAGTTATGTCAGTCTACTAAATGAGTATAATATTTTCTCAACTGAATCACAATTTTTGAGATGAAGTTCAGATTGCCTGGTGGACTACAGAAGTTCAAAATATTTAATAGTGAAATTAAAATTTTCAGCATCAGTGCAACAGTTTGTTTTGAATTTCATGACTGTTTTACATGAGCACAAAGATTAAATTTGAATATAGATGCTTAACATTTTGATTGACATGCATTATGGTGTTGATTTCTTGTATGCAAATAAGTTATTTGTTTTTAATGTAATATTCTGAAATGTAATGCTCGAATCTCATTTTGGGCTTTAGATAAACTGGAAAACAGAGTAAATTTCATTTTACTTATCATTTGTGATATTTCTTGCTATAATTGAAACATAATTCCTTGAGTTTGAATAGTGCACAGAGGAATTTTTTCAGATCAATTATTATTGTTTTTGCTTTGAATAAACTAAAAAGGAAATTGCATGACATATAGAATGATTTATAACTATAACTATTATTTATTTATTTGTTTTATCAACATTGTTGCTAAAAATTATCAAATACAACTAATTAAAACATAACTATTCTATAACATTTTGGCAGGAACTTCGCTGCTGCAGCTTTTGTTTTTAAATGCAGTTGAAAATAAATCTAATTTAAATGCATTTGAAAATAAATATAATTTTAAATAAATCTAATTTAAATACACTCTTCTTTCACCTAAGAAAATCTGAATATTTTTATTTTGACAATAACTATCCAACTACTCGTTCCTTTATTTATCAAATTTATCTGATTTCCATTTTATTACATATTACACCCACTTAACTGACCTAAATCTTGAAGGCTTAAAAGAAAGAGCATAAACCCTATTTCCCAAATCACTTATGAAATTTTAATGAATTTTAAATAATCTAATATACATCTAATTAAGTTTAGAAACCATATTCTTTATCTTAACAAATTACTTCCACCATAACTAAAGAAAGATCTACATACATATTTCACTATGCATTTTAGTAAAATCAACTTTGTTTTAAACAATATACATATACATACTTATATATATTAATTATATGTATAATTACTAATAATTCTATTATTTATGAGAATAAAACACATCTAACAATAAAATACAGCAGCATCCACACTATATAAATATAACAACACAAAATCATATTTAATTCTAATTAACATTTTATAAAAAAAAAAAAAAAACCATAAATTACAAGGCCATATAAATACATATAATAAATCAGACATTATATAACATATAGACCAAGGCCGTGGCTGGAATAGGGAAGCTAAATATTTTCCATTTTAAATTTTTATTGCAAATCTAGAACTAATGTGGATTTAAGATAAAATTACCAACAAAGAAAACAGGTGGCAAAAAGCACAATTTTCAATTTAACACCCGACACATTCATATTTCATCTACGGGCAAAATTTTGATTCTTAGATTAATATTTTATAGCTAACAATGCATTATTAAATTAAATTAAACTTAAACCTACCCCATTTATCCTTTTATCGGGTAACATTAAATCATCCATTTCATCCCGAGATTCCTAAAAATATATTTATATTTTTGAATAAATTCTTAACAATAATTAAATAAATAATATTATTAATCAAATAAATAACATTATTTAATTAACTTAACAATATTATTTAATAGCTAAATGAGAATTTACATAGCTGAAATTAAAATATTATTATTTATAATTAATAAAATTAAATACCCACAATTCAAATAATATTCTTTTAATTTTATAAACATCATTTAAAATTTTAAAATTAATCTAATATTTAATTAAATCTTAGGTAATTTTTCAAATCACCTCACCAATTAAGTTTGATGCTTAATTAAATTAATAACCACCACTAAATAATGATAATGCATTAGAATCGAACAATTAGCATATTAAGATTAACGCGTAAAACGAACGACATAAGACAAAATGAAACATAATGAATCACAAAATCACAAATAAATACTTACACAAATTTCTAGAACGATCGAAATAGAGGGGCGCTACATCCTCCATATCTTAGGAGGAGAAAACAATGAGTTACTAAATCAGCCTCTACTATTAGTCATACTACCATCCACATACAAGTACCACAACACACTCCTTTATCAACAAATGCTCAAATGGAATTCTTTGTAACTTCAAAACTTAATTCCCAATAAAACCTTATAGAGATAACTCCGAAGGATGCAACACTTTCTCTGAAAGATACTTCCATTGGAATTTCTTCATAATTGCATTATTCACCTACCATTGAACCACTTGAACATGAAGGTAACCTTATTTTAGAGGAGGAAAGTAGACCCAAAAGTGTACAAATTTTATATTCCTCTCCAATGGATACCAAACAAAT
This sequence comes from Sequoiadendron giganteum, assembly GCA_007115665.2. Taxonomy (NCBI): domain Eukaryota; kingdom Viridiplantae; phylum Streptophyta; class Pinopsida; order Cupressales; family Cupressaceae; genus Sequoiadendron; species Sequoiadendron giganteum. Next base: position 394,766,382 of record CM021104.1, on the reverse strand, counting down.
GAAAATATCCTATGATGAATCCAAAAGAAGATGAAGGCATGGCTTAAAATTAAATTCCACAATTACATCAAGCAATTGAATTTTTAAAGGTCGAGCAAATAATTTTTTTTAGTGACAATAAATTGAAAAATTAAAAACATTGTTACCATAAAAAGATATAGAAAATTTATATTTACGAGAACAAGTAATTTTTTTTAAGGAAATATCAATGGAGTAGATTCAAGATGAAGGGCTTAGACCAAATTTATTAGAAAAAGATACAAAAATTTTGCAAGAAGAGTTGACAATTTTTTTAGTGCAAATATGATCAATTAGTAACCCAAAATAGAATCTTGCAAGATAGGAGAACTTATTAGATGTAGGAAACCCTCACATATGTATAGTATGTTTTTGAATGAACAAATACTAAGATCAAAATTATTAATATTTTTATACAATTTACCACATGACCCTAGTGATAAAGAATTTCTAGGAGCTTATAAGCTTACTATTCAAGAATAAAATTTACTATGTGAATTCTTTAAACATAATTTGTTGGTTGAAAAATACATAAATTTATTTACCAATATTTTTATTGAGAAAGTGGAACTGATTTCTTTCATCTCTACTATGAAAATCAAGTGGCTTGCCAAGATAGGACAAGAGAATACCATCAAGAGGATAAAACTATTGGATTGTTGATGAGACACCGGTATCATAAACCACAAGTATTTTAGGATCAATTTCAAAGAATAGTCAAATATCCTATGATAATAGAACAATACACCAACAACTTGAGGCAATGTTTTTTTTTTTTAACGAAAGGCAGCAAGCCCATATAATTATATTAATATATATAGAGTTTACAATATAACAACAGATTTGAAATTCCTAACCCTTCTATCCTTCACTGACATCCCATCTGAGGGTGCTTCTAAATTGAACAAAATTTCTACCATTTGAGAAAACCCTTGAAGTTTTTCATTCTTCATCAAAATCAAAATAAAAATCATTAAAACACATTAACTTCATCAAAATCATTCGTAAAGACACTCACATTAATCTGAGAAGGTAAAATTGTTAAATATTGAATGAAAATAGTAGGAAAATACTGCATAGACGACAATAAAAGTAACTTGTAACTTGATGCTCTGTATAAATCTATAAAATGAGTTACAAAACTTCTCAATCTTTGCAGTGTGCAAGAGAAAAGATAAGCAAGAACTAAGGAAAAAACATAAGTCTTTTCCTTTAAGTATAAAATGAGTCTCAAAGTGCCAATAGGTGGTACCTATAGCTAACTGCACTCCAAAAATATCTCCTCCTAAGTGATTTACGAGAAAAGAAGAAAATCCCCAAAAAGGGGGCCCAAAATTGCTCAAAAATGAGCTAAAATAGCTCGAAACTCCTCTCAACCAATCTAACTAAAGAGGACTCTAAAAACACTCTAATTGACTAAAAATCAGGGCTGAAAACCTTAGTTTCACTCCCCTTCTGATTTTGCATGACTTTAGGACAAGGGTAAATGTTTGAATAAATATTAAAGTTAACCTACTTTAATATTTGTTATGTAGAAATCTATCTCTCCCTTGACAAATATTAAGGAAATTTATAAAATATTAGCCTTAATATTTGTTTTCACTTTATTTTTGTTCTAATCTTATGCAACAATAGAAGGGGAATATTTAATACATTAGGTAAATGTTCCTAAGTATTAAATATGATGCAATTTTATAAAACAAAGTGATAAAAATCACTTGTCGGCCAAATTAGGTTTTCTTGCAAAAGCACAAAAATAACCCGAAATCTATCTGTAGGCTCATTTCCACTTGTCATTTTTATCAATTTTTCTACCTTTGTATGCTGCACCACCATGGACTAGCTAGGGTTTGGAGTTAGATTCTTTAAAGATTGTGGAATGCATTCTTGTTGCCAGTAAGTTGCTTTTTATGCTAGAAAATGATGAGATTTTTTAAAAATTCAGTTTGTTGTGAATGAAAACATCGCTCATGCTCTGATGGTGAAAAAAAGATGAAGAAAACTATGTAGTTTCTGTGGATTTCTCTGGAATGTGATACTTTGTGCATGGTTTTTCTATTTTTTGTTAAATCTCGCCATGGTTTCCTTCCTCTATTATCATTATTCAAATCATTGCTCTGTATATGGTTTCTTAAAGACCATAAAATGCTTCTTCCACTAAGAAAGAGATGGCTCTAAGTTACAACACCACATCAAGAGCCTTCTAATAGCTAATTATTTGCTATCCTCCTTATGGTGCTAGCCATATTTACTCACTTATGACCGTGCTTTTGAAACCCTTTATGAATACCACTATTATTCTTGACTCTAATGATAGTCTTCCTTAATGATTTGGTGATTGTCCTTGGATTGAAATCTCACCATCCATTCATTTGGGCTATTACTTTTTTGATGATTTCTTCTTTGTGTATCCATAAATGATGATTGGTGGTTGTCATGCTATGTCAAAAACCCACTCTTTATGGTGTTCAAAGTCATAAATCAATGATTGTCCTTCCTCTTTGATTATGTATGTTCCTCTCAAGATTGCCCCCTCTTTGGTGATTATTCCTTGCTAGAAAAATGATACAATCTCTATTTGAATCTTTGGAGGACTTTCCTTTAACCTTCTTAAAGACATTTTATATCAGTTGACACAACTTACATATCATGTAAATTCTTCTCATGATCAGATATACATAATTTCTTCATCTTCATTATCCCAGACTGGTGAAGTTTTCTCTCAAATGATAAACTAGGTTTTCGTGAAATTTAATGGGTTTTTGATCTAACTGTTTCCTAATTTCATTCCAAAAATCACGAAAACCCAGTTCGTGGTTTTTGAGATATGACTGTCACAAGTTTAGATTGTCCTCTAATTTCTCTGTGGCTGGAAACATAACTTGATTGTCTTTGTTCATAGGTTATCCTTTCTCTTTTGTAAGCACTATTAAATCATATCACAAATGAGAAAATCATGCTTTCACATTGTCCTTTGATGATTGTTTACAAAAAATTGACTTGCTAAAAATTTCAAATGTTCTTTGTGCCTCCATATCAATATTGATTTTCATAATGCAGATACCATTTAGCCTCCTTTCATATAAAAAAAAAAGAGTACTATCCTTGTTCTATAACTGTGAACTTGACTGAAACCTTTATTGGCTCTTGAGGAAAACTACACCCTCTTCATCACATGGTGACTTCCATTCAAAATGCTTCCTCCACCATGTACACAAACAAATGCAATCAGGAACTTGCTTGTTACTGTCATCTTTATGATAACTCTTATTAAATGTAATATGATATATTGGGCATGTTCCATCTTTCATGTTCTTTTTTTTGTTACCAATAGTGTTGGACTATTTTTATGTTAATGGACTACTCTTTTCCTTTTTCATTGATCAAATCTCTTATTCCATTGATGCATTTAGTTTTCAATAAAAACACCAATCACTATTTTGGGAATACCTTGAGAAGACCATTGTATAGGTTTGTGTTTCCAATATGATAATTTGCCCCTTTGATTGGGACCTTACTGTGAGCTTATTCCCCATTTGAAAACACTACCATTATGATTGTCTTTCATGTCAAAAAGACTATATTTTTCTTGCTTTAATTTACCTATGCTTCTTAAATGATTGTGAATGCACTCTTAATTGTGATTTGATAATTATGCATGAAAGGATTACTTCCTTTGTTGTCCCATCATATCAAGGTAACTTGCAGCATTGTACTATGAAGTCTTCCAACCTGATTGTTATGGTGAATGCCTTTCCTTGGCATGCATGTAACTGTTATAACTTGCACCCATTTTCACTTATGACGTTTACACTTTATTCCTCTTTTGTAACTAAGAGGGAAGTATGCTGGGCTCAACCCTTGTGGGAGCCACATTTTCCTCCACATACTGTGATGTTGAATAAAGTAATCTTGCAATGGAAAATTTACCTATACCTACACAATGAACAAACAAGTTAAATAAAACAATGAAGCTTAGAGCTTATGATGATTGACGATCTTCTACTTTTCTTGGATACTTGTGATAACTGCATATCTGATTTAATGACTCATAAAAGTAGATTATATGTCTATTGATATTGCATATGAGGAGAATTGGAATCCTAAGCTCTAACACCAACTATTTCATCTCTTGCAAGCATTTCTGGAGCTTCTGAACGAAGGGAACTAAAGATGTTGAAGATCAACCATGGGGTTCGTCATTCAGGCAATGATGGATCCCTATTCCTTTCATGTGTTCTTTTATTTTCTTTAGATGTATTATTTACTTTTACATTGCATTTTATGAATCATTCCCATGGCTTGTGTGGGAAACCTTAAGCATACTTTTTGTAAAAAGAATAAAAGACAACAATTCTATCCAAAGTTTGTGTAATCTTTGCTTTTGTAAAACACTTGCATAATAAAACTGAAATACTTCACTTTATGGCATTATTTGCATGATAATGAGAATCTAGCAGAATTTTCTTTTTTTGTGTACCTTTCACTCTTAAGTCTTCACAACAAAAAAACTAGTGTTGTCTCAGCCTGACCAAATTGGGATGAAAAGCACAATTTGGCAACAACTGCTTCAACCAATATACCCAATATATGTAACATCAAACAATTTGAATGGAAATTTTAATGGTGGCATAATAAGATACAAGGTGGCAATGGATTTATCGTTGACACTAAATGATTGAATCTCTTTGCACATTTGGTTTATGATAATAACTAAAAATTTGAAGGACACTATAAAAAAGAGGTAAGTAAATAACAAACATAGAGATGATAAAAGGTAGGGGGTCCACACAATAATAAGCAAGAGGAACTACACAACCTTAGGTGTGGAGGAGTGATGATGTGGAGAATTCCCTCATAATATTTTGAATAAATTACCTTCCTTTATTACCTAAAAAGCATATCATGATAATTATTAATTTGATTATAATTTAAATTATTAGCCATCATAATTAAGAATGATGTATGTATTTATATTTTTCTATTATGTATCAAAAATGATTCCTCTTCTAACATCTTTGTGAAAATGATTCATTTTTTATAAAACAGGGTAATAGAAGCAAATAATTTTTTATTTTTTTTAAGTTTTTACCTGCAAGATAATTCATTCTATGTTGTTCCATTATTATTTGTATTATTTAAGGTTCTCTATATTTTTTAGTGCATTTGTAGTATGTTGAAGTGTTGTATGCTATACAATTAATAAGAAATTTTAATCCATTAAAGATGACTTAAAGAGTTAGTAATGTATATTTTCTTTCTCAAAACAATAAAATAGTTGAAAAATTTGTTTCAATTCTATAATAACTTTTCAATGTTTTGCTAGTTTAGACTTCAAATGTTTTCCTAGTTTAGATTTCAAATATTTTCCTAGTTTATTTTTATTTTTTTGCATAAGAATTCCTTCTATTCTATAGCTTAAAAACAATCACTAGAATGAGATAATTTATTACCTATTGCATAAAGCCATTGGACACCACCCGAATTGACAACACAACAATTTATTAAAGTACGGGGTTTGATGATGCCTTGTCAATTGGATCTAGGTTTTTGATCTAATGCTGGTGTTATGAATATACATGTCTTTGATTATTTTAGTTTTGTATGTTATTCATGTGGTGTTAAATCTATCTATTGTATCTCTAGGATATCTTTTAGATTTTTAGTTGTAGCAATGGTCATGCATCTTGTCACCTTTATATGTCATGTCTATTCTTGTTTTTGGTTTATTTATACCTACATGTTGCACATGAAAAAATAGTGTGGGATACATATACCCACGAATATTTATAATATTACTAGCATCTTGTTGTAGTAGGTTTTTTTTGTTAGATGAAATGGGTATGTGGATTTGAGAGGTGCATATCATGATTTAGTAAGATTTTTGTATGATGAAATAATCAACAATATCTTCTTAGTTGGAGATTATGGCTTTAATAGTAATTTTGGGAGCTCCTATTTTTGTAGTTAAGTTCTTTAATTGTGTGGGTTTCATAGGTGATTTTTAGTTAAGAGATTATTATCAAAATGACATGTTCATCTCTATATCAAATTCAGTGGGAGATTTAGTAATGATATAGATATTTCACTTTGTGGTGGATGATATTCATAGCTTTAGGGATGTGGATAACTTATTTCCATGGAGAGATCTTAATTTTTTTGATTGAGTTGTGGTTATGATTTAACTCATGACATAATGATGAGTTCTCAAATTCTATGCTAATTATGTAGTGGTACCTTTGGTGGTTTTTTATGGTAATGTGCTAGAAGAGTTTATCATATTTCCTTGGGAGATTTTGGTTATTACAAAGTTACAATTAGATTTTGGTTGGCATGAGATGATCAATTTTTCATCTATATCAAATTTGGGTGAGGTTGGAAGGTTGGACATCACTTGTTTTTATGTATTATGAGTTTGAATTATAAGTGCAAAAAATTGCATAGGCATAAATGATAGTTTGATGACGATTCAACAATCCTACACACTACCCACATGCTATGAAAAAATTATCTCATCTCATCAAACCTTGAATAAAATGTATAGTAAACCTCAATACCCTCCTTTAATCTTATTTTATGTTTTTTGGTCACATACTTGGCTTGTATGCTTTGTCACCAAGTAAAAAACTTACTTTTTACCTTTAAGTGGCATAATTACTCCTCTTGCATTGAATCAGCCAAGCTATTTTAGAATTACATGGTTTGTGTAAACACCTAAAAATAATGGATTTTATGGTGAACTCCTCAACACCCCAAGATCACCTGCAAGACAACAATAACTTCCACAAGAGAAAAATGACATTAATATCATGCTATGATTATGGCTGCAAGCTTGCCAAATTGAATTTCATGTACATATGATGCCTTGCTTATAAAGGAAAGCTATGAGATAGGATTAGATAAGACCATGACATGTGTCTTAATCTTGTACAATGAGACAACTAACTAATAAAATATTAAATGAATTAGGACACAAGAATTAAATTCCAAAAGATAAGATAAGATCTAGTGAAAACTAACACTAATTAAAAAGATTCCCTCTTAGAACCTAAGTGGACTTAACATGCAAATAAGACCTAGATAGGTAAAACACCTATTTACACTAACACCCTCTCTTAAGTAAAACTTAGGGAGTACTATTATTTAAATGGCACAAAGATGGGTCTTGGCTATGGGGCCATATTACGTACCCATGTACATATATAATGAAATCTCTCACAAACAAAGAAAATGAGAAAACCTAGTGGGATAAAAATCCTCCCCAAAAGAGAGATGAAATACAAGATGCTTTCAATAATATTGATAAGGAAAAAACCCCATATGAGGAAAAATACCCCCATAAGAGAGAAGAGAGACCATGCAACCCCCCTTAATGTAGTGTCTCCTGTAAAGATGGTGGATGCTCGACACTAAATGTTGAAGATGATCTAAAACCGTCAAACAATGTTTCTCTCCTTAGGAAGAAACAATACCAAGATGATATGCAAGATGTCTTCCCATTCTTGAAAGGAATATGCAAGAAGGAGGATGATGTAGTATGCCTTAGAATAATTCTCAAGTGCCTCCATGTCTATGTCAAAAGTTGTCACACTCCAAACATGCATTCTAGGCCACATTGCCAATGAATACAATCTAGAATCTTCTAGAAATGATTGTAGAACACAATCCAAAGATAAAGATACCTCCTCTAAAGACAAAAATCCTCCTCCATATTTTCTCCAAAATAATCCACACTCATGTCAAGTTGCAAAGGATGGTCATATAGAGAATGAACAAGAGGTTCTAAGTGTTCCCTCACAACATCTGAAGAAGGATCATATTTATCAAATAGAAGATGAATGCAATCAACGATAGCTCCCAAATTTGAAATGCGGGACTCATAAAATAAACCAAAAATGTCTATCAAGTACTCATCCCAAGTAGCCATACCTAGAATATGATGAATCCGACCTACTACATTGAATCACAAGGAGCCAAAACTATGGAATCACAAGAATCATCAGGTACAATAGTAGATGAAGGAGATGGAACATCATCACATATCACTCGATCCTAAGAAAGAATACCGAGATTAAAATGACCATATTGAATCTCCTCAAAAGTTTCCACACAAGATGCCTCAATGTGAGCGTATGTCGAATCATTAGGAGTAAAATATGAGAAGGTGTAGATCCATATTGGTGATCAACCTCCCCAAATGCAAATATATCTTTGTTATGAAAATCTTGAATTATGACAAAATTTGGTGTAAACTCAACACTCCTACCTACTCTACCATTTGTGATATAATAGATAGAAAGGATATTGGTTGATAATGAAGGCACACAAATAACATAATTAAATTCTCCATCATCCATTCCAATGGATCCCTTCCCATAAAAATACATATATGTGTTGTTATCCATCAAAATATGTAATGAGGAACAAGTCTTAAGTGAATTGAACATACTCTTTGATGAAGCCATATATATGAGGCTCCTGAATTGAGTATCCACCTCTCTAATTGAGAATTTTCAACTACAACCAATGATTTACCCTTGAGTTTATTAGAGTTTGACGAAGAAGAAGAAGATGAAACCTTTGATGAAGAAGAATTGACTTGAGCCTTCTTAGGAAGATGCTTCAACTCATCAATTTATTTTGAATAACATTGGTGTTCATCATGTCATGTTTTCTTGCAATATACACATGTAGGACTCTCCTTCTTAAATGATTCCCCTTTTGAGGGAGAGGATTTAGATTCATTATGTAGCTTGTTCTTTTTTCTTATTTTTCTTCTTTTTAAGATTCCATGATTCTTTTTGTACCTTTGACTCACTAGCCAATAATGCTTGTGACTTGGAAGACTTGATTAGAACCATTTACATTAACTTGTTTTCCTCTTGGATTAGGAGATTCACAAAGTCATCAAACTAGGATCAACATATTATGCTCCCATAGACATTTGATGAGTATGAAAGATAAAAAAAAACATTGAATACTTAGGACCAAGCTTGAATAAGACATTCAAAATCAATTATAAATACTCTTTATCAATGTTTTAATATTTTAGTTGTGTTCTTAGTTGTTTGATCTTGGAGATATAGTATTGGATTTGGTCAAAAAATTTAGGATCAAGATTCATCAAATTATTATCAATCTGATTTCCCTAATCTTATTAGTTTTACCATATAATTTCTCAAAATTCTCCCAAGAATTTTTAGGTGCTTTACATGATTCAACATAAAATTATAAATCAAATGAGACTAATGAACACATTCATCCAAGTATTTTATCATGAAAAATCTCCCATTTTCTAATTCTTTAGCATTATTAGGTTGAGGAATAGTTTCTTTTAGATAACCTATAATACCCTTCCCCATGAGATAATTCCATACTGATTTTCTCCATGAAGCATAGTTATATGGAGTTAGGAGTTCAATTTAACATTTCCCCATTGTAAGAACACACAACAAGAAAAATAAATCGATCAACCACTACAAGATTACCCCCCCACACAAATTACTTAGTCAAAAAACAATCCAAAAATATATGAGGTTGGAAATTTATACTTAGTATGATTACAAGTGCCACTTGCCAAAACAACGGAGCAGACTTGATCTTAACGCATACAAATGCTAAATTTGGTCACAAGCTCAAAAAACATTTTGTACACAAAATAAGATCAAGTTAATCACACAACTAGAAGTTACATGAAAAATTATGCACTTTCAAAAAAATCACCCAAAAATATTACCATAGGAGTAAGAACAGAGCCCCAAAATTTCCCAAAACAAGAATGACTCAACAACACCTACGAGAATCTACAATGTTTGGAAAACTAAGCACCAAAATAAAAAAAATAGTTGCACCACTATGAAGAGCATGAAATTCTACCCCAAATCAAAAACAATTTCTTGAGCAAAGCAGTGTGTATAACCAAGTTATAAGCCTTCAAAGTTTGACTACAAATTTAGAACTTGCAATGGAAAGGGGGGAAATTCAAAGGGGTTGTTGATGTCACTAATAATGCAGTGGTGATATTAGCAATCAATGCATAAAATTTTTATAGCTTGTAGGTCATCACAGTGGAATATTCTCCCTTCTCGCTGAAATATGTGTTGAACAAAATATTCTCATGTGGCATCAACTAAAAAATCTTCGACGAATATTCTTTGTTTGATGTACTTTGACAAAATATACCCTTTTAATCTAAAATATTCCATGGCATGCCAATGGTGGGAAATTACTAGGGAATCTTCAAGGGTAAACAATGGATGGGTTCTAATGCCTATGGTGGCAGGCCTCGGTTAGGCCACGTGACAAGTGACCAATTGTTATGGGTACACTTGCATACAAAGCACAAGCTAGTACCTATAGACCTAGGTACGTCCTGCGAAAAAACTATATATATATATATATTTTAAATTAATAAAAATATTTTAAAGGTTCGAAAGTAATTTTTCTAGACTTGTGATTTATTTTGTGATTGGTACAACTCAAATGTGATAGAAGTTGTATGATCGTACAATCAAGAGTACGATCGAATTAGGAAAAACAAAATCTTTAAGGCTTGAGGAAAATGCTCCAATTTTGGTGATTTGATAGTTGATTGTTAGGTTTTTGAGCCTTCTGGATGCAATGATAGGGGTTAATTTGGCCCAAAGTGCTCTAAAAATTCAACTACCTTTTGGATATGGTAACTTTTGCCCAATTTGAAATTCTTGTAGATTTGACAAAATATAACAAAATTTGATGAAACAAAAGACAAACCCAACTTTATCTAACACCCTGGATTTAATGGTGAGGTCCTTGAAACCTCTAATCATACCCAACAAAATATTCATGCCAAGATTGGTCCCTCAAATTTGGGAAGAAGTCTACAACATTGAATATCTAATACCATGTAGGAGTTTATGGTGAACTCTTCATTACCCCAAAATAACATGTAAGATAATAATAACTTCCACAAGAGAGAAATGACAAAAATATCATGCTATATTTATGGATGCAATATTTCCAAATTGAATTTCATGTACATATGATGCCTTACTTATAAAGGCAAGCTGTGATATAAGATTAGACAAGATCATGCCATATTTCTTAATCTTGTATAATGAGACAACTACCTCAACAAATATTAATAAAATTAGGACACAAGCATTAAATACCAAAAAATAACATAAGATCTAGTGACAACTAACTAACTGGAAAGATTCCCTCCTAGGACCTAAGTGGACTTAACATATAAATAGGACCTAGATAGGTAAAACACCCATTTACACCAACAAAAATGACTCACATTTCATCTAAACTATCATCACTTCTTGTTATCATCGCTTATCAACTTGTTCATCACTATTAATTAAATAATATTTAATAATTTAATTAAGCTAACACATTTTCCTCTTTAATTATTTCTTCATTTTCCCTCATCACTATTAATTAAATAATTTTTAATTTATTTATCATTTCCTCTTATCAACACTTATTAAATAATTTTAAATTATTTAATTAATTGATCATTTTTCTCCAGCCACTCTAATTATTATTTTTTAATTAATTAATTATTTCTAATTTTTTTTCTGTTCACATTAATTAAATAATTTTAATTATTTAACTAAATTTCTGATTATTCTTGCATCCACATAATTAAATTTTTTTTAATTATTTAATTAAATCATGCATTCCTCTCATCCAAAATTAGCTAATATTTCCTCTAAAATCAAATAAATTGTTTAGTTTATTTATTTTTACTTTTACACTCCTCTAACAATAAATAAAATCAATATTTTATTTATTTCCTAAATATACCATTTTATTTATATTCTTCCTTCTCTAAATTTGGTGAGTTGACTGAAAAGCAACCTCAATTCACTTTCACTCACTTCCACTTCATCCACCCATGCAACTAGTCATCTAATCCATGCAACCACTTAACTCCTCATCTCAACCCTTCATCTTGACACATGTCACTTGCACATTCATTATGACCTCTCAACTATTCTTATCCATTGATCTCTCTAATCATCCTACATCGTTGATCTAATATTAAATTTTTTTATAAACACCCATCACTTAACCATTCAATCTCTCCACAAATTTGATGAATCTTAAATCCATATTATACTCATTTTCATTGATTTTTCTATCTAGGTTATGCTAATGTTATTGAGCAATAAACATACTATTGAATTAGCATAATCATATTTATTTTCTTTTCTTTTCTTTCATGTTTGTACACACACTTCATTGAGATAGGATATTTGATTATTGAATTGGATTTTTTTATTTCATTATTTCCATTTCAAAATTCATTCATCTTATTTCTCCTTCCACATTCTAGCACACTCAATGGGACCCACATCCTTGAATTTAACAATCTACATTAAGTTTCCATGATTTTTAAGGTCACAGGTGTAGAGTATCACATTTCAACCTATAATGGCCCATTTGCTCACTAAATGACACATTTGATCACATAATGGTGCATTTGATAATAGACTGGAGCATTTGATAGAAAAGTGGTATATTTGATAGTAGAATGGTGCTTTTGAAGTTAAAATGGCACTTTTGAATTTTTAGGGTTTTAACCTCTATTTGCAAGTATTTTAAGTTCAAGAACATAATGGTACATCTGATAGGCAAAATAATGCAATTGATAGGTATATTGGTGGTTTTGATATTTCCTTTGACACATTTGATAGTTACAGTCGTGCTTTCGATTATGTCAAATTTATTTTTCTAACCTAATGTTTGCATGATATTTTTTGGAATTAATCAAGTTGTGCATATTGGGAATCATTGGGAGAAGATAAGGTAAAAGGAAATTACTAATGAATTTGATGTAGGGTTTTAATACTTTCTTTATTGAGTAGTTGCACATTTTTTTGGGGCTTAATCAATGAATCTTATGTGTCATGTTTGGTGAATGTTTAGTGTGTATGCTCTCCCCTTGTGCCTAGTGTGATCTTGAGGATAAAAAAACTCTTTGTTCATATATTTTTCAATTTTACCCAAGAAGTATTAGTTAAGTATGCTCTCCCTTTATGCTTTGTGTGAGCTTGGGGATTAGAAATGCTAGTATCTTCTTTTTATTTATAGTGGGAATCTTGATTGGGGATTCTATCACCTCAAGGGTGACCTTAACCATATTTTTTGGTGAGATATATAAATGGGGGAGAGTGAAAACTGTACCTCAAGGTATGGTGAATATTGTTCAATCAAAGTTGTAAACCCTTAATCAATCAAGACTTATTTGATGAGGAGAAGAGGGGAGACCTCCCTAGTCTCATGCACTATTATATGAGCTCACTATTTTAGAACCACTATGAACCTTGTTTTTAGAGACCTAGGACCTTCAACAATTAATCTAGTTGTGGTGCAAGGTATAATATCATTCTTTAAGTTACCCAATATATATCATCCTAAGGAGAGATAAGATTTGTTTAGAGGTATAAAAACCTTCAAAGGAAGGGGAAATGTGAGCCCTTGTGCCACTAAAATCCTATCTATTCCCTCTCATGAGTGGAACGTGCATGCACAATCCTATGATATTTTATTGCTTAGGACCACACTAGTGTGGCACAACCTTATTGAATAGTTAGTCTTGTTATCATGCTCAGTGTGTTTTCTTGTGAAGACCAATAAATCACCATTCAAAGATTACTACCTTGAAATAATTTGCCATCTTATTTATTTTTTATGTATCTTGCTAAAAAAGTTTCAAAAATTAGTCCAAAAACTTTCCAAATTTATCAAATTTTATATTGAATTATGCTTTTGAGTCCAAAAATACGATTCTGAGTCTAAAATTGCATATTTAAGACCTTTGACAACACTTTTGGTTCCCTAATATTCTATTTTTAAATATCTCAAGCAAAATTTTCATCTGATATCTAAAGTGGTGCAACTGATTATCCTTCAGTGCATTTGATTTATAAAATTACACATTTGATACTACTTTTGTGCTTTTGATTAGTACATTAACACATTTGACCTAAATATTAGCACATTTGACCTATATATTGGTTTATTTGATAAGTATCCTGGTGTATTTGATAAATATTATGGTGCATCTGATCAATATCAATCATATTTTCCTTTGAGCTTTCACACCATTGATCAAAATTTTAGGCTTTCACCCAGGTAGACGTAGAACAGGCCTAAGGAACCCCAACTAAGTCCATCATCAAAATTTTGGTTTGAAACTCTGTAAATTATACCATTCATTACTACCCCAAATTGGTAGGGTCATAACTCCTAGATCAATGGTCAAAATCATGACTTCTTTACATCATTTGAAAGATCTCCAAGAGCTATAATTTTTGTCCCTTTCATTTGGCAACCATTTCAAGGGATTTATGACAGTATTAAATCCAAATTATTCTCCAAAGGCCTCCAAAAATACAATTACTAAAATGTAGAAAATAAAAGAAAATGTTTTTTAATATTTTTAATTTTTGCTTGTTTCAACACCACCCAAGTACTTTTGAATTACTACTATATCATCAACAATCCAACTTTTTCATTTCACACATCATTCACCAAGGTCTTGATACCTAATCTCTACATAGAAGCTCATGGAGTCCAATCAAAGTGAGTCAAACATTACCACAACTATGAGTGATATTCAATATGATTTTGGCATGGCTTCTTCTTTAGTCACCTAAAATTATTACCAAACCCCATCACCATCTTCATTAGGGGTTATGCATTCTCTAGATGATAAAACACATATGCCACCTAATCAACACAACATCCCGCCCATTAACACTTTGCAAAAAACTTATCACCAACAATCCATCCCATGTAATAATTTCACTACATTCATTCCTAATCATCAAAACTCTTCATCCATCCCATATGTTTCAAAAAAAATCACATCCAAAATACCTATACACACTTACATCCCAAGTCATCCAAAATATTCCAAATTCAACTTTCCTACAATCACATACATCTCAAATCATTCACAATTTCCCTCATCTAACATTCCACAACATCAATCGTACATCCCAAAAATCAATCATCTATCCCCTCATCTAAAATTTCACAACATCAATCATATATTCCACAATATCAATCATATATCCCCTCATCTAAAATTACACAACATCAATCATACATCCCTTAAAATTACATCTCACAACAACAACTATTTATCCCCAAATATCACGTTCATTCATTTAATACATCCAAAATCCCACAACAATCATTTATCCTCCAATATCGCAATCATTCATTCAATACATCCAGTATTCTACAACATCAATCCTCAATCTCTTCACATTTAACCATTCAACCTCAAACTGACATGTCCATCAACACATCCACTAATTACTTGGCATCACAAATCCAAAGGTTGCATAAGAAGATAACTGACATAGAAATTTGGGCATACAAAGAAGAAGAATACACTTGAGGATATATGCCCTTGTGCATTCGATCAATCAATTCCAATGATACCTTTCCCTCACAAATTCAAAATTCCTAAGCTCTACAAGTATAAGGGAAGAAGAGATCCACAATAAAATATAAGAGAATTCTACATAGCTTGCTTAGAGTTTTCTTACAATGGCACATACTTAATGTGCATATTTCCTCAAAGTTTAGGAGGACAAGTAATAAAATGGTTCTATCACTTACCACATGGCATCAAGACATTCCATGAATTGGTAGAAAAATTCATCGGAAATTTCTCCTATAACATTGAACATGAAATATCTATGGTTGATTTATGTAACAAAAAAAAAAACATAGAATCATTTGCTTCCTTCCTACAACGATGGAAAAAAATGGAAAGTAAAAGCCCATGGATTCCACCTAAAAAAAACTTGTGAGAATATTTTTCAAAATCTAAACTAGGAGATGGGATTTCATTTACAAGTTCAATACGTTAACACATTTGATGAAATTATAGAGAAAGGGATAACCATTGAAAAGGCTCTCATCACTAAATGTCATATGAAAATATAGAAGGAAAAAAAGGAAAATATCCCTCAATCTAATAACAAACCTCGCTTATGGGATATTAACGCACAACAATCATTAAACATGAAGAAAAACACTCAAGGTGTCACCATTCCTAGAGGACCAAGTAGGCAAAACCCTATGTCACGAAGAAAAATACACTCCTCTGGGGGAGCTTGTCAAATTGATCCTATGAAAATTGGTCCAGTTAAATCTCATCACGTTACTAGAAATTAGACAATATGAACCTCAATTCAATACCTCATGGTACAAAGATAATGAATATTATGGATATCATAGGGTCGAAGGAAATAAGACCCTTGATTGCATAAAATGAAAAAATTACATCAGGATTTGATTGACCAAGGCAATGTCACCATTGAAGATCATCCCTACGATCCATCCAAAAATAATCACAAAAATATTCATAGCTCCTCCTATTGTTTACTTGAAGTCGCCTCAAATTTTCAATTTCTTGGTGTGTCTAGAGGAGAAAAGAATGGGGCATGATCATTTTGTATGTTATGTTTGTGGGATGATCTTATAATATGACCATGGAAAATACTTGCCTTGTGTGTGTTGAGGTAGCTTCTTACATAAACAAACGTCCTTTGCATATCAGGTTTTTCTACCTTTTGTGCACTAGGACTATCATGCTCTAAGTCTTATTCTCTCACACATTCAAACAAGATTTTCATATGTCCAATATGAATAAGGATAATCCTTTTGTTTGCATAGTCAAAGTCCATGTAACAAATACAATACCAACTTGGTTTCTCATACCTTAGTGCATAATATCCATTTGCTATATCAAAATAAGGATTGCTCTTTACCATTGTTTTAGCATAACCAAACAAAAAAGAAAAATCACTTTTCCATCCCATTATCACTTGTTTGTCTCATATTCACTACCCATCTCATATCCTAACTATAGCTTTCACTATTTGATATTTGATCAACATAATCCATTCGCTCTTCATTGTCCTACTTTCTATCTCATTTCTTCTTCATTAATAACTCAACATCTTAAAATCCAAAATTTCACCCCTAGACTTGATCTTCTCCATTTTCTTCATTTTATACATCCGTATCCCCAAATTTTCTTCCATCCAACCTCATTTTCCATCCTCTTCTTCATTAAACCTACCCTATTTACATGTTGTGAGCTCGACCTAAAATTTATTTATTTTGGTTGATCTCTTGAGGGGGAAACCTACCATCCAACCTTTATCCCTCTATCCACTTGGGCACATTGGGGCACATCATCACCTAAAACTTTCATACTAGCATCATGTCTTTGAAACAACGCAATAGAAAAATTATCTCAAAGAGGGAAAAATGTAGACACCTAAAATGACTAACCCATTTTGTCTAAACTATCATCACTTCTTGTTATCATCTCTTATCAACCCCTTCAACACTATTAATTGAATAATCTTTAACTATTTAATTAAGCTAACAAATTTTCCTATTTAATTAAATAATTTTTAATTATTTAATTATTTCATCATTTTCCCTCATCACTATTAATTAAATAATTTTTAATTTATTTAATTAATTTATCATTTCATCTTATCAACTCTATTTAAATAATTTTTAATAATTTTTAATTTTCTTCCATTTATATTAATTAAATAATTTTAATTATTCATTTCAATTTCTAATTATTCTTCCAAGCTAATACTTCCTCTAAAATTAAATAAATTATTTAATTTATTTAGTTTTACTTTTCCATTCCTCTAAAAATAAATAAAATCAATATTTTTTTATTTCCTAAATATATCATGTAGCACCCCTCCATTTTTCTCTTTTAATCAGACAGTGTTCTACTTCATTATGCTTTGATTTTGTTAGTACTTTGACATTGATACTCGGTTACTATTTGATCGCTAACTGTAAAGCGATGTGGATGTTATATTATGATGTGATGGTATTTTATTCTGATGTTATCATTATGACATGCTTTAGATTAACAGAGGATATTTGAATTAATGTTGTTTTATGCTTTTGATTAGATTATTGATGTTAGATTCGTCGGTTTTGTAACACTATATTGGTGAAGGGGACGAAATTGCAACACTCGCTTGCGAGCCCCGTGCGATTTGATTCCCTCTTCATGGTGTGTTTTATGATGATATATACATGCATGTTCGATATATGCTTTGTTTGCAGGTTTACAAGTACATGACATCGACTCCACCTAGTTTCACAGGTTTGAGCGTGTCCATTGCCCAATGATACTTTGATTGGGAGATAGTAGCTAGATTTCCCATGTCAAGTCATCACCATGGTCATAGTGTGTCGTTGGTTTTAAGTTGGGTTTGTTTGCTTTAATGTTGTTCAATTTTGCCTTGATATTATTTAAATTGCAAGTTGTAAAAGTTAAATTAATGGAAATAGATATTTAAGTTGATTATTAAATTAATCCGGTTTATTATGTTAGAAACTGATAATTAATTAATTTAATTTAATTAGTAAAATAATTCAACCTTTTGATTATATTTATTTTATTAAATTAATTAAATTAATTGAATTAAGTTATTTTTAGAAATGTTAGGTATTTTATTTGAAATTAGTAAAATGTTTTAGTTTGAATTTATTTGGAGGATTTGATGCAAAAGAATTTGGAAAGATATTTCTGTTTTTGTTTCAAAATATTTATGATGGTGGTTGAAAGAGATATTTTTGCATGAAGTTTAATGGCTATACCCATGAAAGTCTAAGGAAGAAAAAAAGGAGAGAAAGAAAAGGAAGGAATGAAGAAATTCTGGTTTTTTTTTGTTTTTGGAATTTGATTGTGGAGAAGCTTTGTTTGTTGCTTGGAAGGAGCTTGAATCTGTGGAGGAGTCTTTACACCATTTCACATCCTCTCAAGCATTTGGAAACTAGGTTCTTGTTATTTAAATTAATTTTATTTTTGGAAAGATTCATAGATTTGATATGCTATTTGCAAAATGATTGTTTGGGCAAACTCATAAATTGATTAAGATGAAAAAATCCCATGTGAAATATTTGTAGTAAATTCTGGAAACCTCTATGTTCAAATGGTTTTCTCAAGAAAAAAAAATTGAATATTTTGTTGTAGATGTCATTTCTAGAAATTATTTGCTCTACTGAATCTATAATTTTAATAAATCTTTATATATATATATATTGAAAAGTATATATATACATATACATACATACATACATATATATATATATATATATATATATATATATATATATATATATATATATTTTTGTAAAATGGTTGTAATAGAAGAAAAACCTCTGTCAAATTTCCACTGGATGGATTTCAAAATCCGCAGGGGACTGTGGAATTTTTTTATTAAATAAAATAATCAATTTTTTTTGGAGGCTAGGGGCTCTCCCCACAGCCGCCCCATGGGAGGCATTGTGGAGGAGGCCACGCCCAACGTCCCCCCCTCCCCTCTCCTCCCCTCAACACTACCGCACCACCATACATGGGGGTCGGCTGTGTTAAACACAACCGCGCCACCATATATGGGGGTCGGTTGTGTTAAACACAGTCGTGCCCACATATATGGGGGTTGACTGTGTTAAACAGAGTCGCACACATCTATGGGGGTTTGAATTTGTTAAACACAGTCACCCCCAAATATGTGGCACACCCCCCAAAAACCTTACGCGTGTTTGACCTTTTAAAATTCATTTTTTTAATTTTAATTTTTAGATATTTAAAATATATTAAAACATATATATATATATATATATATATATATATATATATATATATATATATATATATATATATATATATGTATATATAAGTATGTAGTGATATATATTTATATGTATATATATATGTATATTTATCTATATATGTTTATATATATTATTATATTTTATTGTGTTGGAATTTTATTAAATAATGATTAATATATATATTTGGTTGTTATTTTAAATAGGTGCATATATTAAATGCACAATTAGAGGATTTAAAATAATAAGTTTTAAATAGAAGAAATATTTGATTTTAAAATAATAAGTTTTAATAGATGAAATATTTGATTTTAAAATGATATTTTTTGAAAAGAAGAAATAGATGATTTAAAAGTAATGTGTTTTGAATAGAAGAATTAAATGTCATTTATTCAAAAGTAATTAAGGAATTGAAATGTATAGTTTAAATTTCCTTCTTTGACTGAAAGAGACGTTATTAAATTAGTTTATTGAGGCAATAAATTACTGTATTTTATTGAGGGAAGTGGATTTAGGAAATCCTAAAATAGATTTAATTCCTGTTTAAATTGCTCTTTTAAATGTAATTTCTTCTGTTTTCGTTTTGGGGGAAATTGTTAGAAGCGTTAATAAGTCTTCCAGATGGGTTATTTAAATCTGGGGTTGTATTTTTATTGTCAGCCCTTTGAGTTTCCTTGGGTAGTGCATATAGTTGCATTCAATTAATCACCCGGTTACCATGAACGGGGATGTGTTGTCTTTATGTTTTGGATGGGGATTTAATATCCTTAAGTGTGCATTAGTTTACCCTTGGGTTGTGGAGTTGTTCCACGTGTTGTCTTAGAGGAGTGGCTTTCAATGAGGGTTGACACACAAAGTGGTGTCAGGTTAACTCATTGTGAGTTAGTTAATCCAGTGATAATGTAAATAAATTTATTAGAAGAATAGGTAGTGTTCAACACTTAATAAGAGTAATTGTGCCTCGCTCATGGAATCAAGGGCTTGTACAAACTTGGGATGGGACGAGAAGGCCTGGAATGGAAAGATCGTTATCTTATCTCTACGAGAGATAACTGATTCCGTATTGGTCTGCATGAGGGGTCGAGAGTCGTTAGAGGCTTCTAGGAGATCCCAGGATGGGGGCTGGGGCCTAAGAAGACTTACCAGGATATCCCATGTAGCATTGTGATGACATTTCTCCTAAGTTAGCAGTATGTTTGTATCAGTGATGCAATTATTTAGTTAACTCTGGAAGCAATGCAACCATGGTGATAGTGTTGTATTTGTATTTGATTAAGTTCAGTTTTGTTTTAGCCTGTGTCTAGAGGTAGATGGTCTTGTCTAAGAATCCTTGTTACTATCTCCTATCATGGGGGGTGGGCCTTCGGGTACCACTTGGTTGGGTGGAACGTGCACCTTACTCCATTGGGTTCTCTTCTTTGATCGTGATGGCGAGATTTCCAGTTGGAGAGCTTGTGGTATCTAGTTACATTTCATACTTTATATTCATTTCAGTTGATTCTTTTAATTATTACCCCTTATTTGTAATCGAGGTGGAAGATTGTATTTTGTAATCACACTCATTGGTTCTACCTCATTCGGGGAATGAGAGATGTAATCTCCTTTGTTACATTATTGTTATATGAAATCTTATTGTATCTCTTATTGTTATGATGTAATTTATCATGTATGGAATGTATGAGCACTTAATTTCATAAGTAGATAAATGTTATAAATGTAATTGTGTTGTATGTATGGGTTTAAAATTAATCCTAGTCTCATAACCTTAGAAGTTGTTGGCATTGGGTAGTGAACTTGCATGTTAATTGTACTTTAAACAAAAAAAATGGTGCGATTGAGTAGTTAATTGAAACTTCCTCTAGGGTTACATGGCGGGGCGTTACATATCATTCTATTTATATTCTTCATTCTCTAAATTTAGTGACCATCTCTAAGTTTAGTGAGTTGACTAAAAAGCAACCTTACTTCACTCTCACTCAATTCCACTTCATCTGTTGAACACCTAGAATACTAAGAGGGGGTGAATCAATATTCCATTAAACCATTTAGTCATTGGCCATCCAATTACCAAAACAAATTCAATTGTAATAATGAGTGAAAGCATGAAACATCCACCAAATCACATTACACATGAACACTAGGATTTTTACATAGAAAACCCAAAATGGGAAAAACTATGGTGAGTGTTAGCTCACAATATATTATATCTGGATAAGTATATTACATAAATGATCAATGCAGGTGGACTCACTTCCCACAAAGAATAAGATAGAATAAGTAAAGGGGTGGCTCACAACCTATTGAACTATTATAAATGCATCTACAATATGCTGGATTACAATTCCAATGAAGTACAAAACAATCTTTGCACTGATCTGGATCAATGCTCTATTTCGATATACTATGCTCTGAATTCACACACTTTGCAATACAATTCACACAACTCTGATCAAATTCACATCATACACATGTAGGTGGAACACCATACATGTCACTTTTCAAATATCACTTGCACCATACCCCAAAGCACTAAAATCAATCTCCTATATATATCCATATCAAGTGTAACTTCAATTAGGTCAGCCTAATTAGAAGTAACACACAAAATTAAGCTTGTCGTCCTTGAAACATTTCATCCACATCTCGTACCTTATACAAAATTCAAATCTCCTTAAGATAGGTTGAGATGTTCCCAATATAGATCTTACATAAGATTGTAACACACATTAATCCTTCAAATATGTTAGGTCAGCCCCAAATAAGACCTAAACACAAAATTTCCATATATTTATCCAATTCATCAAATGTGTGACTCAAAACTCGATCTCACTTTGAATTCCCACTCAATTGATGTAATGCCCCGCTAAGTAACCCTAAAGGAAGTTGTAATTAACGTCTTAAGCGAACCAATTTTTTTTTTTATAAAGTGCATTTAACATACACATTCACTTACTAATTAACAACAACCTCTAAGGCTACAAGGTTAGGATTACTTAAACCAACACATACATAATACATATAACCATAGCATTATGAACCATATGATATAAACATCATACATCATAAGAATACCACATAACATAATAAGATAATCAACCAAGATACAATCTCATAAACATTATCTTAATCCAATAGTTACATCACTCATTCCCAGAATGAGGCAATAGTACAAAAGATTACAATTACATAACTCCACCTCATAAACATAAGAGGGATAAAATAACTTATACAAGCTGAAATATTACAATGCAAGAAATTACAACAAGAATCGCAAGCTGTCCATTTGGATGTCTCGCCACCAAGTACTGAAGATAGATGGGGACCCAACGGTTTTGGTGCATGTTCCACCCTACCAATGTGGTACCCAAAGGCCCACCCCCCATGCTAGGAGATAGTAACAAAGTAACATGGACAAAGATTCTACTACCTCTAACCAAAGGCAAACTCATACTGACTCATACTGTTATAACCAACCAAATGAATTAACAAGTACAACTCATTCACCATACAAGTACGAATCAAGTAAACTCAAGTACAATACAAGTACAACTCAAATACAATACAAGTACAATACAAGTACAAATCAAATACAATACAAGTACAACTCCAATCATCACTGACATAGGTCACATTGCTTCCAGACATAAAGTAGATCAAGTATGTTCCAATAACCATACACATAAAATAATTAACAACAATTGTCATAGATAGAGTGCCATCGCAAGGTTTGTTATGAGATCTCCTCTGGGCATTCTTCATAGGCTCCGGCACAAGTAATCCTGGTGGCCTCAACCGAATCCCGGCACTCATACTCGCTCATGCGAAATCAACTACCTCTCGCAAGAGCAAGATAGTTGATCTTGCTATTCCAGACCTTTTCACTCATCCCAAGTCTAAACAAGCCTTTGTGTCTATGAATGAGGATTAAATTATCTTGATTAGTGTGAACTGCATCCTAATCATCTAAGTACATTGATTTAATTATCACTTGATTAACTCACTTTTGAAGGTTACCCGATTTACCACTTTAGGCTCCGACCCCTAACAAAAGCCACTCTTCTAATGGACAACACACACCCAAACAATCCACCAAGGGAAACACAAGTGCATACCAACTAGGCATCATAATCCACTCCAACACAAGGAGGATACAAATAATAGAACTCACTCCAACATCTTGGAGGCAACAATCACATAGTCCACTCCTTTCACAGGAGGTACAAAATATCTCACTCCAAACATCTTGGAAGCAGCAACACATAGTCCACTCCTTTCATAGGAGGAAACAAGATGAAACCACATAACAAGGTCACTCCATACAAGGAGACATGGATCCCATAATCTGCCCCTAAACCAAGGAGGTGCAAACATTCCCGTTCATGAAAACCGGGTAAAACTGAACATGCACTACCCAAGGGAAAACAACTGGATGGCATAAAGATTCAACAACCCTTATCCTCTAAGTTCTTCTGGAAGACTTATAATTTAGGACTAACACTAAATCCCAAAACCAACAATGCAACTTGACGACATAGCAACAAAAGCATTCAAGTCATCAATCAAATATAATATTTGGATTTCTTAAATCCATACTCATTCAATAGGTAGTGTTGACAAATCAAAGACACGATAACTAGATCATCTAAAATAATCATAACCTCTATTTCCCTTTTCATTATTGGAAATCTAAAACAATTCAACTTACTTCCTTTTACAGAATATAGAGAATTAATTCTTTTAAGATAATCATAAGGAAGATACTACTTTTGAATATACTAAATCCATATCTCTTTCATAATCCAATCACAATGATTCAATTAATCTAAATAAAAATTAATAAATAATATAATTGATTGCCTCATCAATAAAACAACTTCTTAATTTACTTTTAAATCGACACAAATCCATGCAAGTAAACTATTTCCATTTCTTAACCAACTCTTATTTCTCATTCAATTTTCTATTTAAAACATTCAATCACTTTAATATAATAACATATTGTTTCTCTATCCATTTTCCATATACACTAATCAATCCATTTTTAAATCTCTATTCAATAATATATTGCATGTATCTCATTAAAATAAAATACGATAATGAATTTTACACTTAATATATATATATATATGCTCCATATTATATAGACACCAAATATATATATTAATAAATTTAATTACATATATTCTTTAATATTCCATTCACAATGACTAGATTACTCTATGGAACTAAATAAAACATAATAACTATTTGTCTTTTTCAATATAGTTAGTTCCTAAATTTACTTTTAATGCAACCTAGCACTATTGCAAACAATCTTTTCAATTTTCTATCTAGAGTCTATATTTCTTCAACTATCCATTTAAAGAAATGCAATTTCATCAATGTATAAAAATATCTTTTGGCTTGTCTATTTGGCCACGCATTCATATTGTTTCTAATTAAATCTCATTAATTAAAACAAACATTTAAATATAAATATTTCTATAATATTTTAATATATTAAAATATCTTTTTTCTTATCAATTTTGACTATACATTCAAAACTTATCTTTTAAACTTTTCATGCAAAGCTAAATTATACGCACTTAAATAAAACAAGGTAAATACTAGTTGAAAATACTCATGGATATATATATATATATATACATTTCGGTATATTTTCTTCAATCATATTAACAAAATAACCATTTCCTTTTTAAATCAAGTAATTATTTCTATTAAAAAATATCTTTCTCTATACATTTTCTACACATACTAATTATCTCTTTTAGAACACTAATAATACCCAATTTACAAACAACAGAACACACATGAATTTAAATTCCAAAATTATGCATTATCTAAATCAAATATTTAACTCCTTCAATTAAACTTTAACATGCCATTTTAAAATAAACAATAATTTCTTCATACATTTATAATATTAATTCCACTAATCAAATATACAAATTTTATTTAAAATAATATAAATAAATATAATACTTTAGTATTATAAATTATAATATAAAATATTATTAAATAATATTTTAATATTATAATAACAATACCTAAAATATTAATATTTATAAATATCAATTTATTATTATTTTATTTTCAGAACAGTCATGGGAAAATAATTTAACAACAGTCTCATGTTTCAAGCATAACTCAAAAACTACGATCTGGGTATTTACGATTTTTGGACAGGGGTAAGAAAATTTCAAAATGAAAAAATCCTTTAAATTTCCTAAAAACCCAGTTTGTGAAAGTAAAGTTATAGGTGGCGCAACTAGACCAATTTACCATGAAAATATAACTATATTGCAGATTTTAAAATCCGTTTTTTTTATAATAAACATAAAGTTTCATTTTCTAAAAACATTCTAAATGCATTGTTCAATCTCTATGTTTAATTTCAATAACAACAAAATCAATTTCTTCAATTAATTTAAATTCAACTAAGGTTTTCATAATTTTCACTCAAGAATTTTCACAAGCAAAGGCTGTAACTTTGTTTAATTCTTTTCTTCTAATATCAAATTTGTTTTCTAAAACAGATTTAACAAACAAATCTTTAATCATTACTATTTTAAAGAAAACAATCAAGAACAATAAAACACAAAGAGGAAAACCTGGTATAAGAAGCTATAGGAAGAGATGAATTTTTGATGCAAGCCTCCTCCAAAGATTTCTTGAATTTTCTTCAATCCTCCAAAAAATCCAATCCAAAATCCAACAAATGCAAACAATCTTTCCTTCAATCAATTCTACAATCAACCTTTCTTCAAATCCTTGTGCAAATTTTCCAAACATTTCTTCCTTGCTGTAAAAATGAATTTTCCTAAAGATTTTTCTTGTCCTAAAATTAAAACATACATTCTTATAAATCAAAAATACTTAATTCAACCCTAATTCACATTACATGCAAATTAGATATTTCAATTTCAATTTCAATATTTACAACCCTAATTCACATTACATTCAAATTAGATATTTCAATTTCAATTTCAATTTTCAATTTCAATTTCACTTTCAATTCCAATTTCAATTTCAATTTCACTTTTCAAAAACCCACTTTCAATTTAAAATGCAATTTCAAATAATAAATTAATTTCCAAAGTTGCAACTAATTTCCCAAATAAACATTTAATTACAATTTCTAATTTAATTCCCACACGTTGGAATTAAATTCCAAAATTAATTCTAATTCTTTTATTTTCTTTCATTCTCTTGCATCACGTTTAATTAATTAATTTAATTATTTAATAACTAAATTCAACCCCTTGGATCAAATTTAATTAATTAAATAAACTAAATATAATTAATTAATTTAAGTATAAACTTTTATCCACATTGCATTATTTAAATTAAATAACCATCAACATGATTTAAATGCAATTATTCTAAATATCTATTTCCAAATCAAGAATGCTTCAGAATTAAATAACATCAAAGCAAGACAGACAATGACTCAACACACACAACTGATGACACACTAAGGCTAGGGTATAGACTTGACACATGTTACCTAGCTACTATCTCCCGTTCAACTTAACCGTTGGATCGACACGCTCAAACCTGTGAAACCAGGTGGAGTCGATGTCATGTACCTGCAATCCTGCAACCAAGTAAACAACATCATACAATATATCCAGCATATAATACACACCGTGAAGAAGGAATTACGGATTCGTAGGGCGCTCGCAAGTGAGTGATGCGAACTCGTCCTCTTCACCAATACACTCATCGAAACTGACACTTCCATCATAATTCAGTAATCTCATAATAACATCTCATGTTAACTCTACAACAACATTAATCTATAATGCATGTGAAACAATAACCAGATAACTACATCCTACAATAATAGTTGTCGCTCAATAGTAGCGATCAAAACATCATAACAAAATGTATCCAGTATCAAAGTAATTGCAACCAAACATAGCATAAAGCAACTTGAACAAGAAACAAAACAAAGGGGTATTACAATTGACATCAGAAAGATTATCCTAAATATCACAACTTGAAGTGATCATCTGCAAAGGAATGCAGAATCTCCAACACCAACATACTATTCGGAAAATAACTACAATAGATAGAGTTGAACTCTGTCATTCATATCATTCTAAGTACTTCACTAAACAATATAAACTCTTGGATTTAGGTAAACTTGATGATCATAAAAACACTATTAGAATCATAGAGTGACTTCTCAATTTGTGGTGGAGTGTAGACCCAAAAACTGATGCACTGAACCATTATATTATCAAAAGGAGCACTTAGCCAAATTTCTATATAACTATATTTTTTGAACCAACTTGTTCTATAAAACTATCTTTAAGAATACTTCCAAATCATGCTAGAGTGATCACATCAATGTTGACATCAATGACAACACTGGATCAAACAATATATACATACCATGCTCATGTTGCCAAACTACATCAAAAATGATAAACTTCCAACATCAACAATGATAAACTTCCAACATCATCCACCCATGAAACCAATCATTTGATCCATGTAGCCACCTAACTCCTCATCTCAACCCTTCATCATGACACATATCACATTCACATTCATTATGATCTCTTATCCATTCCCATTCATTGATATCTTTAATAATCTACTCCATTGACTTGATATTAGTAAAAGTTATAAAACACCCATTATTTAACCATTCAATCTTTTCACAAATTTGACAAATATTGCATCCATATTATACTCATTTTTCATTACTTTTTCTATCTAGGTTATGCTAATGTTATTGAGCAATTCAAATACAATTGAATTAACATAATCACTTTCTACAATAGAGTAAGACTAGGGACGTTGGTGGAGGTAAAGTAGGTTTATTTCATTGTCTTTCATGCTTGTGCACACACTTCATTGAGGTAGGATATTTGATTATTGAATTAGGTTTTGTTATTGCATTATTTCCATTTAGAATTCATTGATCTTATTTATCCTTCCACAAGGTGATTACTTTCATAGCAAGATAAATTAGTTTTTTAAATTGGCATATGAAAACCTCTCACATCCACCATCTTGCACCAATTTTTGGCTCTCAAATTCGAGTTCATTGCACTCTTAATTATGTAGAGGCCTATAAAATCCTAGCTTGAACCTTTAATCATGGATTGAACCTTATTAAATATCTTCCCAAAATACTTTGTGTGAGTCTTTTGGTTTTCTTCTCTTTTGGAAAATATTTGTTGTTGCTCCTCCAAAACTATAATTGAGGCTTACTACTTATTTTAGAGAATTTTTCTAAAGTTTCATTTCCTTCATAGATCTTCTATATAATAGAATTACTTACAACTTTAGGTTCTACAAAGCAATCACCTGTTACTTCAAAACCTCCATACTTAGTATCCATGACAACACACATTCTTGAGTTTTTTTATTTCTTCAATCCTTATTTTAAGATCTCCACTCACTTTACATTAAGAAGGTTTTTGGAATTGAGAAAAGGGAAGAGAAGGCATAAAATTGGATCATTAAGGACATACATGCCACAAAAAACCTCCTCATAATTTGATATTATTCATATCCCAAGTGCAAGATTCATTTATTTTATTTCCAATTAGTTAGAATTTTATTATAAAGTAGAATGATTGCATTAAAAATTAACTATCACACTTTACTTTAAATCTACAACACTCCATTATAGTTTCTCTAATTAAAAATTAAAGTAGATTATCTCATTTTCATTAGATTAGTTTAGATTATTTGAAGATTGTTATTTTAGTACAACAAAGTACCTCTTTCAAGATCAACACAAATCAACAATAATCAAGTGATTGGCTTCAAACAAACAACCATTAAATCTATTTAGAGATTAAACAACCACTAAATGAGAGCAAGCGAAAATTCATTTTTCAATCCAATATAAAAACCAACAAACTACCATCTTTATTTATTTAGTAATGTTGCATTATTAAAAAAGAGAAAAAATAAAATAATAACTAATAGTTGTTTTATTTTTTTATTTTTATTTATTTTTTTGTAGGAAAGCAATGCCAAGGGAATAGCTCCCATTTTATTAAATTAAGCAAAAATTTTGAAGTTTTCCTTGCATTTAGCCTTTCCAATCCTTTAGACAAATCAAGAAGTTAGCTAGTTCATTAACCTGAACAAACTGTTCAAGAGTTAGGAGATCGCCATAGTTGCTCACGTAAAAGTGGAAAGTAACCATGCATCCTCTAGTTATGCCTTCTCTAAACAACTGGAGTGCCTCTGTAGTAATGGTTTTTTCATTTGGAAGTCATTGCATCAAATATTCCTACTATTTTCTTCCCACACAGACACACCTCCATACTTTCAATCTTTTTTTACTATTGGGTGGATGTCTAGTTTCAACAACATTGGAATTAGACCAACAACGAGGTCCTTATCCCCCATTGGCTCCATCACCATGTCAAAGAATGTCACATAGACATTTTTATCATGAATGTGAACTTGAGACCAACAATCAGGATCAATGATCCCCATGATAGCTTTGATTCCATCTTCATCCTTTATCTAGAACAAGCATTTCACCTGAACCATGGGGCTCTCTTAGGGACAACAGCATACAATTTCAGGCACCACCTTCTTTTCCATTACACCAAATGTCTTGAGTTGACATTTTTTATGACTACTTTGGGCCTAATATATCCTTTTGCTCCAATTTGTATGCGGATATTGTAAAATATCTTATCCTTGAACTCAAAGATCAGGTTCTACCTCAAGATTTTATGCCATACTGACATCTTTTTATCTAAATCCTTCCTCCCCTTGTGCTCTTTCTATTTCAAAATTTAGTATTGCCTCGAGGCCTTCCCAGAGGACCATCTACCCTACCAAGATGACAAGTTTGTCTTGATCCATGCCTCTGTTTGACTAGAGATCAGTCACACAATTTGATTCTTGATAGATATGTGTAATTGAAACCACGTCCAATTCTTGCATCATCTCTTTTATCTTGGTCACCTTCGGTTGTAGATCCCACAACTCGATCTATCCTTTCCTTATCACATTTATGGAGACCATAGAAGCTTATTCTAGTTCTATGAATGTCAGACCCCTTTCTTTGCACATTTGTAGCCCTGACATAATAGATTCAATTTTATATTTTTTCTTTGTTTTTTATTACAGATAAAGTAAGTTTTGAAGGGATCCGAAACCTTTTACATATGAAAAAATCTATTGAAAGATAAAGTATGAAATATCAAGCAGTCAAAAAATAATCAAAAAGAAAAAAATTAGATGACAACAAGCGACAACCTATTTTAAGTTCTTCAGAATCTTCGCTACCTCTAAATCCTTACTAATAATCCTATCATGAAGCTCAACAATGTCAGTATTATCACTTTTCAAAACTTCAATAGGCTTCTTCATAAGACAACATGTTCGAATACTTGATCTAATAGCAACCACAACAACCTTTTTTTTCCTTGCTCGCACCATCATCACAAGTAGAAACATCCTCAACCTTGTCATTACCCTCCTTATTATTCCACTTTTTTATTTTATCATTGAGAATGATAAGACCTACAACATTATTTTGGAGGGAGCCCTCATTGATCTTGACCAGCTTACCAAGATCATGATAGACCTTAACCATTTTTTCCTCCAAAATAGAGAACCTCTTTTCATGCTCATCTTTGAGAGTAGTCACATCCTTGGCAACAGTTCAGAGAACCCCAACATCTTCTCTCGATTAGTGGCCCCCTTCTCATTTGAATTCTTCTTATTTATATTAGTTTTGTTGTTTGTTATTTCATTTAGTTTTACTAATTTAGCCCATATCAGCTGCCCTACATCATTTCGAACTAAGCAACTTGCACTAGACATTCTCCAATTCCCCCGAGAAGCCCCATCTATGTTTAACTTTAATCTACCACTTGGGGGCAGAGCCCATTTTGTGCCAATCCACAAAGACTTTGAATCGGGGACAAAATGGAAGTTAGGGGGAACTTCAGGGATTACCACTCTTTCATCATTTTCTCATCCCAAAGGGTGAACTTTGTCTTTCTTTGATATGAGCATTCATCCACTCTACTATTTTGTTCGATCAACTCTATTACTTCCTTTATTTGCTTATTAAAAATTCTTTTGTTTCTTTCCTTCCATAATTCTTTTGTTTCTTTCCTTTCATATATTCCATATAAGTATAGCAGGGCAAGCGGTCCAAATGTGACCCCAAAATGTCTCTTTATTTCCTCTTAGAGATTATTGTATCGTGGGCTCATCCAACCCATTTTGTGAAGCAACCAATCCCAACATTTGTTGCGAAGGGGGTAATTCAAAAGAAGATGATATGAAGACTCCTCACATTTGTTACACATTATACACCAATTTCGTCCTTCAATTTCAATTTTTTTCAATCTATCCCCTATAAGAATGCGGTGATGTAGTGTTGTCCAAGCAAAGACATCGAATTTGGGGAGAACCCATTTATTCCAACATTTGTTGCGAAGGGGGTAATTCAAAAGAAGATGATACGAAGACTCCTCACATTTGTTACACATTATACACCAATTTCGTCCTTTCAATTTCAATTTTTTTCAATCTATCCCCTATAAGAATGCGGCGATGTAGTGTTGTCCAAGCAAAGACATCGAATTTGGGGAGAACCCATTTATTCCAACATAGTTTGTTTGGCCACTTGTTTTTGGTACACTTTCTTGAATTTGGTATCTCAATTTCATTGAGAACCTACCAGATTTTGCTCCACACCAAATAATCTTATCCTTTTCCTTATTGAGGCATATGGATCATCCATCGGTAACTTCATTTAGACACTGCTTGGCACTTTCCTCAATGGACATGGATTTAAAATCTATTCATTTCCATCCTCCCTTCAGATCTATGATCACATAATCCTTTATATTTTTTCTGATTGTTTCTCTTAAATCTTCCCTACATCCCTGAATCTTCTTACA
This sequence comes from Sequoiadendron giganteum, assembly GCA_007115665.2. NCBI lineage: Eukaryota > Viridiplantae > Streptophyta > Pinopsida > Cupressales > Cupressaceae > Sequoiadendron > Sequoiadendron giganteum. Next base: position 394,733,779 of record CM021104.1, on the reverse strand, counting down.
TTCGACGAGGGGTTTATGTCCTCCCCAAGAATCCAACCAGAAGTCATCCAAATTGCCATCATTTACTTGCCATGTCAAATGCTTGGCTATTATGTGCCTACAACTCATCATGAGTTTCCACATGCGATCCTCTAGTAGTATTTTCTATTGTTAAGATTCATTGAGGATCCACCGAATCCAAGTATTTCTTTTGTATTATTCTACACCACAATCTTGTTGGCGACTGATACATCTTCGAAACCAACTTTGCCCCTAAAGCTAAATTCTATGTTCAGATATTTTTTATTCCAGATCCACCATCATTCTGATTCTTGCAGATATTATCCCAATGAATGAGAGGTACCCTTGTTTGATCATTCGAGCCATCCTACAGGAATTTTTTTAGAGTACTCTCCAGGCTTGATGATTCCTTTGTAGTTAAGTGCATACATGACATGTTATAGATCAATATCATAGCTAACACTACCTTGACCATTGCAATTCATCCTGCCAATGTGAACCACCAACCCTCCAGGCTAGGTATTTGTCTCTGTATTTTCCTGTGATTTGGTCCCACAAGCTTATCCTTACGATGCCTTTGAACACGGGAACCCTGAGATATTTGCATGGTATTACATCAATCATATAGCTCAACAGACTTGCAATCTTCTTCTGCAACTATTTTTTAGTCTTGAAGAACTAATTTTCAATTTTTCTTTATTTATCTTTTGGCCAGAGGCAAAAATGTATTCATCCAAGACACCTATTATCACACTTACCTCTTGGAAGGTAGCTTCCCCATACAACACCATATTATTTGTAAAAACTGCAGATGAGTGAGAGAATCTACATTTCTCACTATGTTTAGTCCTTTCCATCTCCCCATTGATCGAGTCTTGTCAATTAATCTACTAAGGGCCTCGACCATGATTACGAATAGGAATGAAGACACTGGGTCTCCCTGACGTAGCCCATTTGAACACTCAAAAAATCCACATGGTGAGATGTTGATCAGAATTGAATATCTAATAGTTGAGATGCAATAGTATATCATATCTATCCATTCTTTGTAGTATCCAAATTTCTCCAATACCTTACTCAGGAATCACCATCGAACTTGATTGTACATCTTTATCACATTTAACTTGATCATCATACTTTGTGAATGATATTTTTTTATTGTGTGGTATGTCTCGTTTGCGATGATTCTATTGTCCACAATGTCTCTTCTCGACGTGAATCCACTTTGGTTGCACGATATTATCTTCTACGGGTTCTTTTCAGCCTATTTGTTAATGCTTTAGATAGTATTTTATATATGGTGTTACAAAGGGAAATTGGATTGTATTCACCAAATAAATTACACTTTCTTTCTTCGATATCAAGAGAGTAATATGTTATTTAGGTCTTTGAAAAACTACTTATTTTTCCTAAATTCTTCTATCAATTCCCAAACCTCCTCTTCTAGAAAATGCCAACACTTTTGATAGAAGAGTGCGGGGAACTCGTCAGGGCCAGGTGATTTGTTTGGATACAATTGGAAGGCAACCACTTTCACTTCTTCAACTATGAATGGGACCATCAACTCTTCATTCTCCTCTATGGTTATGAGTATTAGAATCATTTTCAAAAGATTACCATAATCTAGTGCATCCCTGGAATTGTCAGGTGACAACAAGTTGTGAAAATGACTTATGGCTTCGCTCTGTATTTCTTCTATTGACTCTATCATTCTTCCTTCACATTTCATATTGTTGTTATCTTGTTTTGTGCTTTCCTTAACTTTGCCATATTATTAAATAATTGTGTTAGAGTCTCCCTCCATAAGCCACACCTCCCATGACTTTGCTCACCAATATTCTTCCTCTCTGGCCAATATTTCATTATATTATTTCATTAATGCTTTCTCTAGTTGGAAGTATTCCTGAAACATTCCATTTGCAATTATTTGGTCATTTTGGTTTTCCAGTTTTGTTTCTATCCTTAGTTTTCTATAAAGATGCTTTTGAATGTTGTTCTGTTCCATCCTGTGAGTTTTCTTTTAATGTATTGCAGTTTTATTTTGAATACAAAGCTTTTGGTGCCTACACATGAGAGAGTTAAATTCCACCATTGTTCAAGTAGCTCTACTAGCTCTAGCTTCCTTAGCCACATTCTTTCAGACTTGAATGAACTTATGCTATTTCCATTCTCCATTTTTATTACTAATTCTATAGGCATGTGATCTAATCCCGTGAGTGGGAGGATTCTAAATTCCATTGTTATGTTTGTTTCGAGCCATTCCCATGAGTATAAAAATTGATCCAATCTCTCCTTAATCATGGTAAATCCATCTCTCCTATTCATCCATGTGTAGGAGCCATTCTTTGTTTGTGCATCTAGTATATCTATGTTAATGATAAATTGTCTAAAATCTACCATCGATGTAAGGATATTACTGACATCCCCCACTCTTCTTCACTTCTAATCAACCTTCCTTGAAATTTGACCACCAAATTACTTAGGATTTCCCATATCTCTACCTCACCATAATTTTTGACAGGCCCGTATATATTGAACAAAAATAAATTTAGGTAATTCGTAAACACCTTACCTCACATAGCATCCAATTCTTCTCCTCCTGCAATATGATCACCACTGTGTTGATATGCCAGAGTATTCAAATATCACCAACAAATCCATATGCCCATGAGTATTCTTCTTCCCATCCGAGCATATTGAGTTACTTTTTTCCTTCAACTTCAATCTTTCTTTCCTAGATTAGGACAATATCTGAATTTTGTTCTTTTCCATTTGATGCTTAACTAAGCACATTTTTTATGGGTATTTAAGCCCCTAACATTTCATGCTATTAACTTCATGGCCTCCTAAGGGATGGGTTTCCTCCTTAACATTAAACAATTTTTTTAATTCTTGTTATACCTTTCTCCTTTACGAGTTCTTCATGCTTTTGTTTATTTGATTTTCATCATTTATTCTTATCCACGCTTGAATTAATTTCTAGAATTTGGGATGTCATCTATGAAATGCATGTTGTGTTTTTGATACCTAGTTTATTGTAATTACCTTCTTCATCGTTGTCCATCTTCGCGTTTTGGTTCTTGTTTGTTATCTCTTGGCTTTCATTACTTTTCCCTTCTATCCCTTTCGCCTTCATTGTCAGCATAGTGGGGGCAATTGGAGGAGACTTCTGAATTCCATCTTCTACCCTGATGCAAATCTTCAGGGGATTTAACCACTTTTTTTTGCTTGAGGATCCAAAATTGGTGATGTAATGTTCTTAGGTTTTTTCCAGTTCTGCCACCTTCTTGCATTGAGCCAATTGTTCCATTTATTTTCCTAGGTCCTCTAGCTTCTACACCTCAGTTAATATTCCCTCTGCCTTCCATCTCCATGATATATCCTTCTTCTTGATCGGTCTAGAGAAATTTGTTGTCGCATGATTTCATCTCCTACAATTCAGATAGAAGAACTTTGGTTCTTTGACTTCAACCATCTGAATCCATATGTCTTGTGATGTTTTCAATTTAATATCATAGGGGATTCTTTGAATTTCCATGATTTGAACCCTTACGTATAGATAATAATTATCTTCCAACAGTGAAATGTCTATGTCTATTAGGGTGCTTAGAGATCTGCCTATTTTTTCCAAACATTCCTCTAACCAGAATTCAAGAGGTAGGTTGTACATTCTAATCCATTTGGGTTCCTCTTATGGCTCATAATTTTTAGGGTTAAATTTTGGATATTCTCCAATCTTCCACAACCCCCCAACCAGAACACCTTCCCTTTCTTCTTTGGATATAAATGACACAATGAAAAATCTATTTGTAGAAGATTTATCACATGTTATGATTTCCAGTTTGTCGTTGCCCAGTTCTGAATCTATTTTCTCTCCAGGCATGGTCGATATCCTCAATTTATTCACATACATTAATTTCCAAAAGGTCATTGCATTCATCCAATTCTCTGCTTTCATAGCCTCGATCACCTCTATTTCACAAGTCTCCTTCATAATTTTCACCAGCAGACATATTCAATGCTTCTAATTTATAATTTTAATATACAATTTTAAAACTATTGTACAACTGATAGTAGCTTAATTTATTTAAATAGAATTTAATCATTCCAATTGGAGAAAGGAATAAAAATATTACTTGCATCCCCTTTAGTTTATTACTCATTGTTAGCTAATTTTTAATTATTTATATATTGTAAAAATATTGGAAAAATAACAAAACATAGGCTGCTTTGAATTCATTTTATTTTTAAAAAGTATTCTAGTACTAGTCAAAATCATTGATTTTAGTGTCATTCAATTCATCAATAACACGAAAGTAAAACAATACACAAATCCTAAGCCTTTGAACAATTGGTTTATGAGTTCCAAGTATCTATCTCAATTATCATTACAATAAAAAAACTAAGCAAAATAATTGAACACTCACAAGTTTGTTCAAAACATAGAATTCAAACAAGTAAATTTAAATATAGATCTTATCCATATCCCTAATTTTCCTTTTCACATTTATCATTTTTCTTATAAATATTCATTTGAATATTTTTGGATTAGATTATGTGAGTGCTTTTCTTCATTAATGTTTCAAATCACACTCCATGTAAGTCTCTTCTCTTCCTTGTTTATCTTGATGATGGATCATGGACTGTGATCTAAAACTTTAATGAAGACAAATTATCACATAGTATAATCCATAAATATTCAATAAAATATTATGGACTATGGATATTTCATATATTTAACTTATAAATGTTGTTGTAGTGAGGTATTGACAAGGGGGTTACATAGTGTACTTGTAAGAGATTCTTCAATTATTAGTGGATGTAAGTTGTAATTAGTGCTTCATGGGGGAGATTTTGGGAGTTACATATGCCAACTTGAGTGGTGGAAGTCAAATATTCTTGTGGAGGAGTTACATTCTAATTTTGGAGCTTGGAGTGGATCATGAGAATTTTTTACCATGGTCTTTTGGGACTATTTTCAAGCTCATAGTAATAATGCCTTATGGTGGTTTTGGGCCTCATTAAGTTTTTATTTTGAGGGCTTGACATGGAGGCATTATGCATTATTTTCTACAAGATTATGTGTTGGTTAGATAGCAACTTTATCAAACTAGTTAGCTTTTAACCTACCTAGAAGAGTCTTATTCACATTGCTTAAGTCTTAGGTACATTTAGGATTTTGTCTCACTTCATAGCATTGATACATGTGTCATCATCACTTGAGACACCTATTGCATGCATAATTTCCACTTTCTCACACACTTGTCAAGTGAGCTCACGAGTGTTGCATATTTGGAGGGTTAGTTAGTTGTTTAGTCCAACCTTCCTACCTCATCTACCTTGCCTATATATGCAAGGTTTCTCAATTTATTTTACACTCTTCATCATATATTGATAGACATACTATTATGCTCATATTTCCACTTGTGGAAGGTTATCAACTGAGCTCTTTGATCTCGGAATTCTCCAACATGATATGAGAGCCATGAGAGCATGTTCCTTCTTGCATCAAGGTGATTTCCGTGTATGGCCCTATCGTTAAAGTGTCAAAGAGCTATTCTAAAAGTTAGGTATTGATTTATTTATTTTTATTCTTTCAAAACACGGGTGTATGCATACTTTTGTAGTCAAATTTTTGTTAAAGACATTTCATTTTTGCATCAAATTTGAATATTCTCCACATCAGATAAAAATAATTTTTGGGCTTTGTTCACAACAATGAAAACCATCTGAGTATTTGTTAGTTTTTGCAGATAGTAATCAAATATTGCAAAAAATACTATCACAATAGCACAATTTGACCATTTTTCTTACAAATCAAATTTTTTTTAATCAAATTGCATCTTCAACAAGTTGAAAAGAAACAACATTTTTTGGATTTTGATAAAAAACTTTTTGGGCATCCATTAGATTTTACATATAGCAAGCAAATTTTGGAAAAACTAAATCAGAAGTGTTCAAGCTATTATTGATGAAAAAATAAAATATTAGAATCTTTTGATCAATAACGCAAAATTGAGTGTTGTTTTCTTCAAAAGTTAATGTTTTTTTCATTTTCAATCCATTGGACCTAGTTACATTGTAAAAATCACTAAATTATAAAGTGTCAAATTTTGTGGGGCTCTCAAATATTGAATCAAGGGGGTGTCTTGTGTTGTGCCTTTGAGCACTTCTATGAGTCACTTCTTTGAAAATTTCCATATTTCCCTTCAGTTTTTTTTCCCACTTCATTTTGTTTTAGTTGATAATAGTCATGTCTTCAAATCCATGGGAAATCAATCTGATTATTGTAATAAGAAAATACATACCATAGATGAATGCATGTTTAAACAACTTGATGACTTGGAACTTTCTTGGAAAATTCATCAGTTACAATAAATTTGCATAAAAATGGAATCAACTTGTCAAATTCTTGTAAACCAACACTTGGAAAAATATGTAATCTCATTCAGTCATTTTGTGAGACATCACCATCATTTGAAGATGAACAATGTAGTTCGATGACATGCATTGTGATCTCATCACCTGATGCTACTTCAAAACTGAGAGTTGCTTCCTTGAGAACTTCTAGAGCTTCAGTACACTAGGATATTAGCTTTCCAAATCCACCACATTGGGACACATTTCTACCAGATATTGCATCTTTTTTGTAGAGTCCCACATTGCAAATTTGGAAGACACCATTGAGGACATTAGTCTTCTTTTCCATGAAAGTTCTTACAATACATCAGAGTTTAGAGACACTTCATAGATAGCATCTAGTGATTCTTTGTAGCATAAAATAACATCTTTGGTACTTGTTCTGCATCGGTCTTCACATGAATAATTTGAGAATATTTCAAAGATTTAGGTGTTTTGATCATGTACAAAAATAAAAAACCTTCATCTTACTTCCTACATATTCCTATCAAGAATGGGAAGTCATCTTGCACATATTAGTGGTGTTGTTTCTTTCCAAAGGGAGAAATAATGTTCAATGTTCATGGATCATCTTCAACATCCCATGTTGAGCATCTACCAACACTATAGGCATCATTTTGAGGGAAGGATGCATGGTTTATCTTCTCCAATCAGTTTTGGGAGGAAACATTTCCTCACATGGAGTTCATTACTTTGCATTTTCTATAGGTCACATAGACCTTCTCTCTTTTCTATCTTATGGGGGAGAATTTATTGTACATTGTGCTAGAAGCAGTCTTTGGGGGGTCATGATGATTTCTCCATCTATCGCTTATCTTCTTCACTTGTACATTTTATTGCATTTTCATCATTTCTCTTTTGAAGAGAGGTTTTATTTCCCACATGGTTTTTTCTCCTTGAATCCACTTTATGAGAAATTTGTACATGAGTACCTAATACGACCTAGTAACCAAGACTCATCATCTTGCATACATTACTCCCTAATTTTCACTTAAGAGGGGGTGCTGGTGTAAATAGTGAATTTATTAAACTAGTTAGCTTTTAACCTACCTAGGAGAGTCCTATTCACATTTCTTAAGTCTCCACTTAGGGAATTTTAAGATTTTTTCTCACTTCATAGCATTGAGATATGTTTCCTCATCACTTGAGACACCTATAGCATGTATACTTTCCACTTGCTCACACACTTGTCAAGTGAGCTCGCAAGTGTTGCACATTTGGAGGGTTAGTTAGTTGTTCAATCCTACCTTCCTACCTCATCTACCTTTCATATATATGCAAGGTTTCTCATTTTATTTTAAACTCTTCATCATATATTGATAGACATACTACTGTGATCATGTTCTCACTTATGAAAGGTTACCAATTCAAGCTCTTTGATCTTGGAATTCTCCAACATTATGTTGTCTAATTTCCTCTAGGATTGAGAAGTGTTGATCTATCTATTCTCTTGATAGAGCATTGGACTTTGAGAATGTATTAAACCATTGATTCTTGATTAATAATAAAAATATGTTTGCTTTGAAGGATATAGTTTTCTCATAAATATTTTTTTAGGTATATTTGTGCCACTCTTGTTCTTTTGGTTCCTTTTATTCTTCTTCTCTCATTCTATCCTTTCTAGGTATTCTTTGTATGTTGTGATATTGCTAAAATTTATGTAAATTAGTTTCTATAATATTCTTTGTTGCAAGGTGTGTGCCCTTGGTCTCCTTGTGTTGTGTAGCGCAATGCTCAGGTTCATGACATGGCTTAACCACCTCCCATGGATTCATTAACTCTGGCAGTTGTATCAGGCATTGACAAGTCGATCTTTTAGTGCAATGAAAACCATCTTTGCAACAATTGGTAGTAGAGCTTGGGTCATGGGTTTGAACCCCTCGCTTGTGTTGGGGGGATTGTTACAATGTGTGTGCCCTTGGTCTCCTTCTATTGTGTAGTGCAGCGCTCGATTTCTTGACATGGCTTAATCATCTCCCATAGATTCATTAACTCTGGTGGGTGTATCAATCATTAACAAGTCAATCTTTTGGTGCAACGACAACTGTCTTTGAAACATTCTCCTCTTACAATCAATGTGGAAAAGTTGCATGATTAGTATTTGAGCTTTGTTTTGGTTTAATTACTAAGGGTATTGCAATTATATTTCCTTACATACCATAGTATGAAGAGAAAGGAATAAAACCCATGTAGTATGTATGTTTATACAATATGCCCATGACATAGGAACATGTTTTGTATGCTAATTAGTACCATGTTTATCATTTTTTCTTAATATTTATTTAATGGTTTTGTTTGTGGCTTTAAATTTTCCATTACCTTGTAGATAATATGGTGTGGAAAATATTTATTATACATGGAATTTTTGGACCATTGTCCATAATAATAGTCGATGCTAGTCGAAATCTAGAGATACAAGCTATTATGAAATTATAGATATTGATCACCATGGTGGTGTTTAGGGTCAACCCATATTGTAAAATAATAAGTGGTAGAAATGATAAATACATGTCCTTTAGAATGGGTCAAGGAAATTTTACCCACCAAGTTGAGTCATTACGTAGAGAACAATCATAGTGATACAATATATAAGTGAAGCTCATGGTTAGGCATTTGTTTTAAGTTTCTGTGAACTTAGCATGTTGTACACTTGGATAAAGTAATACAAGAATTTTTGTATTTTTTTTCAATAATAACAAATACATAAAATATTTTTTACGAATATTTTTATACTAACATTTCCTCCACATATACTCCCATGGGATAAAGGTTAATGGTCTTTTCATTATCATTAAGGTGTTGACGCAACAAAGCATTAAAACTATGTCAATAAAGGAACATCATAATTAGTAAATATTTATTAAATTGATTTAGGAATACATATTCAAGTATTCTTACAACATTGGGGTGGGAATACCCCCAAATCTAGGTATACATATATGTCATAAAACCAATCCTCACTTGTGATTTTAACACAAACCATGCAAGATGTATCATGACTAGTAGGTTTTTTTAAAGGAACTTGAGATGGTAGAAACACTTCCTACATTGATCTATGAGGATAGACAATGCTGAGAGATACAAATCTAAAAATTATAGATAAGAAAATAATATATGCATTAGCATGTACTAGAACACAAGTGACATATAAGGACATGCACTAATATGCAAATCACAAAATACGTAGTTGACACAATTTACCCTAGGAAAACATTTTAGGAAAAACCCCAACTTCCAAAGTAGAACAAATTATATTATCAATAACTATAATGGTTACAATACAACTTTATGCATTTCCTTTCATAGGAGAACATACAAACCAATATACTATTGGAGAAACTTTGGTAGTATAATGATATCTACAAAAACTTCACATATAATACCTCCAACTTGAGCACTCAATATATAGGCATATATAAAACTACAAATCTTGAATGGTATTTAAAACCATGTGCTAGAAACTACTATCTAATCATGCATCCATATTCATGCACAAAATCCAATGCTCAAATCGAGCTCAATTAATTAAAAGAAAATTATAAATCATCACTAGAAAATATGGGCACTCAAGTAGTCTTATCTTTCCCTTTCAATTTTATTTCCATGATTATCTTGAAGCCTACAATTAACTCCCATGACACTGAGTAAGTCTCACACTTGCCAAAATATAAACTAGAAGTGACAACAAGTGCCACTCCAAGTGAGATGCCCCAAATGTGTGGGAGAAAATAATTAAAAAATACTTCATAGATTGGAATGTTGCAAGGTGCATGCCACCTATCTCAATAGTTTTAATCGATGGGTAACCAATGTGGATTGGGGATTATAGTCATCCATTCTCATCAATGTAGTAGCTTTAGAAATGGAATTTACATGCCAATTGTATTTTCATGACACAATCAATAATAAAATCATCAAGATAATTAAGCAATTCCAACTCGTGATTTTGTGTTAAATTTGGATTCTTTTGTCTTATAATTAACCATTATTTATCTAACCACAAGTTAGGAGGTATATTTAGCTTTGAGGGAATTGACAACCCATAACCTAGTGTTTAGTATTTTATATTCAACCAAATTATTAGTGCATGGAAAATAAGTTAAAATGATACTAGTATGAGGTCATCAAGGAAGGTATTAAGATCACTCTTGTCTCTAAACTTATAATATATATAAAACCATTAAAAAACATGGTCCAAGGGTAGGAAGTGTCAACATGTAAGATATGTTCATCATGAAATGACATATCTAGAGGTACATGTGAAGGGCATGATCTTGTATCTAATTAACTAACAATGACTTTCCCTTTGGTAGATTTTTGGGAAATAAATTTTAGATCAAACTCTAAACATGGCATCACCCAATGTGCAAAATGAATTGATATATTAGCTTTAGACAACATTTATTTTAAAGGATTTTAATTTATAATAACATGTGTCTTGACATGAATCATGTATTGTCTTAAATTTTGGGATGAGAAGACCATAACCAAATATGGTTTTTCCTATAGGTGCATATAATGACATGATCCAATAGGGTACAACTATGTAATACATTGGACACTCTTACTATTTCTATCACTTGTACAAAGAGATCTCTAATGGTAGATTCGATGGATAAAATATGTAATTAGATTTTTTTCATGGATAATAAGCATGAGAATACATGGATTTATCAAGTATTATTTCATGTCTTCAAAATTATTTTGATAATCAACATTTCATCCAAGTTTTGTGTATTTATTTTAAATTTTAGCAAATGGCAATGCTTTATCTACAAGTTATGTAATGAAGTTTCTAATTGCTTGAATCTTCACTTGGAGGCTATGAAGTGTTAGGTTCTTTAGATGAGGAATGCTAACAATAACATAAATAATTTTAGCTTCCACATTAATTCCATTCAAAGATATTATGAATCCTAATAAGCAACTTTGAAGACATACTTCTTGGGATTTAGTCTCACTTTGTATTTGTTGGTTGTTTTTAAAGAACCAAGAAAATCTCAATGAGTATCTATGATTTTTCTAGATTCAATTCTTGAATACTCGAGAGGTGATTGGCCGACGAACAAGAGGAAGCTAGAATGCTTCCCTCCTACACTTTGGGCTCTGCAAAACTCGAGAGGGTGATCCCACAATGTGCATCCTTCAATCCATTAAACATTTATACCACACATTATAAACAAAGTAAATATATTCCCACTGAAAAGCTAAATAGATGAAATCCTTCAAGAAACTAGAAATTCCTTAAAAGGATTGAACACCTAAAGTTGAGAATACCACACAATACCAACTACACATAAAATAAATCGATTATGAATTTGTTTATAAATCTTGTTCTCAAATTGAAACACCAGAACTGTAGGGAATGCTCTAACACTTATGGGATTAGTGTCTTATCTTTGGGCAGGGAGTCACAACACAATAAATTGAACTGTAAGGTAAATTTAATCTCAAACAACCACTATCTTTGTGTAATTGCATTACAAAACACATATCAAATACTTAGATTCTATGACTACTTATCAAATCCACTAAATTTTCATATGAACTCATGTTTTAATCGAGGTATTTTAACTGATTCATTAAATCAGAGCCAAAATTAAAATATAACTCACTACAAAACACAATGAAAATTAATGAAATATCATTGATCTACTTTTCATTAATAACTCATATGAAATATTACATATGGAGGGACAATAGACTCAAAGGTTTTCATTCTTCATTCAGACATGCTTGAAAACCATACAATTGAAAAAACTTACTTGCTTGACTCAAAACCTAGCATACAGACTCAAAACATACTTTCTCTGTGTCATACATTTGCATTTCTCAGATTTAGAATTCAACAAGAGACCCAAACAAATGGCCCTAAATTCTCTTTTATAGATAAAAGGGAGCAAAACAAGCTTCAGGCCGAAAGGTACACATGTCACATTTTCATTTGACAACCTATATCAGTCATTCCATGAGGAATGGTTACAACAAACTAAAAGAATATTCATCATTAAAGCAAGGTTTCCTTTCAGTCAATGAAGATTCTCGTGCCTTCCAAAAGGCATTCTGTTGAAGAAAGTGGTCTTCAAACCGTTGCACCAACATTATTCCTTTTCACTAGAAGACCAAAAGGTGTGCAAAAAAAAAAGAACCACGTGGATCAAAATCCAGATCAACATCCAACACTTGTCCAAGTCACCAACAATCAACTTTTCCTGTTATAGTTTGAAATTGGAGAAACACATCTTTTATACATTACAATTTTTAAGGTCAGGCCTACACTATACTAGACCATGTATATGTGTTCTCCATCCCTGTGCTTATATTTCCAATTCGTCAATGAATATCCTTTTCCATAATTCATATTCTGTGTCAGAAGGCCAATTGAATCCAATAATTTCATCCATCTTTTTTTTGTATGGAGCATATTTTGCCATCACTGAATTGGCTTCTTTATCAAAATCTTCTAGGAAGCTGATGGTGAAAGAAAAATTCTCAAGAGTGTTCTTCAATACATCAATATCAAAATTCTCACATATTAGTGATGCTTGGGTAGAAATTGTTGTATCCAATTGATCTTTCCATACCTCTAGAGGTTTTACCTCATCATATGTGTGTTGGATATCAGGCAACAATACCAAATCTGTCTCATCAAATTTTTCCTTCAACACTTTTACTTTCACCTCAAAAGGAGCAGCATACCCTTGAAAGTTTTATTCTTTGATCTCATTAAAAAATCTATAATTTGGGCCAATATTTGGATACTTGTCCTTCTGATGTGCTGACCCAAATGCAACGAGTTTCAATTTATTAACGCTAGGAATCTATTTGTCCAGGATTGGGGTAGTTAAATCCTTGTCTATTTGAGACAACTTTATTGCTTACAACATTACAGAATAATTAGAATGAATATAGTTTAATTTACCCTAAACTTTCTTATTCAAATGCTCCAAAAAAGTACAAACAATCATTGAATTATTCTCATACATGGTATCTTGAACCTGTGCAAACAATTTCTTATATACATCAATTTGCAAAAATAATTGCTCCTTGGTGGGCTCATTTGATGGAGCTGCACTTGATGTGCTTGTCTCCTCAACTACAAGTGGTTCTTGGACCAAGTTATATGGAATTATTTCCAAGGAATGTTCTGGTGGAGGAGGAGGAGATTGAGGATGTGCTATTGGAGAAGTGGGTGCAACACGACTTGAGCTAGATGGGCCTTGAGTCCTTAATGTTTCTATTTGTTGCTTGATAAATGACAACTTTGTTTCCAATTCATCTACCCTTTGTTGAATCTTATTGTACTCATCAATAACTTCATTGTATTTTCCCCTATATAAGTCTCTATCATCAGTGAGACTCTCCACTATTGCCTTGGTGAATTTAGCAATGTTTATTGTCATTTCGGCTGCTTCCAATGCTGGAGTATCATAAACTCTCCTTATAATCAATTTCCCATTGAAGTCAGCTAGTTCTGCAACTCTTGGCTTCCTTGAACCCAAAGACAATGACCAAAGGGATAAGGCACCCCATTCCTCATTAAATGTTGACCCTTGTAATGCCAATTTGGCCTCTTCCTTTGTTTGGAATATGGGCCTTTCTTGTCTCCTTATTGTATCCAGTACAACTGCATAAACAATATCCCATTCAGGAAGCAATAATATACCACTTTTTTGTACAAGTGCTCTACCTTCTTTAGCTATTATACCTTGTAATTCCTTCATCATTGCCTTAAATTTTCTTGAATAATCCCCTTGAGAAGTAATGCATGCATGATCCTTTCTTTTACCACATTATCTGCATACTCTGGGGCCTTATCCATCCACACAAAATTATTGAATGTGCTAGTCTGAATAAAAGAATCATCTTCCATAAATACTTTGTAGGCTTCCTGCCTCAAGTCATATACATTATTCAAACCAATTATATCAACCTTTCCCAGTCTAAGGCTACTTTCTGCAATACCTGATGCAACCTCCCTTGGGGGAGAGGTCATTACTTGCTACATCTCTTTAGGTGTAACCAAGATGTCATCATCTTTTGTATCAGGGTAATCAAATACCCTGCTCACCTCAATCCTTTGCTTCTTGGTTGGTGGCTGCTCTTATGGAGATGGACCTCTTGGGGTGAATCAATATCAATTACAATAGGGGAAGCTTCTCTAGGAGGAGACAAGTCTAACCTCATAGGAGAATATACTCTTGACCCTTCTGATGTGGTAGGGGTTGGGAGTGTTTGTTTTTTTTTTATTACCTCCTTCTTCTTGGAGTACACTCTGACTTTCTATGGTGGTTGATAGGAGTGTCTTTCCTCCAATGCTTATATTGGTTCCTCAATTGCCATTTATTTCCCCTTATCAATTATAGTGCGTTCCTCCTTCAAAACACTCACTACATTCTCAAAATTGTCCATCACATACATGACTCTATTCAATTCTCCCTTAATGTTAGGTAGAGGATCATAGTTGGGATCTAAACTTTTAACTTTTTCCATCATCTTTTTGAAGGCAAGATACATGGCCTTTCTTTCATCTTGGATTTGAAAAACAAATATATCCTGATGACATCTTCAAGGAAGTAAAATTTGTGAACAAAGGAACCACTCCTATTATTTTCCTTTAAGGAAACAATGAAGCCCTCAGGGTCATGGTTCCTTTGGCATACTGTTTTCAATTTGAATGGTGTAAGAATCTATCCCAAGTCCTTCCAACCTCCCTTGACCATTACCAAGTCTATAAATATTATCCATTTAGGGAAGAATGAGCCCTTCTTTTGTTACTTTGGCAGATGCACCATTTGCGATGCCCCTAACTATCTCATAATCTCAATGAATCCAATCCTTAATGGAAAATCTCTTGGCAATGCATGTGGATTCACATTTGTGCCATATACACTAAAAATGGTTGTGTTGGGATATGGAATGATATCCCCCCAATTATGAGCTATCTTCAAATTAGGCCTCCTTTCCAAGGGCCTCAAAAATTCATGTATCTCTTTGGGGATCCTTGTTGGATCATGAATCAGGAACCTCCTCAATTTTGAAGCAAAAACATTATGAAACACCACATAGTCAAATTTCAAATCATCTTTATCAAGAATTTGGGTCCAACACTAGACTGAAAATTCAAGGTCGCCCTCCAGCTTCTTCAATGTCATATCTTTACCAAAATTATTCTCTCCCTTGTATAAAAACATGTGCATCAAAAGGGAATACCACTAGAATCTGACCCAAGTCTTCCCTACCCTCAATGCAACCAAACCTTGATGATTTTTTTCTGTCAAGTATGTGGCATAGTCATAAACTACATTGTAAGTTTCATGTTGCAAATGTGCTGCCATATACATGTAACCCCTTGGAATGGTGGTTGGTGGATCAAAACCAATGATTTGGCACAAGGAGTACACTATCTTCTAGAAGTAATTGGCAAAGTAATTCATGGGAAAGTGCTCCTTTTCATCTTTACCAATCCTTATCCATGAATTTGCAACCCTAGTACTTGAAATGTGTATGGGTAACATTGTTGTATTGAACATAACCTTAGTATTGTCATATTTTGTTTTGAAAGTGTCAAGATCAATGAGGATCATATGCTCACTCCACTCATGCAAGTTGGAAGTTTTTTCAATCTCTTCCCTGATTATCTTAACCATTTCAACACCATTGTATGCCCTAACCACTCTAGAAACAAGGTCATACCTTGCAACTATGTATTTCAATAGGTCGACATCCATGTATACATTCAGGATGACCAACTTCCCCATATCCAGCCTCCAGGTGTTACAAACAGGAACACCATAATTTATGTTCTCAAACCAGTTTTAGAAAAATTGCCATCCAGTGTAGGGTAGCTCGACATCCTTAATATAATGTTGCTTGTCTATTAATCCATCTATAATTCTAGGGCCATAAAATAGGGCTGCTCCCTCGACCTTTTGCTAGTTGATGGTTTTACTTGGTCAATAATATCCTGGGATATAGGTCTGGATGCAGTTTTAGAACTGGGAACTTGGGCTTTGGGCACCATTGATAACAAGGTGGGTTCAAACTAATTTAGGGTTTCGATAGAGAGAGGTTCAAAACCTAAATTTTCTACTCAAAACCTAAGGCACGACTCGAAGGTACAATTTCAATGGGTTTGATAGAAATTCACAACTTATATGAAATTTCAAACCACTATAAAGAAACTAAAAAGCATGCAAACCAATTCAACTGAAAGACACAGTGAACATTTACCCTAGTTCAAGACAGTTTGGATAAAGCGCAAAGAATGGCATTTTTTTTACTTATGAGTTTTTCGCTTGAAGGAAACCTTAGTTTTGATCATATTGAACTCTAGAACACTCAATTCAATCTCCTGAATGCTTTAAAACTTTGTTGCAATCTTTAATTATGTGAAAAAAATATTTCATGTGCCTTTAGATCAGATTTGGGTAGGTTTGTATGTCATTTTCGCTATTACTGCTCACTTGCGTGAAGTAGAAATGGCTCTCATGTTCACATCTTTGATTTTTAATATTAGTTTTTGATCTCCTTGTGAGATGGAACTCTGGATGACTCTGATTGAGTCAACAAGGTTTGAATTTCCATCACCATCGTTCACCTATCCTTCGACCAATGAATTTTTTTTAGCTGGAATATTGACTCATTCATTTTGTAGGCTCCACCTTCTTTTCCAAGTGGTTGAAGAAATCCACATGGCAACTGCCTACTAACCTCACTACTTATTATAAATCATTATTTAATTCCTGTGGGGTTAGCAAAGAGTGGGTAAGATTTAATCTTGACAATAGATCTTGACCATCGGTTCAAAGCTCATAGTGTCGAGTAAGTTAGTGGTGATTAGGCCCCATGCCTACAATAGGACATGTGCCCTTAGCCCACTGACTCTGCGACCTTTTGGAAAGTAATATTTTAATACTGCGGGGTTGGTAGGGAATGTTTGAGATTAAATCTCAACACTGCATCTCGGTCGTTGGATCAAAACTCATGGTGTCGAATGTCTAAGTGGAGATCAAGCCCCACAATTCTGATTTGGACATGCATCATCAACCCACTAACCTTGCAACACTTCAAAAAGTATTATTTTATTCCTGCAGGGCTAGCAGGGAATGGCCAAGATCAAATCCTTTGATCTAACAGGCAATAATTCTGCACATGCAAAAAGGTTAGTTTAAAAAAGGGGACCCAACTAGGTCAATGGGGCTAAGAACCTTGAGATTAATGACTTAAGACTTAAGTCATTCTTAACCTAGGAAATATTTTCACTTGGATTAGGAAGATTAAAGAAATGGTAATGTTGGATGACTGACAAACCTAGACCAAGGGGTCGGTAATAACATGTTCATGATGGCTCAAGTTATTACTCAATTGATTGGTAATCGGGTGAAACAAGTCAGTGAAGAAATAGAATTCCTAGGGTTTAAGACTATGTAAATATGAGATGAGGGCTTTTGAACCAAAACCCTGAACCCTACCCTAAGGCAAAGAGGCAACAAATCATCATAAGGCAATAGACAAACTCAAAAATTTCAAAATTCAAAAGCTCTACCAGTGGCTCATGCTCAGGGATGTATACCCCTGGCGGGTATGGTGAGAATTCAGATCTCATGGTTGAAGCAGACTGACACAAAGAAACAAATAACCCAAAATCTTGTCAAGATAGGGCAAGCAAACACAACCAGAAGCAAACACACCAAACCTATATACAATAGTTACAAGACTGTACAGTGTACATGGAAACAACCTATTTCAAGATAAATAGGGCTTCAAGAACTATCCATGTATTGATAGCTCCAAAAAATTTCCTATTAAGGATTGCAAGAAGTACGAATCCTCTCCATGTGTATCTGCAATCAAATGTGGGCCTAACCATAGAGGATCAAATTTTCCATGTTTTCCTTTATCTTCCATCCTTGCATTCCACATCAAGACCATGCTTCCCACTTCAAATTTATTTCCATGGAATTATTATCATACAGATGCTTGACTTGAAGCTGAAACTTTTCATTTATTTTATGAGCTTCTCTTCTAGTTTCATCTAGCTCAATTAACTCCTCTATTTTTTGTTGCATCTCATCATAAATTTCTGTCATATTATTGAACAAACTTGTACATTTTTAACAAGTTGTTGTGAGGTATCTTTGCTTCTACACCATACACAAGATTGAATGGATATTTTCCAATGACCTTCTTGACAATAGTCCTATCATCCCACAATGTAAGCTGAAACTTTGAATCCCATGCCTTTTTGTTCTTCTTAATCACTCATTTGATGATATTCATCTAGCTCTTATTGTTGGATTATGCTTGTCCATTTCCTTGGGGATGATAGGGGAATGATTAAAATATACTTATTCCATGCTTACTACAAAATTTAGTGAACTCCTTTGATATGAAACACATTGCCTTGTCAGAAATAATTCTTTCTGGGACTTCAAACCTGATTAATATGTTATTCATCAAAAAATCAATCACTAATTTACTTGTCACTTTCCTCGTGGGGATTTATTCCACCCACTTTGTAAAATAATCTATTGCAACAAGTCTCCAAGAGTTTCCCCTACTAGAATTCTCTAACATTTCACCAATAAATTAAATGCGCCATTGCTGAAAAGGAGTCTGAACTAAAATCAGTCTAAGTGGAAAATTACCAAAGAACTTCAACTTGCCAGTGAATCTTTGGCATGCATCACATTTATTAAAAAATTTATGAGCATTCTTAAACATAGTAGGCCACCAAAATTTTACTCTTAGTATTTTATGAGCAGTAGTCTTCACCATGTAATGACCTCCACATGCTCCATTATGCATTTCATTTAAGAGGTCTTTTGCCAGATCTCCATCCACTCATCTTAGCAATACACCCTCTAGTATTCTCCAATAGAGTTCATTATCAATAATGATGTATTTAATAGCCTGTAGCTTCAAAGTTCTTTTCTCATTATTAGGGATGCCTTCAGGGCATTGCATAGTCTGCACGTATTCCACAATTCTCCTATATCACCCACAGGTTTGCATGTAACACAAAGGTGCAACATTTACATGTTCAACTTGATTTATTTGGTTTGCTTCTAAGTTGGTTTCAACCATCAACTTAGCTAAACCTTGACCTCTTACCAATTTTGTAATCTGAATATCAATATTAAACTCTTGGATCATGTTGATTCATTTTGCATCTTTGTCCTGTGGTTTCTTGTTGGGTAAAAATATCCTTGATTGTAGCACTTCAAACATATGCTACCATAGTTGCTCCCATCGAAGATGTTCTAAATTTTTTTATAGCCTTAACTAATGTGTAAGCCTGATTTTCTATAATGTCATCCTTAAGCTCAATAGCATGCAAGGATTTGCTGAAGAAAGAAATGGGCTACTAAAATCCTTCATTATATTTTTTTAGTAATACTCCTACCACAATATGAAATGAAGCAAAAGTAAATATTTGAAACGGATTTGAATAATCTGGTGACTTAAGCACAAAAAATTCCTTGATGGATTGCTTTATAGCTTGAAAATATTTAGAATGCTCTTTTATCCATGCTATCTTTTCACCTTTCTTTAACATTTTGGAGATGGTTCTAAAAATTTCAGCAAAGTTAGTGACAAATCTTCTCACAAAATTAATTTTCCCAAAAAATGATCGAATCCCCTTTGCATTTTTAGGCTATGGAATTTTGTCTATTGCTATCACACATTCAAGATCAAACTTAACCCCATCTTTAGAAAAAATGTTCCCTAAAAGCTTACCTTCCTTAACCCCAAAAATGCACTTCATAAGATTCAAGGAAATTACATATTCCAATGCTCTAAAAAATATCTTCTCCAAATGTGTACAATGATATTTTTCCTTCTTGTTATGTGCAATCAAGTCATCTTGGTATATGGCTAGGAATAAATTAATTAAATCAAAAAATACCACATCCATGGCTCTCTGAAATGTTGCACCAACATTGATTAAATAAAATGGCATTCTCACATAAACATAGGTTCCCCATGGTGTATTGAATGCAGTCTTATATTGTTCAGATTGTTTTACCATGACCTGTTGTAGCTTGAGAACCCATCCATCATCAATAGAAACTCACACCCTATCACCTTTTGTAACATAGCCTCCATATTAGGCAGTGGGTAGTTATCTTTCAAGGATGCCACATTCAAATTTTTGAAATCTACATAGAGCCTCAGGTCATCATTCTTTTTCCTAACTGGAACCAAATTATAAACCCATGAAGAATGTCGTATAGGCTTGATAATTCCAGCATCCCTTAACTTTGTGAGCTCTTCTTGCATCTTAGGCTGCCATGTTAGGTTAATTGGTCTCTACTTTTTCCTAAGAGCTTTAGCATATGGTTTCAAAGGTATCTCATGTTGAAAAAGATCTTTCCTATAAGCTTTCAAGTCATCATATGACCAAGCAAACACATGTCTATATTTTCTTAGCAGGGCAATCAACATGGTTCTGACATGAGGTTTTATTTTCTTTCCTACATATACCTTCGTAGGAGCGTTCTCAATCCCAAGATTAACCTCTTCTAGGTCTTCCTTGTGAGTAGGTGTCTGATTAGAATTTTCATTATCAAGGCCATCAAAAATCCTTTCCAAGGAAACCAACCCTTTAGGAATCTTGTTTGTTTTCTATCAAATGACCTCATTGCCAAACAATGTCTCTTTACCATCAACTTCCACCACCAATGCACTAAAGTGTATTTCTTGACTTTCATATGGATCAATACATTGTAATAATTTCAAAATATCATTATCATCATCAAATACTTGCCAATTGCAAATATTCTCAGGCACTGTAGGCCAGGTTTTCACCTCTATTTTTTAAATACCATCAAAAGTGATATCATCTAATCTGACAATAATGTTTGCTAACAATTGTGACCTCACATTCATTCCCATTTTTATCCAATCAATGTTAAATGCATCAAAAGCTTCAATGGTATCCCAAACAACATTCATATATTGCTTAAGTATTTTATTTTTTGAAATAAACCCGAACCTAACTTGGGACATCACCAATTCAGAATCACCCAACACTTTTAGAATTTTAATGCCATGCTTTGAAGCTAACTTTATACTGAGTGGAAAAGCTTCATATTCTACTACATTGTTTATGCAAGTGAATTTAAATAAGAAAGAGTACTTGAATGTCTTACCTTGTTCAGAGATCAGGATAACTCCTGCACCTAAGCCTTCCTTGGAACAAGCTCCATTAAAATACATGGTCCATAGAGCATCTCCTTGCGAAGCATCTATGACTTCTCTATCAATTGGTGCAAGTTGAACTTCTACTTCCCGTTGCTATTCTTTGACTCTAAAAGTATCCAAACCAGTGTCCACAAAATGAATTCTCACTGGTTCTTCTAGTGGCTCAATCATATGGTGAGTCCTTGATTCTCTAATAATCTTGAAATACTTTTCATCAATGGAAAAGGTAGCATATGATAAATCACATTGCATGCTTCCACCCATAGATGCACTCCATTTTCTCGACAAAAAAATTCCATAGCTTGACGGGATGTCAACTACTAGTATAATTCCTTCTCGGGGAATGTTGCAAGCTTGTATGGGACTTAATTAATTACTCCCATGATAGGCACTTCTCTTGAATCCATTTTATAACACTTTCCATAATTGTTATCAATCTTCAAACCCATTTACTTCATAATTTCCACCGACATAACATTGTTAGAAGCTCCCAAGTATATTTGAGGGTTTTCACTAGTTACTCTTTCCACTTCATCATTTCCTTCTTGAATTTTTCTCACTTTGGATGGATCAATCACCATATTATCATTAGAGGCCTCAACTATATAGTTAATAAGAGCAACTACCTTATTTTTGTGTTCATCAATTCTCATCATCTCCAATAATGGGACTATAACCTTAACTTGAGACAACATTTGAAGCATGTCCAAAACATTTCCACAAAAGCATACTTTGGTAATTCATGAAGTATTATATCCTTTTCCACTACCTTATCACTTTGTTTTTCACTCGATTCAACATTATTCTTCTGATCTTTGGCCTTTACATCTAGGGAGACAACTTCCTCATCTATCTTGACCTTAACCTTTTTAGCCCAAATTCTAGCTCCTTTACTTTATTTGGGTTTTGTCTCCTCTTTCTTGGTCTATGTTTTGGTCCCTTTGTCAGTTGCATTCTTTTCTTTGATGAACATGCTACCAGGCTTACCTTGATCACCATTCACCACTCTATTTCTCAGATGATAAGTATTCCTTGCTTGAGTAGCCAATGCAATTGTTAGATTTTGGATTTCTTCATTTGATGGCCTTCTGAGACAAATGTCATTTGATTCAAGATTATAAATGTTACAGTCATTATCTCTCTCTTCATCTGAGAATACTTGCTGATGGTATACACTCACTTCCTATCTTTGTACATCCACATCAATTCTACAAGGCTCACCATCAAAATAATAATCATTGCAAGCAAAGTCTGACTCAGTCATGAACATGTTTACTATTTCATCTTGATCTTGAAGGGGATCAATACCTCTTTGATCATCTTGTGAATCCTTTATAGACCTTGCAATAGCACACTACTATGATGAATGAGGCAATTGACATACTACACACCATGGAAAATATTCAGTGACATTCGTAGAATGCATTTGCAATGGGTCAGGCATGCGTTGAGTTTGAACACTTTTCTGATTGTTGTGAATTGGATTTCCATTGTGTTAATTGGTGTGATAGGGATAATCTTGCAACCTTGGTGGAATATTATTTCTTTGGAACTGAGGTTTATCATTCTTTACCACCTTCTGCAACAAACTAATAATTTGATCCAATTTTTCATCAGGAGTTGTAGCTTTGCCAACCTTTCATTCTGATTTTTAGGATTCTTCAAAGTTTTAGGGTCATCTCTTCTCCCTACCTTACCCGATGCTCTTCTGTTGTTTTCTATGTGGACTACCATTTTATAAGCCTCTCTTAGAGTTTGTGGATCTTTGTCTCTAAGTAGATAACATATTTTTAAATCAAATGTGTTACAATATACCACCAAACATGCACTCCCATTAGGCCTTAGATAAGCAAGAAATTTATTCATGGCTTTCTGAAACCTTGCATTAAATTTAATCACCATTTCATTCTGTCCTTTTGCGATATTTTTGAAGTCATTTAGCCTAAACCTAGGATTAGTCTTGTCTCCATATTTCTCTCTAAAAATTTGTAGAAAATATTTTGAATCAATTCTTGCATCAAGCAAACCTCTGTACCAATCTCTAGCATCTTCATTCAAGGATTGCATGAAATAATTCATTGCAACATCATCATCCCAAAGATCAAAATATTCAACAAAACTCTAAAAATATTTCAGATGATCTTCACCACTAAATACATTGTTACTGGTGAACTTTGGAAAATGTTTTCTTGCATTATTAGGAATAAGATTTGGATATCCTAAGATTGTATCAAAGCATTCTTGCCTATATCTATTAGTATGAAATTATCTTCTTGCAAAGGGTCGTTCCTGTTCATTTTGGTTGTCATGATTCCTTCTCATATCATAATTATTCTCAGGCCTTCGGGTATCAACTAATCTCGGTTGGGAATCATTTTGATCATATTGTTGATATTTCCTAGCCCTATTTTCTAAATGTGAAGATGAAATGGACTGATTTGTATTGGGAAAAGGGTTAACATTCAAATGGGGATTTGATGATGATACATGGGGATGAGAGATTTGAATTTTAGGAACAAAACCCTTTATGATGGATTCTAAGAAACCTAATTTCTTCTTCATCTCAGTGCTCACAATTAATAGTTTCATTTCATTCACTCATTTCTATAATTCCTCATTTTCTTTTGCTAACCTTTTAGCCAATGAAATAGTATTATTATGTGGTGTGTCCCTCTGAGAGGAACCTCCCTTACTTATTTTTATGCCTTCGATAGGTTTCTTTCCCTTATCATCTTTATGGGAAACAACATTTGTATTACTAGGGATGAGACCAACTACAATAGAAGCCTTCATAGTAGGATTGGTCCATGTATTTACACAAGAATTTCCATTTGAAGCAGTTATAGGCTCCCTACCTACAATATCTTTAACTGTAGGATTAGTTGTATGGGTAGATTGAGCTGCTAGTTGTTCTAGTTCTCTCATTTTCTTAACTTTTCTTAATAGCATATCTCTCAACCATAGCTTCCGTAATTATTGTTTCTCCTTATCCCTCCTTCTCCTTGACTCATCTAGTCTTAATGCTTCTCCTCTAAGTTGTTGAACATCATTGAAGATTTCATCCTCTTTGGTAGGGTGGTATTAGAATTTGATGTCACTATAATTCCACTACAGTTACAGGCATACTCATCAAATCTAGTCAAAAAATCATGAGGAAGAGGAGTATTTGTGTTAGAAGCAGAGGCCAAAATCCCTACAACTCTAGCATGACTTGAATTTACATCATCTTATTGTAACCTTTCTCTCTCTTCTCTATTTGGTAGTTAAGCCTTGATATGAACATTGCTCCCTCACAAATTTCATTATAACTTGTCCTCTGTTAGGAGAAGTATTACCACTTAAGTCTTAAAAAATTATTTCATGTTCAGAACCAGAACTATAATGAATATCATGCTCAGGAGTTGGATGAGGAGTAAACTTACTTTTTCCTGTGTCCTTTTCTTTCCATTTTCCACGAGGGTTTTTGTGCAATTTTCCCTCCAATATTTTCTCTAGATGTTTCTTCATATTGCCATGGGTTCCCCACATTTTTTCTTTTATCTTCTTTTCTTTTTTCAATCTTTTCAATTTTCTTCTATTCTTCCTCTTCACTTCTTTGATATCTTCAAGAATTAGCAAGCATTGGTGTAGAAATTTTAGAGTCGCCACTCAAATTGATTGGGACAAATTTGTAGCAATTGTGTTACAATTTTATGAAAACTTTTACAAAAGCTTTGACATTCACATGAGATTTGAGATTAACCTTTACAAATTTAAACAAGCTTTTACAAATATGAGGTAATTTGGGTTGAACTTTGACCAACAAATTCTAAACACATAAATGGTGGGAGATTTAGTAGAAATATGAGCAATGGTTAACAAAAACTTCAAATAGACTGACTCTATGGATAAGTATCACTATAAATCATAGTGATCCATGACAAGGTACTTTGGAGAAGAAATATTTTATCAACATAATCCCTAGTGGATTCGCTACTCTTTTGGTTGTTTTTAAAGAACCAAACAAATCTCAATGAGCATCTATGAATTTTCTAGATTCAATTCTTGAATGCTCAGAATGTGATTGGCCAATGAACAAGAGGAAGCTAGAATGCTTCCCTCCTACACTTTGGGCTCTGCAAAACTTGGGAGGGTGATCCCACAATGTGCATCTTGTAATAATTTAAACATTTATATCACACATTGTAAACAAAGTAGATATAGTCCCACTGAAATGCTAAATAGATGAAATCCTTCAAGAAACTGGCAATTCCTTAAAAGGATTAAACACCTAAAGCTGAGGAAACCACACAATACCAACTACACATAAAGTAAATCGATTGTAAATTTGTTTATAAATCTTGTTCTCAAATTGAAACACTAGGACCATGGGTAATTCTCTAACACTTATGGTATTAGTGTCTTATCTTAGGGAAAGGAGTCACAACATAATAAATTGAACTGTAAGGTAAATTTTATCTCAAACAACCATGATCTTTGTATAATTGCATTACAACACACATATCAAATACTTAGATTCTATGACTACTTATCAAATCCACTAAATATTCATACAAATTCATGTTTTAATCAAGGTATTTTAACTAATTCATTAAAAATAAACCAAAATTAAAACATAATTCACTACAAAGCACAATGAAAATTAATGAAATATCGTTCATCTACTTTTCATTAATAACTAATATGAAATATTATAAATGGAGAGACAATAGAATCAAAGGTTTGCATTCTTCATTCAAACATGCTTGAAAACCATACAATTGACAAAACTTACTTGCTTAACTCAAAACCTAACATACAAACTCAAAATGTACTTTCTTTGTGTCATATGTTTATATTTCTCAGATCTACAATTCAACAAGAGACCTGCACAAATGGCCCCGAATTCCCTTTTATAGAAACAAGGGTGCAAAACAAGCTTTAGGCCAAAAGATACACATGTCACATTTTCATTTGGAAACCTATACCAATCATTCCATGAGGAATGGTTACAATAAACTAAAATAATATTCATCATTGAAGCAAGGTTTCCTTTTAGTCGATGGAGATTCCCGCATCTTCCAAAAGGAAAATAGTTGAAGAGAGTGGTCTTCAAACCATTGCAACAACATTATTCATTTTCAATAGAAGACCAAAAGGTATACAAAAAAAAAGAACCACATGGATCAAAATCAAGATCAACATCCAACACTTTTCCAAGTCACAACAATCAGCTTTGCATGTTATAGTTTGAAATTGCAGAAACACATCTTTTATACATTGCAATTTCTAAGGCCAGACCTGCACTATACTAGACCATGTATATGTGTTCTCCATCACTGTGCTTATATTTCAAATTCATCAATGAATATCCTTTTCCACAATTCATATACTGTGTCAGAAGGCCAATTGAATCCAATAATTTCATCCATCTATTTTATGTATGGAGCATATTTTTCTATCATTGAATTGGCTTCTTTATCAAAATATTCTAGGAAGTTGGCGGTGAAAGATAAATTCTCAAGAGTGTTCTTCAATACATCAATATCAACATTCTCACATATTAGTGATGCTTGGGAAACAATTTTTGTATCTAATTAATCTTTCCATGCTTGTAGAGGTTTTACCTCATCATATGTGTGTTCGATATCAAGCAACACTACCAAATCTACGTCATCAAATTTTGCCTTCAACTCTTTTACTTTCACCTCCAAAGGAGTGGCATACCCTTGAAAATTTTGTTCTTTGATCCCATTAACAAATCTATAAGTTGGATCAGTCTTTGAATATTTGTCCTTCTAATGTGTTGACCCAAATATAATGAGCTTCAAGTTATCAACCCTAGGAATCCATTTTTCCAGGATTGGGGTAGCTAAATCCTTGTCTCTTTAAGACAAATTTATTGCTTGCAACATTAAAGAATAATTGGAATGAATACTATTTAATTTACCCTAAATTTTATTATTCAAATGCTCCAAAAAAGTATGAAAAATCATTGAATTATTCTCATACAAGGTATCTTGAACCTATGCAAACAGTTTCTTATATACATCAATTTGCAAAAATAATTGTTCCTTGGTGGACTCATTTGATGGAGCTGCACCTAATGTTCTTGGCTCCCCAACTACAAGTGGTTCTTGGCCCAAGTTATATGGAATTATTTCCAAGGAATTTTCTAGTAGAGGAGGAGGAGATTGAGGATGTGCTATTGGAGAAGTGGGTACAACATGACTTGAGCTAGATGGGCATTGAGTCCTCAATGTTTCTATCTATTTCTTGATCAGTGATACCTTTGTTTCCAATTCAACTACCCTTTTCTCACTCTTATTGTACTCATCAAGAAATTTATTATATTTTCCCCTTATATAATTCTCTATTAGAAATGAGACTCTCCACTAATTCCTTGGTGAATTTAGTAACATTTATTGTCTTTTTAGCTACTTCCAATGCTGGAGTATTAGAAACTCTCCTTATAATCAATTTCCCATTGAAGTCAATTGGTTATGAAAATCTTGGCTTCCTTGAACGCAAAGACAACGACCAAAGGGCCAAGGCATCCCATTCCTCACTAAATTAATTTGACCCTTGTAGTGTCAATTTGGCCTCTTCCTCTATTTGGAATATGGGATTTTCTTACCTCCTTATTGTATCCAGTACACTTGCATTAATAATATCCCATTCAAGCAATAATAATATACTATTTTTTTGCACAAGTGCTTTTCCTTCTTCAACTATGATACCTTGGAATTCCCTCCTCATTTCCTTCCTTAAATTTGCTTGAATAATCCCCTCAGGAAGTTCTGGATGTAGGCTCCTCTCTTTTTCCATATTCTTTGCATACTTTAGGGCCTTAGCCCTCCATACAAAATCTTTGAATGTGCAAGTTTCAATAAAAGAATAATCTTATGTAAATGAATCATTTTCCATAAATTCCTTGTAGGCTTCTTGCCTCAAGTCATCTGCATTGTTCAAACCACTTATATCATACTTTCCCAGTTTAAGGATGCTTTCTACAATACTTGATCTCCCTTGGGGGATAAGGCATTCCTTTCTACATCTCTTCAGGTGTAACCAAGATGTCATCCTCTTTTGTATCAGGGTAATCAACTACCCTACTCACCTCAATCCTTTTCCTCTCGGTTGGTGGCTACTCTGATGGAGATGGACCTCTTAGGGGTGAATCAATATCTATTATAGAAAGGGAAGCTTGTCTAGGAGGATACAGGGCTGATCTCACAAGAGAAGATACTCTTGAGTCTTATGATGTAATAGGGGTTGGAAGTGTTTGTTTCTTTTTAACTACCTCCTTATTCTTGGAGTACACTCTGACTTTCTATGGTGGGTGATAGGAGGTTCTTTCCTCCAATGCTTTTGTTGGTTCCTTAACTTCCATTTCTTTCCCCTTATCAATTATAGTATGTTCCTCCTTCAAAACACCCACTACATTCTCAAAATTATTCATCACATACATGACTCTATTCAATTCTCCCTTAATGTTAGGTAGAGGATCATAGTTGGGATCTGAAATTTTATCATTTTCCATCATCTTTTTGAAGGCAAGATACATGGCCTTTCTTTCATCTTGGAGTTAAAAATCAAATAGATTCCTAATGACATCTTCAGGGAAATAAAAGTTGTGAACAAAGGAGCCACTCCTATTATTTTTCTTCAAGGAAGCAATGTAGCCCTCAGGGTCATGGATCCTTGGGCATACTATTTTCAATTTTTATGGTGCAAGAATCCATCCCAAGTCCTTCCAACCTCCCTTGACCATTGAAAAGTCTGTAAATATTATCCATTCAGGGAAGAATGAGCCCTTCTTTTGTTGCTTTGGAAGATGCGCCATTTGTGCTGCCCCTAATTGTCTCATAATCTCAATGAATCCAATCCTCAATGGCACATCTTTTGGGAATGCATTTGGATTCACATTTGTGCCATATACCAAGAAAATGGTTGTGTTGGGGTATGAAATGATATCCCCCCAATTATGAGCTATCTTCAAATTAGGAATCCTCTCCAAGGGTCTCAAAAAATCATGTATCTCTTTGGGGATCCTTGGTCGATCACAAATTAGGAACCTTCTCAGTTTTGATGCAAAAACATAATGAAGCACCACATAGTCAAATTTAAAATCATCTTTGTCAAGGTTTTGGGTTCAACACTAGACTAGAAATTCAAGGTCACCCTCCATCTTCTTCAATGTCATATCTTTACCAAAATTCTTCTCTTGCTTGTATAAAAACATGTACATCATAAGGGAATACCACCAGTCAGAATCTGACCCAAGTCTTCCTTGTCTTCAATGCAACCAAACCTTGATGATTTTTTTCTGCCAAGTATGTGTCATAGTCATAAACTACATTCTAAGTTGCATGTTGTAAATGTGTTGCCATATACATGTAACCCCTTGGCATGGTGGTTGGTGGATCAAAACCAATGATTTGGCACGAGGAGTACACTGTCTTCTGGAAGTAATTGGAAAAGTACTTCATGGGAAAGGGCTTCTTTCCATCTTTACCAATCGTTATCTATTTTCTAGACTTCCCAACCCAAATACTTGCAATGTGCATGGATAACATTGTTGTCCTGAATAAAACCTTAGTATTCTCATATTCTTTTATGAAAGCGTCAAGATCAATGAGGATCATATCCTCACTCCATTCATGTAGCTTGAAAACTTCTATAATCTCTTCCCTAGTTATCTTAACCATTTCAACACCATTGTTTTCCCCAACCACTCTAGAAACAGGGTCATAACTTGCAACTATGTCTTTCAATAGGTCTACATCCATGTATACATTTGGGACGACCAACTTCCCCATATCCAACCTTTAGGTGTTACAAATAGTGACCCCACAATTTATGTTCCCAAACTAGTTTTGGAACAATTACCTTTCAGTGTAGGGAATCTCGACATCCTTAATATAATGTTGCTTGTCCAATAATCCATTTGTAATTCTAGGACCATAGAATAGGGCTGCTCGCTCGACCTTCTTGCTAGATGAGGGTTTTAATTGATCAATAATGTCCTAGGAGATAGGTTTGGACACAGTTTCAGTTTTGGGAACTTGGGCTTTGGGAACCATTGATAACAAGGTGGGTTCAAACTAATTTAGGGTTTTGACACAAAGAGGTTCAAAACCTAGGGCATGACTCAAAGGTACAATTTCAAAGGGTTCGAAAAAAATTCACAACTTATATGCAATTTTAAACCACTATAAAGCAACTAAAAAGCATGTGAACCAATTCAACTGAAACACACAATGAATATTTACCCTAATTCAAGAAAGTCTAGATAAAGCAAAAAGAATGGCATTTGTTTTACTTACAACTTTTTTGCTTGAAGGAAACCCTAATTTTGACTGTGTTGAACTCTAGAATGCTCAATTCGATCTCTTGGATGCTTTAAAACTTTGTTGCAATCTTTAGTTATGTGAAAACAATATTTCATGTGCCTTTAGATCTGATTTGGGTAGGTCTAGATGTAATTTCATCCATTACTACTCGCTCTTGAGAAGTAGAAATGACTCTCATGTTCACATCTTCGATTTTAAATATCTATCGTCGATCTCCTTTTGAGATGACACTTTGGATGAATTTGATTGAGTCAACTAGGTTTGAATTTTTGTCGCCATCGTTCACCTATCCTTCAGCCAATGAATTTTTTTTAGCCAGAATGCTAACTCATTCATTTTGTAGGCTCCACCTTCTTTTCCAAGTAGCTAAAGAAATCCATGTTGTAGCAACCTGCTAGCCCCGTTGCTTTTTATAAATCATTATTTAATTCTTGTGGAGTCAACGGGAAGAAGCTGAGATTTAATCTTGACAAAATGTCTTGACCGTCAATTCAAATCTCATAGTGTCGAGTAAGTAAGTGGGTCCCGAGCCCCACACCTATAATAGGACACATGCCCTCAGCTTGCTGACCCCATGGCCTTTTGGAAAGTAATATTTTAATCCTAGAGGGTTGGCGGGGAATGGTTGAGATTAAATCTCAACACTACATCTCGTTCGTTGGATTGGAACTCATGGTGTTGAATTTCTAAGTGGAGATCAGGCCCCATAATTTTGATTTGGACACGCATCATTAGCCCGTTGACCCCACAACACTTCAGAAAGTATTATTTTATTCCTGCAGGGCTGGTAGGGAACAACCAGGATCAAATCATCTGATCTAACTGTCAAAAAATCTGCACATGAAAAAAGGCTAGTTTAAAAAAGAGGACCCGACTAGGTCGACGGGGCTAAGATCCTTGGGATTAATGACTTAAGACTTAATTCATTCTTAACCTAGGAAATATTTTTGCCTAACTTAGGAAGATTAAATAAATGGTAATGTTGGATGACTGACAAACCTAGACCAAGGGGCCAATAATAACATGTTCATGATGGCTCAAGTTATAACTCAACTGATTGTTAATCGAGTGAAACAAGTCAATGAAGATATAGAATACCTAGGGTTTAAGACTATGCAAATATGAGACAAGGGCTTTTGAACCAAAACCATGAACCCTACCCTAAGGAAAAGAGGCAACATATCATCATAAGGCAACAAACCAACTCAAAATTTCTAAAATTCAGAAGCTCTACAAGTATTGTCATAGTTACTTAAATATTTTTCTTAGGTCCTAGATATGATATTCTCTTTTCTTATATTTTCTAAGGATGTTATCTACGTAATATTTTAGATTTTTTTTAAATAGGTCATGGAATGTTAATGTCACAACCCTTTAGTAAGTAGCTCTAATATGTTTAGTCCAAAGGGCATTGCTCATATAGAAA
Organism: Sequoiadendron giganteum; assembly: GCA_007115665.2. Taxonomy (NCBI): domain Eukaryota; kingdom Viridiplantae; phylum Streptophyta; class Pinopsida; order Cupressales; family Cupressaceae; genus Sequoiadendron; species Sequoiadendron giganteum. Next base: position 394,701,388 of record CM021104.1, on the reverse strand, counting down.
AAAATTCCCCATGGTGTGGTGAAGGAAATTTTCAGTTGACCTTGGTGATTCACCAATACTTAATTGTAGCTTGAAAATTCAGTCATAAAAGATAAATTTTTATATCTAACAGTTGAATCTACAATCATATAAATGTTAGGTGGAGAAAAATAACATTCAAGGAAGTTCTTGTTTAGGTCTCTAAAATAATTAAATATGGACATGACCATTGGGTTTAGCCATAGGAACCATGTTAGAAATATAAGGTGAATAAATGATTGGTCTTATGGACACTAACTTTAGCATATTTTGTAGTTCTTCTTAAACCATTAAGCTACCATTAGAATGTACTTCCTAATATTTTTCTTGACCAATATAACATCAATTTATAGGAAAATGTTGTGCATTATTACATTTATATCAATACATTTAATGTATTAATATGACTATGCAAGAATATCACTATTGCAAGAATGAAAAGACTGAAAGTGTTGAGGAAAGTTTGCAAGTATTGCCATTGATGTCAATCAATTAACTGGTTATCTACTAGTTGATGTTGGCTATATATGTCGATGATATTTAGAAAATTTTAATAAAGATATGTTGCATGTGTTCAGTGATTTCTCTAGTTTTTGGTATGGATTTTCTCCTGTGGTTGTGTGGATTAGATATGATGTTCATGGTTGTTAGTAGATGTTTTATCCAGATGTTTGCTTGATGATTCATTGTATAATGCAAGTTGTGTTAACTAGTTGTGAACTATGGTTTTCTATGTTTCTAGTTGAGGTTTAAGAGAAATATTGTTGGTCCGGATTTCTCTTTGATGAATTCTTATGACTTGTGGTTCCAGAGTTGTGTTGCACTGGTTCTATTGAAGATAGTTTCAGAATTTGTAAGTTTCATGCTTAATGGCTCTATGTGTTTTACATTGGTTTGGCCGACCTCGTGTGAAATACTACTTTTGAGGATGATGAAGTGTGTTGGATCTTTTTGGGTCCCTTCAAGTGTGTTTTTGGTTTCCCTCATTCTAATTTCACCCTAGGATGTTTTCGCACTGACCTAATTTGAATTTGAATTTGGATGATCGACTTTAGATATGTTTCAAAGTTGAAAATAGTATAAATTAAAAGATGAGTTGATGGTGAAGAGTGGTGATGCAAGAGCGAAGAAGTAGAGTGATAAGCGAAAAGAGAAAATATGGTTTTGTGCGACATTGATTCTATTCAGTAAGTCTGTGTGTTTAGAGTGTGGCAAATCAATGTGAAGCTTAATGTTGAGCTTTTGGATGTAGTGAGCAAAAGGCGAACTCTATCATTCATGCATGTGTGGAGTAATTGTGGTGGAATTCTTTGTTGCATTGGGATTGTAGTCTCTTTGTAACATCTCTTCTTTATCTTCTTTGTATCTCTGTGGTAGTGAGCCCTCTGGATTGTAGCCCTGTTGGATAGTGATTCCTTGTTTCAGATAGCGAGTCCTTATTTCAGGTAGCAAGTCTTTTGTAATTAGTTTTGATATTCTCAATAGTGTGAGTTAATCCTCACCGTGGTTTTCTTGTATTATATTTTAAGTTTTTGCATTGGCATTTGATGATTAATCATTTAAGCAGTTTTAGAGATTAGTTTCGATTATTGAATTAAAGGCCTAATTTTGTGGCAAATAATTAACCCCCCTCTCAATTTACTATTCAATAATTGGTATATGATCTTGGTTCCTTGGTGAAGAGCTTATCCACTTGAGGAAGGTCTTGGATGGCTGACAAAATGGTTTATGATTATCTGAGGTTTGATGGAACTAATTATGTTATCTAGAAAGAATTGATGTCAGAATATCTGGAGTATTGCAGATATGATGTGGAGAAAGCTTATAAAAATCCTTACACTCCTCTTGCTAATGGTCCAAGTACACCTGAAGAAATCAAATTACATGAAGCAACCAATAAGGTGAAATAAGTGAAATACATTTTGAAGAATAGTCTGTTACATTTAGAGTTGATCAAGGTTCAAAATTTGAAGACAACTAAGGAAGTCTGGGATGCTTTAGAAAGAGCGCATGATGGTGATGAAAGAGTTAAACAGGCAAAACTAAAAAATTTGGAGACATAGTTTGATCTTCTACATATGTCCAAAGATGAAAATTTTAAAGCTTATGTAGAAAGATTGGATGAGATAGTGGTCGGTATGCGAGGACTTGGTTCTACTATTGATGAAACAAGGATTGTAAAGAAGATCCTCAAAACTCTTCCCGATGCTTACAGTGAGAAGGTGAGTGCTATTGAGCAGACTATAGATTATAATACTTGTACTAAGTATTTTCTATTATGATTTTTGACATCTTATGAGATGATGAAGTTGAGTCTAAGGAATGGAAGCAAATCGGAGATCACCTTTAAAGCTATAAAAGTTGAAGACCCGGATGAAGAGAACTTTGATGAAATAGAAGCTAACTTTGTAAAAAGAATGAGGAAAGGCTCTATTAGTATGAAGTAATTTTTCCTTTAAATGCTTAAGTTGTGGAGAAATACGTCATTATGTTGCAAAGTGTCCATAAAGTGCTAAAAGGAATAAATTGAGATATGAGAAGGAAAAGAAAGGAAATAAGATTAACAAAGCTTACTATATGAATGAGAATGCTAGTATTTCTGATGATTATTCAGAATATGAAGATCCAAATGAAAATTATTGTTTGTTCTTGGAGATTAAGGATGAACCTACTTCTACTAATTCTAAAAAATAGGTAAAGGAAATCCCTCCAGAGAAGGAGAAAAATGAAGGTACGATTATCTTTGCCCTACATGCTAAACAAGAGAAAATTTATTAGGTAGTTAATAGTGGTTGTTCACATCACATGACTGGTGATAAAAGTAAGTTTTTTAAGCTTGAGAAATATGATGGAGGCTTGGTTATGTTTGGAGATGATAGTGGTGCTAAAATCTATGGGATAGGTTTAGTAAGTTTTGATGGCAAGCATCATATTGATGATGTTTACTATGTTAAGGGTTTAATGCATAATTTGTTGAGAATTAGTCATATGTATAGAAAAGTATATGATCTTGTGTTTAAGGATGAGAAATGTGAGATCCAAAAAGAATCCTAAACATTGATTGCTACTAGAAATAAATCTGAAGGGAATATCTATCAACTTAAGGGTGTTGATGGGCAATGCTTTATGAATCAGATAAATGATAGTTGGTTATGGCATAGGAGAAAGTGTTACATGAATTTTGATAACTTGGAAATGATTAGTGTTGTTCAGGCCGTGAGAAATTTACCAAGAATTATAAAGCCTGTTAGTTCTATTTGTAGGAATTGTCAGTTTGGAAAGCAAGCAAGAAATCATTACAGATAAAAGGAATAGTCTACTACCGAACTATTGGATTTAGTTCATATAGATCTTTGTGGTCCTACAAGAGTGAGAATTCTACTTGATGAAAGGTAATTTATTCTTTTAATTGATGATTATTCTAGATATACATGGGTTACATTTCTTAGAGAGAAATCAGATGCATTAGATAGATTCAAGACATTCAAAGAAATGGTTGAAAATGAAGTGAATTTGAAGATAAAATGCTTAAGATATGACAGAGGTGGAGAATTCACCTCCCATGAGTTTAATATGTTTTGTGAAGTGCATGGAATAAAAAGATAGTTATATGCTCTAAGAACTCCTCAACAAAATGGAGTTGCTAAAAGGAAAAATAGAATAATTCAAGAAGTTGCTAGGTCAATGATTACTGAGGCTGGTTTACCAAAATTTTACTGGAAATAAGCTATTCATATTGTTTTTTATGTGTTCAATCAAGTTAAAGCAAGAGAAAACGGTACAGAAACTCCCTATGAGCTATGGCATGGAAAAATTCCCACAGTTAAATATCTCAAGGTATTCAAAAGCAAATTCTCTATCAGAAGAGATGAAGAAACTCTGGGAAAGTTTGATGCGAGAAGTGATGAAGGCACTTTTCTTGGATATTCTACTAAAAGAAAAGCATACAAATGTTTCAATAAAATATTGTGAAAGATTGTAGAAAGCTCGAATGTGAAGTTTGTTGAGACAATGACGAATTATATTGACACTGATGGATATATATCTGATGAGCATGATTGTGCAAGAATAGAAGAAATTGTGGAAGAATAGGAAAAATATGAGCAAGAGAAGCAGGATGAAGAGAATGAAAGAGCAGAAGATGCTTTGGTGATGTCCCCAAGGACACCTAGATATGTACAGAAGAATCATTCAAAAAGCTGGATTATTGGAGATAAGATAAAAGGTGTGCTAACTAGAAGCAAAGTTGCCCCTGAAGTGAATTTGTGTTTAACTTTTCAGATAGAACCGAAGACAGTAAGTGAAGATTATAAATATGAATGTTGGAAGGAAGTGATGAAAAAAAAATTCAGATTAAGAAGAATCAAACTTGGGAATTGGTCCCAAGATCGACACATAAAAACATCATTGGATCAATGTGGGTATTCATAAATAAGTTGAATGAGAATGGAGAAGTTGTTAGAAACAAAGTGAGGCTTGTGTGTAAAGGTTACTAATGAGTAGAAGACATAGATTTTCAGGAAATTTTTGCCCCGGTAGCAAGAATGGAAGCTATAAGGATGTTCTTGGCACTTGTTGCTTACAAATATTTCAAGGTCTATCAGATGGATGTAAATTCAGCATTTTTGAATAGAGAGATAGAAGAAGAATTCTATATGGAACAATCGGAAGAATTTTAGTTGATAGATCAACCAAATATGGTGTGCAGATTTAAGAAAGATTTATATGTGTTAAATCAATTTAATAGAGATTGGTATGCAAGGTTAGATAATTACTTGATTCAATAGGGATTTAAAAAAGGTAGGATGAATAGTAATTTGTACTTTAAGATTGAAAATGATAAAATATTGATTGTAGTTGTGTATGTTGATGATATTATCTTTAGAGGAAATGAAAGTATGTGCAAGATATTTGTGGAAGAAATGTAGAAAGAAATTGAAATTTCTATATTTGGGGAGATGAATTTCTTCCTTGGGCTATAGATTAATCAAATAAAGAAAGTAATTTTCATTTCACAATCTAAGTATGTGAGGGAGATGTTGAAGAAGTTCGAGATGGATGGTTCCAAACTAGTAAGTACTCCTATGGTGACCAGTTGCAAATTGGGTAAAGATGATAATTCACCTAAGGCTGATAAGAGCAAGTATAGATTTATGATTGGTGGACTATTATATTTGACTGCTATTAGATTAGATATATTGCATGTAGTCTATCTTGTGGTTATATTTTGAGAAGATCTGAAGGAAATGTAACACCCCGCCACATAACCCTAGAGGACAAAAATATTACAATTCAAATGATACAAGGATTCTCCTCAATACAAATGAGGAGTAGTACATATACATAAGCATCCAACTGATCTAAAAGAACACAAGTGATGGTACAAAGCAACTGGAACATGCAAGCTCTCCAATCTGGAAGATCCTGCCATCACGAACATGAAGTGGAAACCCAATGGCATAAGGTGCACATTCCACCCAACCATGTGGAACTTGAAGGCCCACCCCCCATGCTAGGAGATAGTAAAAGGGTTTCCTAGGTATAACTTGTTGGTGTTTTTTACTACAACTCAAGTGAAATTCCCGAGAGCTTCTATGAACTTTCCACGTTCAATGATAAAAGTCATGGAAGTGTTTGGCCAACTCAATGAGAAAAATGATAATGCTATTTTTGCTACACTTCGGGCTCTGTAAGACCCAGGAGGGTACTCCCTAAAATGTGCTCTTTAAATACAACATTAAACAATTCACTTGCACATTGATAAACAACAGATAGATTCCCCATTTACGCTAAAAGGATGAAATCCTTCAAGAAATAGGCTATTCCTTGAAAAGGCTTGAGTCTCGTTAGTAGAGAATCACAAACACTAAAAAAGTAGATTGATAGGAAATATTTGAATAAAATGTCCTCAAGTTATAACACAAGACATGAGAAAATATAAACGCGATTAGAGTTCTAGTGCCATATCCTAAAGCATGGAGTCAAATGAGAAAACTAAACTACAGGGTTAATGTCATCTTAAGCACTTATGATCTATATGAATCGCATTACAATCCATATATTTGTATCTAAGTCTATCAGTACTTTATGAATCCTATTGTTAGCTTGCATGAACTTACTAATTAACTAAAGCATTTAACTAATCCTTTGAACCAGAGTTATCATTAAACGTAATTCATAGTAAAGAACAAATGAAGATCAATGAAAGTCATCTTGGACCAATATTTCATTAATAATTCATGCAAAGTATCACAACAGGAGAGAAAAAACACTCAAAAAAATTTCATGTGTAATAGAAACATGCCTACAAACCCCATAATTGACCAAGTTCTCCTATCTAACTCAAAGCCTTAAAACCTGGACTTACATTCATACTCTATGTATCACTAAAAACTCTTATTTCTCAAATCTCGGATATTCCAGCAGACCTCTCACGGCCCAAAATTCTCTTTTATAAAACAAGGGAGCCAACAAGCTTCAGGTTGGAGAGTACACATGTCCATTTTTCATTGGACCGTTAATCCCTCAATCAGTTACATTTACATCATGTGATTGAAAAAGCATTAGACGAGAATAATAATTAGTTGTTATGGAAGAAATGAAACTACCCTTCAAAGGGCCACTTGTTCACGTCAAAAAAATCTTTAACCGTTGTAACACTTTATTCCACCTCAGCAGATCGTACCTGAAGTCGAAAAGGAAATGCATATTTTCAAATATAACTTCTAAGGCCAGACCTGTATTATACATGACTAGGTTGCATTTCTCACTGGTAGTATTCATATTTCAAATTCATCAGTGAACACATTTTTCCATAATTTAAAATCTTCCTCGGATGGCCACTTAAAATCCATAACCTTATCAATCTTATCTCGATAGGGTGCATATTTCACCATTACTGATGTGGCCTTCTTATCAATTTTTTCTAAGAAACTAATGACAAATGACAATTTCTCCAATGTATTTTCCAGCATACCAATGTCAGCATTTCTGCATATCTCATGTGTTTGAGCAATCATTATATTATTCATCTGATCTTTCCAAACCTGCAAAGTTTTTAATTCTTCTTGACTATGCAGAATGTGTGGCAATGGAGTTAAGTCCATTCTATCATATTTGGCCTTTAACCCTTTAATCTTCAACTCCATAGGGGCAACATACCCCTAAAAAAATTTCTCCAAGACTCCCTTGACAAATTGATAAGTTGATATAACCATAGGATACTTATTCCCATGTTGTTTTTCTCCTACTGCCATGAATCTCAATTTCTCAATTTTGGGGCTCCATATGTCCAGCAATGGGGTGGCCAAATCTCTATCTCTTGGTAACATTCTAAGTACTTACAATATTAGAGCATAGTTTGCATGAACACTATTCAATTTCCCCTAGACGCTCTTGGTTAAGTGTTTCAAAACAGTATCCACAATCACTGAATTGCTCTTCCCTGCTGATTCTTGTATTTATTGCACCATCTCCTTATACTCCTCAACTTGCTGAATTAATTTCTCCCTAGAGAGTCCTCCTCCTAGGCTATTAGCCCTTTCAACTGCAATAGGCATCTATCCCATATTATATGGAACAATAGCTAAGGATTTTCCTTGTGAAGAGGGTTGAGATTGCTCCACTAGTGGGTCAGAGACAGTGCGGCTAGAACTAGCCTTCCCTTGAGACCTCAATGTATCCATTTGCTACTTTAATAAGGCCAATTTAGTTTCTAACTTTGCAACCCTTTGTTGAGTCTTGTTATATTCAATAATAATGTCATTGTATTGGCCTCTCAGAGTATCTTGGTCCTTGGTCAAATCCTCAATAGTTGCCTTGGTGAATTTGGCAACATTTACTACCATATCAGTAGCCTCCAATGATGGGGTATCAACAACACTTCTTACAACTAGGTGACCAATGAAATCAGATGGTTCTGCGACTACTGGTTTCCTAGATCTAGTTGACAAAGACCAGATTGCCAAAGCATTCTACTTTTCACTAAAAGTTGATCGATTAAGCGCCAATGCAACTTCTTCATCGGTTGCAAGAAGTGGCCTATTGGCCCTTCTTATTGTATCGAACACCATAGCATCAACAATATCCCATTCAGGAAGTAACAATACTCCACTCTTTTGTACCAATGCACGACCCTGCTCTGGTGTTATTTCTTTGAATCTTTCCTTCATCTGCATCCTGACCTTAGACTGAATTACTTGCTCTGGGAGCTTAGGGTGTAAACTTATTTCTTGTGCCACCCTCTCAACATACAATGAGACATGTGCCCTCCATACAAAATCTTTAAAAGAATTGGTTTGGATAAAAGAGACATCCATAATGAAATCTCCGCAGGCCTCCATCCTTAGGTCATCATTATTTGTTATTCCCCTTATTTCATCTTTTCCCAACCTCAAAGCAACTGCCCCAGAACTTGATGAAGTGTCAAATGGGAAAGATGGAATTCCTTGATGCATCTCATCAGAAGTGACAATGATCTCTTCATCCTCATCACCATCATAATCAACCACCTTTTTTCTTTCAATTTTTTGTCTCTTTGCTGATGATGGACAAGTCTGGTCAGAAATCCTCAGAGGGGAATCCAGATCAACAATATTTAATGACTGCCTTGAAGAAGATGGTGCAACATTTTTAGCAACTTCTCCAACCCTGCTTCCCCTTCTCCTAGAAAAAACCTTTATCTTCTTCGGGGGCTAATAAGTGAGCCTCTCCTCCAACCTTACTTCAGGGTACTCCTCAATAGTTTGTGACTTTCCCCTTTCTTCCATAATCCATTCATCCTTCAGAATTCCCACCAAACTCTCAAAATTTTCAATGGAATACATAGCCCTGTTTAACTCACCATTGATATTTAGAATGGGATTGAAAGCAGGTATCCTTTCTTGCTTCTTTTTTACCATCTTGGTAAAGGAAATGTACATTTCCTTTCTCTCTTCTTGTATCTCTGGATCAAAAATGTTCCTGATAATGTCCTCAGGAAAATAAAAATTGTGGAAAAAAGTTCCAGTCCGATGCTTGGCCTTCATTTGAGAAATTAAACCCTTAGGATCATGATTATGAGGGCGTACAATCTTTAATCGATAAGGTCTAAGCAATGTGTATAAATCCTTCCATCCTCCCTTTTCCATAACAAAATCAGAAAACGTTGTGTACCTAGGAAAGAAAGATCCTTTCTTTTGTTCTACTAGCATATGTACTTCCTAAGCCCACCCCAACTGTCTCATGATTTCGAAAAATCCAATTCTCAGAGGAACATCCCTACGCAGAACATAAGGATTGACATTAGTGCCATATACTATGAAAATTATTGTATTGTGATACGGAATAATATCTCCCCAATTGTGTGTAAGATTTAATTCAAGCTTCTTTCCATTGGCCTCAATAAATCATGAATCTCTTTAGGAATCCTATGGGGATCACGAACTAGAGCCTTTTTCAACTTGGATCCAAAGACATTTTGGAATGTTACATAATCAAATTTATGATCATACATATCAAGGATCCTAGTCCAATATTGGATAGGCATGTCAACATTATCCTCTTTCCTTTTTAGTTCCATATCCTTTTCAAAAACTACCTAGCCCCTATAGAAAAACATGTGGATCAATATGGAAAACCACCTAAAACCAACCCAATTCTTTCCTTCCTTCAAGGCCACCAGACCCCCATGCATTTTCTTTGCTAATTTAGTGGAAAAATCATATACCACATTGAAACCTGGATGTTGGAGGTTTACAACCATGTACATGATATCAGTAGGTAGAGTAGTCTTCAAACTAATTCCGAGAACTTGGCACAAAGCACAAACTATCTTCTTGAAATAGTTAGAGAAGTAGTCCACAGGAAAAGGTTCTAGCTCATTCTTACCAATCACTACCTGCTTCTTATTCTTTCCTCTTCCCGAGGTTTCCAAATGAGGTACCAAAAGAGATGTTCTGAACAAACCCTTGGTATTTCCATATTCTTCTCTGAAAGCCTCAAGATTAATAGCAATCATATCTTGACTCCATTCATGTAGACCAAATATTTCTACAATTTCCTCCCTGGTTATCTTTACCATTTCTATGCCAAAGTGTATTCTAACAACTTTGGTTACAAGGTCATACCTTGCAGCAACATCTTTTAACAAATCCACATCCAAGTAGACATTCAGAACCACCAGCTTACCAAGATTCAACCTCCATGGGTTACATAAAGGAACACACAAATTCCTGTTCCCAAACTAATTTGAGAACAATTGCCATCTAGTATACAGTAACTCAGTGTCCTAAACCACACATTGCTTATCAATTAACCTTTCTAGGAGTAAGGGCCCATATAATAAAGCCTTTCCCTCTTCCCTTTTGCTAGTAGAGGGTTTTAATAAATCTATAATATCTTGGGAAAAGGACCTAGTAGCGGCTTCATAGCCAGAGCTTCGAGCCTTAGGTGCCATTTATAGAAGATAGAGAATAGCTCGAGCTAGGTTTTTTATATGTCTAACAATTATAACTCGCACCCTATAGCTTTAAACAGAAAATGCTTCACAATTCAAAAAGCCACAACAATTATCAAGACAAGCTTTAAGATACTTTAAAGCAAATCAACTCAAACAATCCTTCAGGAATAGAATAAGAAGCAATAGATAATTGTTCTTCAAGCAACCATAAGACCTTCTGAAAACACAAGAAATAGTATATGTGTTACTTACAGTTTCTCTTGCAAAACGTTAATGATAGTGAGGCTGAAAAATTACAAAGACGACTTGCTTCACTTGGTACCAGGCGATTCCTCTTCAGCGTGAAAATAAACACAAAAATAGAAATTCACTGATATTTTAGCATTTAATTATGAGAGCATAGTTCGAACTCAACCATTACTACTCACTCGCGTGAGATAAAATGAATATAGTACAACACTAGCCTACTTCAAATGCCAACCATTGATCCAAAACAATGTAAGCCAAAAGAACGAATCAGATTGAGTCAAAATGGTTTGAAAATTCCACGTTTGTTCACTAGTCTTTAGGCAAACATAAAGTCACCTACCAAACACCACCTCAGCACGAAATGAGCCCCACCTCGATCAACCCTCATGCAGCATCGGTGTCCATGCGTCAACAATTAGCACACCTCGCAACATCATTAAACTTAATGTTTTAATTGTGCAAGGTCAACGAGGAACTGCCGCGATGTGTTGGTAAAGAAAGAGTTGTCAGTATCAGCGTCCTTCATCGGTCAACGAGCAAGAATTGGTTCCCACAATCATATGCAATGGGTGGCAACATCTTGCATGCCTCACATCAGTTTAGTAACATCAACAAGAAACCTTGCGGGGTTTGCAAGGAACGGTCCAGATACGGATCGCTCCATCCGATGGCTACACAATTTGCACATGCAAAAAGGTTATTTATAACAAAGGGACTGACTAGGTGGATGGGGAAATGACCCTCAAGGCTGAACAGATTTTTAGAGATTAATCTAAATTTTTTTACCAACCCGACACTAAGGAAATAAAAAATGCATTCAAGGCATGAAAGACCTAGAGGATAGGTAAAAAGGGGCTGGTAACGTCATGATCGAAAGGGGTTAGGACCATACTTAAATGACCGCCCACCATTAATAATAAGTCATCGCTCAAATAGAACAACTATGACCCAGACTCATTTATAAAAATCCCAAAACCCGACCAATTAGATCCAAGGACAAAGTAAAACAAACTCACAAGGGGGTAAAATTTAAAACCTCCACCAGTGGCTCCAACTGGGGATGTATGCCCCCTGTGGGCATAGAAAGATTCCAGAATCTCTGGTTTTGCAGACTAGATATAGAGAGAACCGAAACTAGGGACTTGTCCAAACAAGACAAGCAGACAAAAGCAAACACACCTATATACACTACTTACAGGACTATACACCACACATGGAAAAAAGAGCTATTTCAATAGAAATAGTATTTCAAGAATTTTCCATGTACTTAAAGTTCAAGAATTTCACCTACAAGTGACTGCAATAAATATGAATCTTCTCCATGTGTGTCCATAATTATGTATGGGCCTATCCAGAGGGGATCAAACTTTCCATGTTTTCCTTTATCCTCTAATCTTGCATTCCAGAGCAACACTATTGCTCCCATATCAAATTTTCTCTAAACTGCAATTTATCATAGAGGTGCTTCAGCTGGAGCTGCAATCTTTCATTTCTCTTATGGGCCTCTCTTCTAGTTTCATCTGATTGATTCAATTTTTCTATTATGTGCTACATTTCATCACACACATCATTATCATATTCCTGGACAAACTCGTACATCTTTAATAGATTATTTTGTGGTATACGGGATTCCATCCCATAAACAAGATTAAAAGGCGAATGACTGATTGCCTTCTTGATAGTTGTCCTGTCAGCCCATAGTGCTAATTCCAATTTTGGATCCCAAGCCTTCTTGTTTTTCTCAATAATACGCTTGAAAATATTCATCAGGATCTTATTACTTGACTTTTCTTGTTCATTTCCTTGGGGATGATAAGGAGAAGAGTATGCAACAATTATACCATACTGATTACAAAAATTAATAAATTCCTCCGATCTGAAACACATTGCATTATCTGAAACAATTCTTTCAAGTACCCTGAATCGGCTTAAAATATTATCATTAAAAAAATCAATAACAACTTTACTTGTGGCCCTTCTAGCTGGGATTGCTTCAATCCATTTAGTAAATTAATCAGTTGCCACTAATATCCATGCATGTCCTCCACTAGATTTTTTAGATATTTCTCCTATGAAGTCAATACCCCATTGTTGGAAAGGAGTTGAAACAGACACAAGTCTCAGTGGAAAATTACCAAAAAAATTCAACTTCCCCGCAAACCTCTGACAAGCGTCATATCTTTTGACATACCTATGAGCATCTTTGAATACAGTAGGCCACCAATAACCTGCTCTTAAAATTTTGTGAGCCATTGTCTTAGCCATGTAATGGCCTCCACAAGCTCCTTTATGCATTTCTATCAGTAGATCCTCGACTTGATCTCCATCAACACATCTGAGTATAATACCTTCAGGGTTCCTCCACCAAAGCTCACCATCAATAATTACATACCTAATTGCTCATAATTTAAGGGTTCTTTTCTCATTAAGGAGCATACCTTCAGAACACTACATTGTTTGTAAATATTCAACAATCCTCCTATACTAGCCCCATGTTTGCAGATCACAGATAGCTACAATGTTCTTTTGCTCTATCTGGTTAATTTGATTTGCCTCTAGATTTTCTTCAGCCATTAATTTGGCTAAACCTTGACCCCTTACGAGCTTGGTGATTTTTTATGTCAATATTTAATTCCCAGATTTATTTATCCATCTACACCTCCTTCCTGTAGTCTCTTGTTGGGTGAAAATATCTTTAACTGTAGTTGTTGGTACATATGCAACAACAACAGCTCTGATCAGGTATGGCTTGAAATTTTTAACTACCTTTACCAAAGCATATGCTTTATTTTCTGCTATATCATATTTTAATTATGCACCCTCCAATTATTTACTAAAGAATGCAATTGGCTGCTCAAAACCATTATTATTTTTCTATAATAAAACCCCAGCTATAGTGTGAAAAGAGGCAAAAGTAAACAACTAAAAAGGTTTTGAGTAATTAGGTGACTTAAGAATAGGGGCCTACTTGATAGAATCTTTGATAGCTTGGAAGGCTTTGGATGGCTCCCCTGTCTATACTATCTTTTCTCCCTTTTTCAACATCTTAGAAATTGGGCGGATAGTCTCAACAAAATTTGTGACAAACCTACTTAGAAATTCATCTGCCCAAAGAAATATTGGATACCTTTTACATTTCTTGGTTGTGTAATTCTGTCAATAGCAACCACTCTTTTAGGATCAATTCAAACCCCATCCTTTGAAACAATATGCCCTAGCAGTTTTCCTTCTTTCACCCTGAATGCACACTTCCTAGGATTCAGAGATATCCCATATTCCAAACCTCTAATAAAAAATTTTTCTAAATGAGAACAATGGTCCTCTTCACTTTTTCTATGGGCAGTAAGATCATCCTGGTAAATTGCTAGGAACAAGTCAACAAAATCTGCAAAGGCTAGATCCATAGCCCTTTGAAAATTTACACTAGCATTTATTATTCCAAATGGAATTCTTACATAAACATATGTCCCTCATGGTGTGGTAAACACAACCTTCAATTTCTCAGACTCTTTGACCATTACTTGGTTATAACCAGAAAATCCATCCATCATGGATAGCAGTTCACACCCTGTGACCTTTTGCAGCATAGCCTCCATATTAGGTAGTGGGTAATTATCTTTCAAAGAAGCAACATTCAAGTTTCTAATATCAACACACAACCTAATGTCCCCGTTCTTCTTTCTAACAGGCACCAAGTTAGAGACCCAAGATGAGTACCTAATTGGTTTGATGATTCCTACCTCCCTTAGTTTAGCAAGCTCTTCCTACATTTTGGGTTGTAATGTAGGGTTAATTGGTCTTTGTTTCTACTTGAATGGCTTCATATCAGGTTTCAATGGGATTTTATGTTGAAACAAATCCTCCCTATATGCTTTAAGTTCTTCATATGACCAAGTGAAAACATGTCTAAATTTTCTAAGTAGGGTAATCAAATGTTTCTAACATGTGGCTTCATTTTCTTTTCGACATAAACCTTCTTAGGAGCACCTTCTGTTCCTAAGTTTATTTCTTCTAGATCTTCCTTATGGGAGGGTGCTTTCTTAGTATTTGACATATCAGGACCATCAAAAAACCTTTCAAGTGCAACCAAACCCTGAGGGATGGTATGTTTTTTGAGTTGAATCACCTAATTCCCAAACAGGGTTTCCTTCCCATCAATTTCAGTTACAAACGAGCCAAACTCAATTTCCTGGCTCTCATATTGATCCACACATTGCAAGAATTTCAAAATGTATGTGTCATCATCAAACACCTGCCAGTTGCAGATGTTATTTGGTACTGTAGGCCTGGTTTTCACTTCTATTTGTGAGATTCCACCAAAGGTGACATCATCAAGTTTAACAACTATGTTTGCTAACAAGTCAACCTTAGCATTTTGTCCTCTTCGACCCATTCAATGCCAAAAGCACTAAATCCTTCAATGGTATCCCACACTGCATTTTTGTATTGCCTAAGTCTTTTATCTTTAGCTGCAAAGAGGGATCTAATATGGGAAACAACTAACTTAGAGTCTCCCAAAAAAATTTAACACCTTAATACCATGCTTTGAAGCTATCTTCAGACCAAGTATGAGAGCTTCATACTCAGCGAAATTATTAGTACAGGAAAATTGCAACAAGAAAGAATATTTAAATGTTTTACCTTGTGGGGAAGTGAATAAAATTCCTGCTCCTGAGCCATCTCTAGAACATGCTCCATCAAAATGAATTATCCATAAGTCACCCTTTGATGATATCTTTAGTACTTCTTTATTAAGAGGTGCTAACTGGATCTATTCTTCTTTTTTATCTTCCTCAACACGGAAGTTTTCCAGATTTGTTTCCAAAAATTTAATTATGATAGGTTTTAGTGGTTCCTCCACATTTTCAATCATGTGAGGGCTCTCTTTTCCCTATCCACTTTAACATCTTTATTTTCAATAAAAAATGTAGAAAAAATTAAATCACATTGTATGCTCCCACCCATTGAAGAACTCCAAGGCCGAGATAACAACATGCCATAAGTAGGTGGGATATCCACCACTGTAACACTCATTTGTAGCTCTTTCTCAGGAAATGCTACCAGTCTATATGGAACATCATTTATAATCCCTATGACAGGCACTTCCCAAGATTCCATTGCATAACATTTACCATATGTACTGTTTATTCTTAACCCCATTGCATGCATTATTTTCACTGGCATCACATTGTTAGAAGCTCCTGAGTTAATCATACAATTTCTGAACATTTTTTCATCAATAATCAGGCTTAAGAAAAATGGATTGACATGGTTGGGGTTAGCAGTAATAGTAGTTCCTAAGTATATTTGAGGGCGTTCTGTGATAATTTCTTCCACAATTTTTTGCTCTTATTGATCCTCTTTTGAATCTATCTGATCAGGAACCACCTTACTCATTCTACTTGTAGGAATACTATTGATAAGTGCAACAGTTTTGTCCTTATGTTCATCTATTCGCATCATTTCTTACAAAGGAACAGTAACCCTAACTTGAGAAAGTACTTGAAACATATCTATTGAAGTGTACTTTGGTAATTCAGGAAAATTTGTGTCATCAAAAATTACCTTTTCTTTTCCCTTAGGAATTTCATCATTATGAGAGTGTTGATTACTATCTTTGATATTTTGGGATATAGCTTCACTCTTTGTCTTGGTCTTATCCACTTTCTTTGCCCATATCCTGGGCTCCCTTATCTCCTTAGGCTTTGAATCTACATTCTTAGCCTCCAAACTGGTATTTGGTCCAGTTACATCTTTTTCCTTTATGAATAGGCTGCAAGGCTTACCTGAATCACCTGGAATAGTCTAGTTTCTCAATTGTATGTTGTTCCTTGCCCTAGCAACTAGAGCAACAGTGTATTTTTCAATTTCTTCATCAAAAGTTCTTCTCAAAATAGTATTATCTACCTCCAATTCATTTACAAAATAGTCATCATTGTCTCCTTCATTTGAAAACACTTATTGGTGGTGTACATCATTTTTTTGTCATTGAATATCAACATCCCTTCCATAAGGGTCATCATCTAAGGAGTAATCATCATAGGCCAAATCAGTTGGTCCTAGTAATACATTAGTCATTGTATCCTGATCATGGGGAGATTGAGCATCTCCTGGGTCATCCTGAGATTCTACCATTGATTTTTCTACTGCACATTGTTGCAGAGAATGTGGCATTCCACACACCTCACACCATGGTAAATTTTATGTGGCATTTAGACAATGCTTTTGTAAAGGATCAGGTGGAACTTGATTATTTCTTTGATTTCCTTGTAGGAGCTTCCCATTATTCCAATTAGTATTATAGGGATAGTCCTGCAGCCTGGGGGCCTTTCATTTCTTTAATTATTTCTCTTCTCCCCAATGTACCAGAAGCTCTTCTATTATTTTCAATATTCACCGCCATCTTGTATGCTTGCCTCAAATTCTGAGGGTCTTTATCTCTCAGTAAATAACACATTTTAGCATCATAGGCATTACAATACATGACTAAACATGGACTTTCATTAGGCCTTAAGTATGTAGGAATTCTTGTCATAGATTTTTGGAAATGAGCATTAAACTCAATAACCAGTTCATTATGCCCCTTGGTAATATTATTGAAATCATTCAATTTAAATCTTGGGTCAGTCTGATCCCCGTATTGTTCCTTGAAAACTTTGCAAAAAGCATCTCTGGAATCAATACTAGCATCAGGTGACCCTCTATACCAATCTCTAGCATCTTCGACCAATGACTGCATAAAGTATTTCATTGCTATATCATCATCCCATAACTCAAAATCTTCAACAAAGCCTTGAAAATATTTTAAATGGTCTTCCCCACTAAAATCATTATTACCAGTGAATTTTGGGGGATGTTTTCTTGCATTATTTGGGACTGGATTCGGGTACCCCCGAATATTACTAAAACACAATTGTCTATATCTATCAACCTGGGGTGTTCCTTCACCACGTCCATTTCTGGAGGTGCTTTGTTGCTCCACATCTTTCTTATCATGCCCCCCTTTATCCTTCTCACTACTACCCTGCTTTCTAGCCTTGTTGGTGCTTCCCTCTTCATTCTCTGAGTAGGAGCTAACATTTTTATGACCACCTCCACCTCCACCCCTTTAGGGATTTTCTTTTCAGAATTCTTGCTCAGTGACTCATTTTCGCTCTACCCTGAACTAGAAGCTTGGGGGATAGGTGTAGACATATTTAGGAAATCTATCTTTCTTTCCATTTCGGCATTAACAACTTCTATTTCTTCCTTTCTTAGATCAACCTGCAACTGATCCTTTATTATTTGCAATCTTAGGAGCTCGAGGTTTTGGGGGAAATCTAATGGCCTAGGATCAGCTTCAACCCCTTTGTCAGCAACATTATTTGTTTCATTACTAGTATTGACATGGCTTTTATAATTGAAAAAATCATGGGAACTTTTTCTAGGATTGATCAACATGGGCTTTCCCATGGTCCACAAAAGTTTCCTTCTTAGACTCAGCGAATGGGTTTGAAGTTTTGGTAGCTGATATAAAAGGGGTATATGTGGGGGTAGCAGAGGTTCCCATAGAGATTGTTGCTTTAGGTACCTCATGAGCCCTTTCAGTAGCTTCCTTAGTGATCCTTTCCTCAAAGGATTTTCTCTTAGTTGCTTCTTCTCTCATCTTTTTAACTTTCTTCTTCTGAGCATTTTTTTCGAGCTGCTTGGCCCAGAATATTTCCAGATACTCTTTTCTTATCTTTTCCCTATTGTCTTCCACCTCTTGTAACCTCTTTTCTTCTTCAATTAAGGTTTGCATATCCCTATCTATATCTATTTCATTTTCGAGGATATCTCATGCCTCACTTGGAGCAGGAGTATAATAAGGTTGTTATGCCTGATCTTCATCTTAAAGAAAAGGAACTTCCTCATTCAAAGAGGCTCCTCGTGGTTTGAAATTTTGTCCAGTGAAAAAAGAAATAGTACCAGATGTTGTGTCTTCTAGGAACTGTTTATCCTATTCCCATAAACCCCATCACTCGTCCTCTTTATACATATCATTCTCAACTTCATGAGTCATTTCAAAAGGAAAAATAGCATGATCCATTTTAGACATAATAACTTCTAAGGAATCTCCATTGATAAAAGCACTATTCATCTCGACATTTAAAGTAGGAGAAGAAACAATAGGAGATGAAATAGACTTACTTGGGGTATCATTTACTTTTACCCATTTCTTGTCCTATCCCGGTTCGAGCTCTAGCATTGGCTCCAGATTTTTTTTTCATAGCTTCTAGTCTTCTTCACGGCCTTCAATGTATGAGGAGTTTCCTTTGCACGTTGCTTTTGGTACTTTGTATGACTATTTGTGTTCGAGATATCAGAGTCACCACCCAAAATATTGGGAACTATGAGGTGATTGCACTTCGCTTTTGGACTCATGACTTTGGACGAGATCTTAAACATTACCTGACACACTGACAAATTACATAGGAAAACTAGATGCATGTGCTAAACATGACAAATAGACTCACAATATAAAACAATTCTATCATAAAAAATGACTCTAACTATACCAGATCTGCACTAGAGACTTTTCATTTGATAGTTCCCCAGTGGAGTCGCCATTTTGTTGGTGTTTTTTACTACAACCCAAGTGGCCTTCTCGAGAGCTTCTATGAACTTGCCAAGTTCAATCATAAAATTCTTGGAAGTGTTTGGCCAACTTGATAAGAAAAATGATAATGTTAATTCTCCTACACTTCGGGCTCTGTAAGACCCAGGAGGGTACTCCCTAAAATGTGCTCTTTAAATACAACATTAAAAAATTCACTTACACATTGATAAACAACAGATAGATTCCCCATTTACGCTAAAAGGATGAAATCCTTCAAGAAATAGGCTATTCCTTGAAAAGGCTTGAGTCCTGTTAGCAAAGAATCAAAAACACTACAAAAGTAGATTCATAGGAAATATTTGAATAAAATGTCCTGAAGTTATAACAAAAGACATGAGAAAATATAAACGTGATCATAGTTCTAGTGCCACATCCTAAAGCACATATTCAAATGAGAAAACTAAACTACAGGGTGAATTTCATCTTAAGCACTTATGATCTATATGAATCACATTACAATCCATATATCTGTATCTAAGTCTATCACTACTTTATGAATCCTATTGTTAGCTTGCATGAACTTATTGATTAACTGAGGCATTTAACCGATACTTTGAACCAGAGCTATTGTTAAACGTAATTCACAGTAAAGAACAAATGAAGATCAATGAAACTCATCTTGGACCAATGTTTCTTTAATAATTCATGCAAAGTATCATCACAAGAGAGAAAATAGACTCAAAACATTTGCATGTGTAATAGAAACATGCCTAAGAACCCCATAATTGACCAAGTTCTCCTATGCAACTCAAAACCTTAAAACCTGGACTTACATTCATACTCTTTGTATCACTAAAAACTCTTATTTCTCAAATCTCCGATATTCCAACAAACCTCCTCTCACAGCCTAGAATTCTCTTTTATAAAACAAGGGAGCCAACAAGCTTCAGGTCGGAGAGTACACATGTCCATTTTTCATTGGACCATTAATCCCTCGATCAATTACATTTACATCATGTGATTTAAAAAGCATAAGACAAGAATAATCATTAGTTGTTATGGAAGAAAAGAAACTGCCCTTCAAAGGGCCACTTGTTCACATCAAAAGCATCTTTAACCGTTGTAACACTTTATTCCACCTCAGCAACTCATACCTAAAGTCCAAAGGGAAATGCATATTTTCAAATATAACTTATAAGGCCAGATTTGTATTATACATGACCAAGTTTCATTTCTCTCTGGTAGTATTCATATTTCAAATTCTTCGGTGAACATCTTTTTCCATAATTCAAAATCTTCCTTGAATGGCCACTTAAAAGCCATAACCTGATCAGTCTTATCTCGATAGGGTGCATATTTCACCATTACTGATGTGGCCTTCTTATCAAAATTTTCTAAGAGACTAATGACAAATGACAATTTCTCCAGTGTATTTTCTAGCATAACAATGTCAGCATTTTTGCATATCTCATGTGTCTGAGCAATCATTATATTATTCATCTGATCTTTCCAAACCTGCAAAGGTTTTACCTCGTCTTGACTATGCAGAATGTGTGGCAATGGAGTTAAGTCCATTCCATCATATTTGGCCTTTAACCCTTTAATATTCAACTCCATAGGGGCAACATACCCTTGAAATTTTTGCTCCGAGACGCCCTTGACAAATTGATAAGTTGATATAACCATAGGATACTTATCCCCATGTTGTTTTACTCCTACTGCCATGAATATCAATTTCTCAATTCTAGGGCTCCATCTATCCAACAATGGGGTTGTCAACTCTATATCTCTTGGGAACATTCTAAGTACTTGCAACATGAGAGCATAGTTTGCATGAACACTATTCATTTTCCCCTAGACCCTCCTATTTAAGTGTTTCAAAATAGTGTCCACAATCACCGAATTTCTCTTCCTTGCCGATTCTCGGATTTGTTGCACCATATCCTTATACTCATCAACTTACTGAATTAATTTCTCCCTAGAAAGTCCTCCTCCTGGGCTATTAGGCCTTTCAACTATAATAGGCACCTATCCCATATTATATGGAACAATAGCTAAGGATTGTCCTTGTGAAGAGGGTTGAGATTGCTCCACTGGTGGGTCAGAGACAGTGCGGCTAGAACTAGCCTACCCTTGAGACCTCAATGTATCCATTTGCTACTTTAATAAGGCCAATTCAGTTTCTAACTCTACAACTCTTTGTTGACAATTGTTATATTCAATAATAATGTCACTGTATTGGCCTTTCAAATTAGCCCGGTCCTTGGTCAAATCCTCAACAATTGCCTTGGTGAATTTGGCAACATTTACTACCATATCAGCAGCCTCCAATGTTGGGGTATTAGCAAATCTTCTTACAACTAGGTGACCATTGAAATCAGATGGTTCTGCGACTACTAGTTTCATAGATGCAGTTGACAAAGACCAAATTGCCAAAGCATCCCACTCTTCACTAAAAGTTGTTCCTTTAAGCGCCAATGCAGCTTCTTCATCGGTTGCAAGAAGTGGCCTATTAGTCCTTCTTATTGTATCAAACACCACAACATCAGAAATATCTCATTCAGGAAGTAACAATACTCCACTCTTCTATACCAATGCTCGGCCCTGCTCTGGTGTTATTTCTTTGAATCTTTCCTTCATCTGAATTCTAACCTTAGACTGAATTACTTTCTCTGGGAGCTCAGGGTGCAAACTTATTTATTGTACCACCCTCTTAACATACAATGAGACATTTTCCCTCTATACAAAATCTTTAAAAGCATTAGTCTGGATAAAAGAGTCATCCATCATGAACTCTCTGTAGGCCTCCATCCTTAGGTCATCATTATTCATTATTCCCCTTATTTCATCTTTTCCCAACCTCAAAGCAACTATCCCAGAACTTGATGAAGTGTCAAGTGGGAAAGATGGCATTCCCTGATGCATCTCACCAGAAGTGACAATGATCTCTTCATCCTCATCATCATCATAATCAACCACCTTTGTTCTTTCACTTTTTTGTCTCTTTGGTGATGATGGACAAGTCTGGTCAAAAATCCTCAGAGGGGAATCCAGATCAACAATATTTGGCAATGACTACCCTGAAGAATATGTTGCAAAATTTTTAGTAACTTCTCCAGCCCTGCTTCCCCTTCTCCTAGAAAAGAAATTTATCCTCTTCGGGGACTGATAAGTGGGCCTCTCCTCCAACCTTACTTCAGGGTACTCCTCAATAGTTTGTGACTTTCCCCTTTCTTCTATAACCCATTCATCCTTCAGAATTCCCACCAAATTCTCAAAATTGTCAATGGAATACATAGCCATGTTCAACTCGCCATTGATATTTGGTATGGGATTCAAAGCAAGTATCCTTTCTTGCTTCTTTTCTACCATCTTGGTAAAGGCAATGTACATTTCCTTTCTCTCTTCTTGTATCTCTAGATCAAAAATGTTCCTGATAATGTCCTCAAGAAAATAGAAATTGTGGACAAAAGTTCCAGTCCGATGCTTGGCCTTCATTTGAGAAATTAAACCCTCAAGATCATGATTCTGAGGACATACAATTTTTAATCCATAAGGTCTAAGAAATGTGTATAAATCCTTCCATCCTCCCTTTTCCATAACAAAATCAGCAAATGTTGTATACTTAGGAAAGAAAGATCCTTTCTTTTTCTCTACCAGAAGATGTACTTCCTAAGCAGACCCCAACTGTCTCATGATTTCCAAAAATCCAATTCTCAAAGGCACATCCCTGGGTAGAACATAAGGATTGACATTAGTGCCATATATTCAAGAAATTGTTGTATTGTGATAAGGGATAATATCTCCTCAATTGTGTGTCATATTTAATTTAGGCCTTCTTTCCATTGGCCTCAAGAAATCATGAATCTCTTTAGGGATCCTCGGTGAATCAAGAACTAGAAATTTTTTTAACTTGGACCCAAAGACATTTTGGAATGTTACATAATTAAATTTGTGATCATGCATATCAAGGATCCTAGTCCAATATTGGACAAGCATGTCAACATTATCCTCCTTCCTTTTTAGTTCCATATCCTTTTCAAATATTGCCTGGCCCCTATATAAAAACATATGGATCAACAAGGAAAACCACTTGAAACCAACCCAATTCTTTCCTTCCTTCAGGGCCACCAGACTCCCATGTATTTTCTCTACTAAGTAAGTAGCAAAATCATATACCATATTGAAACTTGGATGTTGGAGGTTTATAGCCATGTACATGATATCAATAGGCAGAGTAGTCTTCAAACCAATTCCCATAACTTGGCACAAGGCACAAACTGTCTTCTTGAAATAGTTAGAGAATTATTCTTTGAATGCCTCAAGATTAATAGCAACCATATCCTGACTCCATTCATTTAGATCAAATAATTATGTAATTTCCTCCCTGGTTATCTTTACCATTTCCATGCCAAAGTGCGTTCTAACAACTCTGGTTACAGGGTCATACCTTGCAACAACATCTTTTGACAAATCCATATCCAAGTAGACATTAGGAACCACCAGCTTACCAAGATCCAACCTCCATGGGTTACACAAAGGAACACATGAATTCCTGTTCCCAAGGCAATTTGAGAACAATTTCCATCCGGTATATGGTAACTCAGCATCTTGAACCACACATTGCTTAACAGTTAACCCTTCCAGGAGTAAGGGTCCATAAAATAAAGCATTTCCCTCCTGCCTTTTGCTAGTAGAGGGTTTTAATAAATCTATAATATCTTGGGAAAAGGACCTAGTAGTGGCTTTAGAGCTAGAGCTTTAGGCCTTAGGTGCCATTTATACAAGATAGAGAATAGCTCGAGCTAGGGTAATTGTTCTTCAAGCAGCCATAAGACCTTTTGAAAACACAAGAAATGGTATATGTGTTACTTATGGTTTCACTTGTAGAACATTAATGAAAGTGAGGCTGAATAATTATAAAGACAGCTTGCTTCGCTCAGTACTAGGTGATTCCTCTTCAGTGTGAAAATACACACAAATATAGCAATTCACTGATCTCTTAGCATTTAATTATCAGAGCATAGTTTGAAATTGACCATTACTACTCACTCACGCGAGATAAAATGGCTATAGTACAACACCAGCCTACTTCAAATGGCAACCGTCAATCCAAAATAATATAAGCCAAAAGAATGGCTCAGATTGAGTCAAAATAGTTTGAAAATGTTGTGTTTATTCACCAATCTTTAGGCGAATAGAAAGTCACCTACCAAAAACCACCTCAGCAAGAAAGGGACCCCACCTCAATCATCCCTCGTGTAACATCGGTGTCCACACGTCAACAATTTGCACACCTTACAACATCATTAAAATTAATGTTTTAATTGCGCAAGGTCAACGAGGAATGACCATGATGCGTTGGTAAAGAAACAACTGTCAGCGTCAATGTCCTTCATCGTTCAATGAACAATAATTGGTCCCCATGATCATATGCAACATGTGGCAACATCTTGCATGCCTTGCATCAATTTAGTAACGTCAGCAAGAAACCTTGCGGAGTTTGCGAGGAATGGTCCAGATACAGATCACTCCATTTGATGGCTACATAATCTGCATATGCAAAAAAGGTTATTTATAACAAAGGGACTGACTAGGTGGACGAGGAAATGACTCTCGAGGCTGAATAGATTTTTAGAGATTAATCTTAAACATTTTACCAACCCGACACTAAGGAAATACAAAATGCATTCAGGGCATTAAAGATTGAGAGGACAGGTAAAAAGGGGTCGGTAACGTCATGACCAAAAGGGGTTAGGACCATACTTAAATGACCGACCACCATTAATAATAAGTCATCACTCCAATAGAGCACCTATGACCCAGACTCATTTGTAGAAAACCCAAAACCCAACCAATTAGAGCTAAGGAAAAAAAAAAACAAACTCACAAGGGGGGAAAATTTAAAAGCTCCACTAGTGGCTCCGACTGGGGATGTATGCCTCGTGTGGGCATAGAAAGATTCTAGAATATCTGGTTTCATAGAAAAAATACAAAGAGAACCAAAACCAGGGACTTGTCCGAACAAGACGAGTAGACAAAAGAAAAAACAAAAGAAAACACACCTATATACACTACTTACAGGACTGTACACCGTACATGGAAAAAAGAGCTATTTCAAGAGAAATAGTATTTCAAGAACTTTCCATGTACTAGTAGTTCAAGAATTTCACATACAAGCGACTGCAAGAAATATGAATCTTCTCCATGTGTGTCCATAATTATGTATGGGCCTAGCCAGAGGGGATCAAACTTTCCATGTTTGCCTTTATCCTTAGATCTTGCATTCCAGAGCAACACCATTGCTCCCATATCAAATTTTCTCTCAACTACCTTTTTATCATAGAGGTGCTTCACCTGGAGCTACAATCTTTCATTTCTCTTATGGGCCTCTCTTCTAGTTTCATCCAGTTGATTCAATTCTTCCATTATGTGTTGCATTTCATCACACACATCATCATTATATTCCTGGACAAACTTGTACATATTTAACAGATTGTTTTGTGGTATACGGGATTCCATCCCATAAACAAGACTAAAAGGCGAATGACTCATTTCCTTCTTGACAGTTGTCCTCTCAGCCCATAGTGCTAATTTCAATTTTGAATCCCAAGCCTTCTTGTTTTTCTCGATCATACGCTTGATAATCTTCATCAGGCTCATATTACTAGACTTTTCATGTCCATTTACTTGGGGATGATAAGGAGAAGAGTATGAAATGGTTATACCATACTGATTACAAAAATTAACAAATTCCTCTGATTTGAAACACATAGCATTATCTGAAACAATTCTTTCAGGTACACTGAATCGGCTTAAAATATTATCAGTCAAAAAATCAGTAACAAATTTACTTGTGGCCCTTTTGGCTGGGATTGCTTCAATCCATTTAGTAAAGTAATTAGTTGCCACTAATATCCACACATTTCCTTCACTATATTTTTCAGATATTTCTCCTATGAAGTCAATACCCCATTGTGGGAAAGGAGCTGAAATAGACATAGGTCTTAGTGGAAAATTACTAGAAAACTTCAAATTCCCAGCAAACCACTGACAAGCATCAAATTTTTTGACGTACCTATGAACATATTTGAATATAGTAGGCCACCAATAACCTACTCTTAATATTTTTTTAGCCATTGTCTTAGCCATGTAATGGCCTCCACAAGCTACTTGATGCATTTCTATCAGTAGATCCTCAGCTTGATCTCCAGCCACACATTTGAGTATAATACCTTCAGGGTTCCTCCACCAGAGCTCACCATCAATAATTACATACCTAATTGCTCATAATTTAAGGGTTCTTTTCTCATTAAGGGGCATACCTTTAGGACATTGCATTGTTTGTAAATATTCAACAATCTTCCTATACCAGGCACAAGTTTGCAGATCACAAATAGGTGCAAGGTTCTTTTTCTCTATCTGGTTTATTTGATTTGCCTCCATATTTTCTTCAGCCATTAATTTGGCTAAACCCTAACCCCTTACGAGCTTGGTGATTTTTATGTCAATATTAAATTCCTGGATTCTATTTATCCATCTACACCTCCCTCCTATAGTCTCTTGTTGGGTGAAAATATCTTTAACTACAGCTGTTGGTACATATACAACAACAACAACTCCCATTAGGTATGGCTTGAAATTTTGAACTACCTTTACCAGAGCATATGCCTTCTTTTCTTCTATATCATATTTTAATTCCCCAGCCTACAATTATTTACTAGAGAATGCAATTGGCTGCTAAAAACCATCATTGTTTTTCTATAATAAAACCCTAGCTATAGTGTGAAAAGAGGAAAAAGTAAACAACTAAAAATGTTTTGAGTAATCAGGTGACTTAAGAATAGGGGCCTACTTGATAGCATCTTTGATAGTCTAGAAGGCTTTGGATGGCTCCCCTATCCATACTATCTTTTCTCCCTTTTTCAGCATCTTAGAAATTGGGCAGACAGTCTCAACAAAATTTGTGACAAACCTCCTTAGAAAATTTATCTGTCCAAAGAAAGATTGGACACCTTTTACATTTCTTGGCTATGTAATTCTATCAATAGCAACCACTCTTTCAGGATCAATTCAAACCCCATCCTTTGAAATATTATGCCCTAGCAGTTTTCCTTCTTTCACCCCGAATGCACACTTCCTAGGATTCAGAGATATCCCATATTCCAAACCTCTAAAATAATTTTCTAAATGAGAACAATGGTCCTCTTCACTTTTTCTATGGGCAGTAAGATCATCCTGGTAAATTGTTAGGAACAAGTCAACAAAATCCGCAAAGGCTAGATCCATAGCCCTTTGAAAATTTGATATAGCATTTATTAGTCCAAATGGAATTCTTACATAAACATATGTCCCCCATGGTGTGGTAAAAAAAGCCTTGAATTGCTCAGACTCTTTGACCATTACTAGGTTATAACCGAAAAATCCATCCATCATGGATAGCAGTTCACACCTTGTGACCTTTTGCAGCATAGCCTCCATATTAGACAGTGGGTAATTATCTTTCAAAGAAGCAACATTCAAGTTTCTAAAATCAACACACAACCTAATGTCCCTATTCTTCTTTCTAACAGGCACCAAGTTAGAGACCCAAGATAAGTGCCTAATTGGTTTGATGATTCCTACCTCCCTTAGTTTAGCAAGCTCTTCCTACATTTTGGGTTGTAATGTAGGGTTAATTGGTCTTTGTTTCTACTTGAATGGCTTCATATCAGGTTTCAATGGGATTTTATGTTGGAACAAATCCTCCCTATATGCTTTAAGTTCTTCATACGACCAAGCGAAAACATGTCTATATTTTCTAAGTAGGGTAATCAACATGTTTCTAACATGTGGCTTCATTTTCTTTCCAACATAAACCTTCTTAGGAGAACCTTTTGTTCCTAAGTTTATTTATTCTAGATCTTCCTTATGGGAGGGTGCTTGCTTAGTATTTGACATATCAAGACCATCAAAAACCCTTTCAAGTGCAACCAAGCCTCGAGGGATGGTATTTGTTTTGAGTTGAATCACCTCTTTTCCAAATAGGGTTTCCTTCTCATCAATTTCAGTTACAAACTAGCCAAAATCAATTACCTGGCTCTCATATTGATCCACACAATGCAAGAATTTCAAAAAAATTGTGTCATCATCAAACACCTTCCAGTTGTAGATGTTATCTGGTATTGTAGGCCTGGTTTGCACTTCTATTTGTGAGATTCCACCAAAGGTGACATCATCAAGTTTAACAGCTATGTTTGATAACAAGTCAACCTTAGCATTTTGTCCTCTTTCAACCCATTCAATACCAAAAGCACTAAATCCTTCAATGGTATCCCACACTGCATTTCTGTATTGCCTAAGTCTTTTATCTTTAGCTGCAAAGTGAGATCTAATCTGGGAAACAACTAACTCAGAGTCTCCCAAAAAAATTTACACCTTAATACCATGCTTTGAAGCTATCTTCAAACCAAGTATGAGAGCTTCATACTTAGTAACATTATTAGTACAGGAAAATTGCAGCAAGAAAGAATATTTGAATGTTTTACCTTGTGGGGAAGTGAAGAAAATTCCTGCTCCTGAGCCATCTCTGGAACATGCTCCATCAAAATGCATTATCCATAAGTCACCCTCTGATGATATCTTTAGTACTTCTTTATTAATAGGTGCTTACTGGATCTCTACTTCTATTTTATCTTCCTCAACACAAAATTTTCCCATATCTGTTTCCACAAAGTTTATTCTAGTAGGTTCTAGTGGTTCCTCCACATTTTCAATCATGTGAGGGGCTCTCTTTTCCCTATCTACTTAAAAATCTTTATGTTCAATAGAAAATGTAGCAAAATATAAATCACACTATATGCTCCCACCCATTGAAGCACTCCAAGGCCAAGATAACAACATGCCATAAGTAGGTGGGATATCCACCACTGTAACACTCATGTGTAGCTCTTTCTTAGGAAATGTTGCCAGTCTATATGGAACCTGTAACAATCATTTTGGGAATTCTATTTTTTTTAAACAATTCATCTTTTCAAAAGAATATAAGAATTTATCTGAGGCTTTAAAGCTTTCACGACAATCCTTCCAATTTTCAAAACAAATTCAAGCTTTAAAACAATTAAAAATTTCTTCATTATACAGGCAATCTTTTCCAAGACAATAACTAATTCTAATAACCTTTTCCAATTTGTATTTAAATAAAAACAATAAATAACCTATTTTAGATGCTTGAAGAATTGAAGTTTGAAGTAGAGCCTCGCCTTCAGATTCCAAAATTATTAAATCCTCTTCCAAAATAATCCTCTTTCCAAAAAGTTGAAAATAAAACCAAAGCCAATATCCCGAGAACTTCTTCCAATTTTTTCAACGACCACAAAATACCATTTTCATTCTCGTGAAATAGCCTTTTGCCCTCTTTCAGTTAATGCAATTATTCTCTCCCTGAATTATTTCCCAACACTAGATTTCAATTTTCTAACTCGTGTCACAATCCCAAAATATCTTTCCAAATCAAATCACAGGATATTTCCTCTTACATATTTTATAAGATATTTTTTTATTTAATAATTTAAAATCAAATATTAATTTTAATTATCCATTCATTTAAATTCACAACTTAATTTAGTTAATTTAAATAATTAATTAAATAAAACTTTTATAATCTAACAATCTTAATATCAAATTTAATCTAATTAATTTTAATCACTATGTAAAATAAATTTAATCAAAATAATTAAATTACTTTACAAGACAAATTAAATCTAATTAATTAAATCAAATTTAAAGCTTCTAACAACATTAATCAGGATTAAATAAATAATCAATTTAAACCATTATAAACATTAATTAACATTAATTTCCCACATAGCATACCTTGCAAAATAATTAAACAAAAAGGCAAACAAGGACAACATGACAACAAAGGATGACCAAAACAAGGACTAATGACATACTGTGACTAGGGTAGTTGTTCCACAAGGAAATCTTGTTACTACCTCCCAATCAACTATTTTGTTTGATAATGGTCACACTCAAACCTGTGAATCCAACTGGAGTCATTATCCTGTACCTACAATACTGCAATCAAAAAATATGTCGTACATGTATATAGATCATGAAAAATCACACCATGAAGAGAGAATCATGGAATTGCAGGGCACTCACAAGCGAGTGATGCAATCTCTTCCCCTTCACCAATACAATGTCACATCAAAACTAACGAAACTAAAACATCAAATAACTACATATGAGCATATATCAATATCAACTCACATAATCAACTATGCTAACTAGAGAGCATGTCATAATCAATAATCATCAATATAGTGTACCATCACATCTCAATATAAAAACCATCATCACTATAATTTCAATGATCAAATAACAACATCATAGTATCATAGTCTGTCAAAGTAAAAGAACTATCTTAAAACATAAGAAAATTGGAGGGGTGCTACATCCTCCCCCCCAAGGATTAGGCTTACTCTTGGAATCCTACAAACAAATAGGGATAGAGTTGCGTGATGGCCAAGGGCTCCAAAGGCATATGCCCATCCTCTACCTGAGAGGTATTCCAATCAAGGATGTGAGATATATCAGGGTGGTAAGACCTGAGTACTGAAACATGCAATGCGTCATGTATGCACGAGAGACTGGGCGACAAAGCAAGATGATACGCTACTAGTCCAATATTCTCAGGAATATTGAATGGCTTGACGAAGCAAGGTGTGAGCTTAGAGCCCTTTCCATATTGGATTGGACTCTTTCATGGACGCACTCACAAAAAGACTCGGTCACCTACTACAAACTGACGGCCCACCCGATGCACATCTACATCCATTTTCTCCCTATCCTATGCAAAAAGAAAATGTTCCCTGATTCGGATCACCTGTTGCTCGATGTCTTTAAGCATCTCAAGACCTAATAGAACTATGTCCTCTAACCGATCCCAACTGAAAGGAGGCATACCAATCGAACTCTGATAGTTTTTATTATATGAAAACTCCACTAAATGGAGATAGTCCTCCCATCGTGTCTACTGGTCCATCACATACATGTGTAACATATCCTCGAGGACCTGGTTGACCCTCTCATTATTTCCATTTGTCTCAGGGTGATATGCTGAACTAAAGTTCAATTGTGTTCCCATCGCATTCTGCAATGACGTCCAAAGAGCTAAGGTGAACATATGATCCCTATCAGAAATGATTTGACGAGGAATACCGTGCAACCTAACAATATCTCCAATTAACACTCTAGCAATAGGCGAATCATTATAGGATGAACAAACATGTGAGAAGTATGCTACCTTTGTCAACCTATCCACCATCACCATAATGGCATCGTGTCATCGTGAAGAGTTGGGTAACCCAATAATGAAATCAAACGAGATTATATCCCATTTCCACTCGAGCACCAAATGTGGCTACAGAAGTCCTACCGGATGCTGGTGTTCATCCTTCATGCCCTGACACTCCAAACACCTCAACACAAAGTCAGGGATGTCTCGCTTCATACCTGCCCAGAAGTATAGTTGTCACAAATTGACATGCATCTTCACTCCAAGATGAGTTGAATAGGGTGCCTGATGTGCCTCTATCATAACTAAGTTACAAATATCTCTAGAAGATGGAACATAAATGCATCCCATGTGTCTCAATAAACTATCTGACTCTAGAGAATAACCTAAGAATCTGCCCTCAAGAGTCTTGCATGTCTCTATCTTCAATCTCGCCTTCTGATACCAATTATCTGCACGAAGTGTAGAAAGAATCTGACTCCTCAAATCCACACCAAGAGTCACCACTGACAACTCATGTCTCTATCTATTGAGAGCATCGACAACTATGTTATCCTTCCCCTAGATGAACTTCACCTTGAAGTCATACTCGTAAAGGAACTCCATCCATCACCTCTTCCTAGCATTAAGATTGGGTTGCATGAAGATGTACTATAGGCTCTGATGGTCATTATGCAACTCAAATCTATTCCCCAAAAGGAAGTGTCTCAATCTCATCAAAGCGTGTACTACCACTGGTAACTCAAGATCATGTGTGGGGTAATTCAACTCATGATCCTTGAGTTTGCGAGACTCATATGCTATAACTTTACCATCCTGCATCAAGACTGCTCCTAATCCCTCTAAAGATGCATCTATATAGAAAAAAAAATCTCCAGTAGGATCAAGTATCGCAAGAATCGATGCACTGGTTAACCTCTCCTTCAGAGTCTGAAATGTTGCCTCACACTTCTTTGACCAAATGAATATCTTCCCTTTCCTCTAAAGAGAAGTAATAGGATGTCCTATCCTCAAGCATCCCTTAACAAAGCATTTTTAATAACCTGCTAATCCCAAAAAACTGTGTATCGCTGCCACATTAGTGGACGTAGGCCAATCAATGATCGCTTGGATCTTCACAGGATCCACTACAATACCCTCTCCTGATATCACATGTCCAAGGTACTTAACCTTCATCTGAAAGAACTCACATTTGGACAAGTTAGCATACAACTAATTGTCTCTCAAAAACTACAAAACTTGCCTCAGATGCTCCTCATGCTCCTCTACTATCCTGAAATAGATCAATATGTCATCAAGGAATACCAGTACAAATCTATCAAGATATGAATATAGATGGAAAATTCTTCAACTTGAATGGTACCACTGTAAACTCGTAGTGACTGTAACGAGTGTGAAATGCCATCTTATGAATTTCAGATTCAAATATATGTAGCTGATGGTGCCCTGACTTAAGATCAATTTTTGAAAAGACCATAGCACCCTCGATCTGATCAAACAAATCATTGATCCTAGGTAAGGGATATCGGTTCCTGATTGTTACTTTATTTAGTTGACAGTAGTCTATGCACAATCAGAGAGATCCATCCTTCTTCTTCATAAAAATTACTGGTGCTCCCCAAGGTGAAATACTAGGGTGGATGAAACCCTTCACTAGCAACTCCTCAAGCTGCAAGGGAGCTCCTTAACCTCCTGTGTAGTCATATGGTATAGAGCTCCTGAAATAGGCTCAAAACCAGGTATAAGATCAATCTTGAAATCGATGACACATTGAGGTGGAATCCCTAGAATCTCACTGGGAAATACATCTACATACTACTAAAATATGGGGTGGCTATCAAGTGAAACCTTCTCCTCACTATCTCCTAACTCCAAGTCATCTACTATCACAACAAAAAACTAACAACCCTAATGTACACACCTCCTCAAATGCATAGCCAAGATCATCCTCAATGATATGGGTCTCTGAACTCCCACTATCTCAACCTCCCTACCAGATACATCAATGCATCAAATCAACTTGTGTCGACAGTTAATAATGGCTCTATGAGCCTCTAGCCAATCCATCCCTGAGATGATGTCATACGACCCCAACGGTATAATGTGGAGGTCTATTGTAGTGTGAAAGGATCCAATATTCAATCTACAATCATGTACTAGGGAATGCATTGTAAATTTAGCATCAGAGGCCAATTTGACCTGCCACCTAATGTCTTGCTTAATTGCCTTCATTCTACAATGCGCTACAAAAAACAATGAAATAAATGAATCTAATGCTCCTGAATGGAATAAAATGGTAACCCTGTTACCCTATAACATACCTGAAGTCTCTACCACTGTGTTATGATGATCAACCTAGCAGTTTCCAAATGCAGTAAATACCCGATGACCTTTACCCGCATCTCCAATAGTCGGCTCTGATGCCATTGGCCTCTGAGTATAACCTGATGTGCCCCTATTGGGACACTATCATGCTTTGTGACCCTATTGGCCACAAGAAACAAATCTTGTACCCCTACCAAATCCTCTACCTCTAGAAGGCACGCTCGACTATTGAACGCTACCCCTATTATAGGTAGACTGTGTACTCTGTGTTAGCTACTCATAATTGGAGCATTTGACCTGCCTCCAGTTTCTATCACCCCCTGACTGATATTTGTCACCCTATCTAGGCTGGAAATTTTTTTGTTTCCCTTGTGAATTATGATGTTGACCACTCTGTGTAGGCACCTACTATGTCCTAGGTGGTCCAACTCACTGAACCTAGCCACTACATGAACTAGGCCCTGTAGCTAAAGTATTTCCTATCTGTACTCCAATATGTCCACCCAACCCCATCACCAAATTGTCCTCCACTAGTCTGGCCTTCTCTACTATTGTCTCCATGGTCTTAGGTTTGAAAACCTGAACACCACAATTGGTTTGGGCATTTAAGCCCCTAATGAAGTGTTGAACTAGCATGCCCTCATCGTCACCAATACCAGTGTACTATTTGAGCTCATAGAATCTACACTCATAAAATTATACTGACATGGCCATCTATCATAGAGCATGAAACTCATCTCCACAATGTTGTCACCAATGGTCATATAGGAATCTAGCTCTAAACCTCTCGATGAACATATCCCAAGAAACTGAATTAATGTCAATATGGAGCTTCTGCTCCTCCAATCTTCACTAGGTAGATGCAAATTCTCACAAGTGCATGATATAACATCTAGCCTTGGTATTGCTACCATAAGGGTGCATAGAAAAATACTGGTTCAAGTCTATCAACCATGTCTCGACCTCTAGTCCGCTGCCAAAACCGTACAAAGTGGGCGGATGAGCTCTAAGTAGGTCTCTCATATGAGCGGTTGTGACCGCCTCCTATTGTGCTAGAACCTCTCTCCATCTAGGGGATCTCTCTCCCTCACCAATATCTATTTGATCTCTATCCTACCTTGGTCCAAGGCAAGCAAGAGTCTCCTCTAACAATCAGTGCAACAAAGCACCCTTGATCCCTGGTGGATCCTAATTTTGGTCACTGCATCCCAAAGCATTCTAGGAAGCCTGTTGTTCCTCATGATCTAAGTCATGGGGAATATGGGGAGGTGATTCATACTAACTACCTCTGCAATTACCTCCTCGGCCTAGACCATGATTTCTACCATGACCTTGCCTAGGTGGCATGATCCTACAAGGCATACCAAGGTATAAGACAAGGTAACACAAACTTAAATCCTACACAACTAACAGCTTAATGGGTTCAACATTATCCCAAAGAACCTAGTGTTTAAACTTAGGCTCTGATACCATGTGTAACGCACCACGATGTAACCCTAGAGGATGATGCAATTACAATGGAAGTGTAAATTTTTTTTTTTGAAAGTGCAATTAATAATAAGTAAAGTGATCTACACTTAACACATACATCCTCTAAGGTACACAACAAATCTTACATTTTAAACCCATAACATACAAAATTAAACTAATCCATAGGATATAGATTATACTCATGAAATAAAGAACATAGATCCAATAACATTAAACTCATTTCATAAGATTACAAAGTACATAATAGAATCATTCATAGATTATTCTCATTCAATATAGAAGTTACAAGGCTCATTTCCACAATGAGGTAGATCATACAACAATATTACAATTACAATGATACATGGATTCTCCTCAATACAAATGAGGAGTATTACATATACATAAGCATCCAAC
The DNA here is from genome assembly GCA_007115665.2 of Sequoiadendron giganteum. NCBI lineage: Eukaryota > Viridiplantae > Streptophyta > Pinopsida > Cupressales > Cupressaceae > Sequoiadendron > Sequoiadendron giganteum. Next base: position 394,665,613 of record CM021104.1, on the reverse strand, counting down.
TAATCCAAAAGAACACAAAAGATGGTACAAAGCAACTGAAACATGCAATCTCTCCAATCTAGAAGATCCTTCCATCATGAACATGAAGTGGAAACCCAAGAGTGTAAGGTGCACATTCCACCCAACCATGTGGACCCCAAGGCCCACCCCCCATACTAGGAGATAGTAAAAGGGTTTCCTAGGTATAACCAACAACCACATGACATAGGCAACCATAAGACTAAACTATGCAAGTACAAGACATAACATAAAGGTTACATTGCTTCCAAAGTAAAAGAATGAAGTACATCAACTGAACAATAAAAACTATTGTCATAGGAGGATTTTGATCACAAAGCTGCATGGGTTATCCTGGCAGATCTTCCTAGGACCCGACCCCCATCTTGGGTTATCTTGGTAGCCTCTCACGATCCCCAACCCCACATGTAAACCAATGTGGAGTCAAATATCTTTCAAAGGGACAAGATAATGACCTTGCCATTCTAGGCCTTCTCGTTTCATCTCAATTCTAAACGAGCCCTTGAGCCAATGAGCGAGGCACAATTAACAAGTTATGTGTTTTAAGGCTACCCTTTCCTCCTAATACATTTATTTAATTTCTACCAAATTATCTAACTATCACATGAGTTATCCTAGCACCAATTTGTGCGTTGACCCCCATTGAGAGCCACTCCCCTACATATAACACAAGGATATAATGCATAAACCAAGGATAAATAAAGTGCACAAAAATGAATATTAAATCCCAACCATAATACAAGAGACAACACATCTCATTCATAGTAACCAGGTGTTTAAACTGGATCACAACTAGGTGCACTACCCAAGGAAAATAAATTCTAAACAAAATATCACAACCCCCACATAATACTACTACATCTAGAAGACTTACACATTCACAACTAACAGATTTCCCAACTTACATGAACAAAAGACATCATAATTAAATAAGCAATTCAGACATGGTAATTAAACTATCATTATGATTTCCTTAATCTAATTTCCATTTCCAGAAAAAAACAATAATACATTGCTCAAAATAATTCTAGTTTAATACAATTTCATTTAACCAATAAAGAAATTAAATCTAATTATTTAATTCAATTTCCCAATTTACATCTATATATAAAAAAACAATTTCTCTTTTAAATCATTTCATTTTATTTTTTTAAAACATCTAATTTGTGCATTTGCATGCACCTATTATAAAAATTCATTTAAATATATATAATTATATATGTATTTATATATAATTATATATATATACAAATATATTATTTAAATATTTAAAAATTAATTACAAATTTTTCAAATCAAATATTAAATATATATACATAAATATATACATATACATATATATAAATATATATCTACATATATATATATATGCATATATAATATTATATATATATTAAAACCAAAATCGAAATACAGAGGGCGGACAAAATTTTAAACTGCCATCAATATTGGTTGTGCCTAGCTGTGTTCACATAGTCGACTCCCATGTGGGGGGCGCATCCTATGAAGGCAGCATTGGGCGTTGCCTTCGCAACCCACCTCCCCCATGGGGCGACTATGGGGAGCAGCCCCAACCCCCATACGCAAGTTTAAAAACTTATAATTTTTGAATTAAAACCTATGATTTAATAAAAATTGTCATACGAATTTCCAAACAGGGTTTTCTTCAAAATAAATTTTGACAGGAACATTCATCAAATATATATGTATATATATATTAATATATGTATATGTATATGTATATATATTAATATATATCTTTATATATGTATATGTATATATATTTATATATATCTTTATATATGTATATGTGTATATATATATATATATATATATATATATATATATATATATATATATATATATATATATATATATATATATATATCAAAATGATTGCTTTAGATGAGCAATTTTTCACAAAAAAAAATTGAGGATATTTACAAATTTACTAGAGGTTTTTAATTTCCAAAGCCCAATAAATTTAATTGGAAAAAAAACCATAATCTTCTACAGTAAGATCTTTTCGAATACAATCAGAGGTTTTCTACAAATTTTAATAGGAAGATTGAAATCAATTCCTACAGAGGTTTTCCAAATTTTATTTATAATAATTCTGGGAATTCTATTGTTTTAAAACAATTCATCTTTTCAAAAGAATATAAGAATTTAATCTAAGGCTCTAAAGCTTTCACAACAATCCTTCCAATTTTCAAAACAAATTTAAGCTTTAAAACAAATAAAATTTTCTTCATTGTACAGACAATATTTTCCAAGACAATAACTAATTCTAATAGCCTTTTCCAATTTATATTTAAATAAAAATAATAAAGAACCTATTTCAGATGCTTGAAGAATTGAAGTTTGAAGTAGAGCCTCGCCTTTAGATTCCAAAATTATCAAAGCCTCTTCCAAAATAATCCTCTTTCCAAAAAGATGAAAATAAAACTAAAGCCAATATCCCGAGAACTTCTTCCAATTTTTTCAACAACCACAAAATACTGTTTTCATTCTCATGAAATAGCCTTTTGCCCTCTTTCAGTTAATGCAATTATTCTCTCTGTGAATTATTTCCCAACACCAGATTTCAATTTTCTAACTCATGTCACAATCCCAAAATATCTTTCCAAATCAAATCACAAGATATTTCCTCTTAGATATTTTATAAGATATTTGTTTATTTAATAATTTAAATTCAAATATTAATTTTAATTATCCATTCATTTAAATTCACAACTTAATTTAATTAATTAAATAAAACTTTTATAATCTAACAATCTTAATATCAAATTTAATCTAATTAATTTTAATCGCTATATAAAATAAATTTAATCAAAATAATTAAATTACTTTACAAAATAAATGAAATCTAATTAATTAAATCAAATTTAAAGCTTCTAACAACATTAATCAGGATTAAATAAATAATCAATTTAAAACATTATAAACATTAATTAACATTAATTTCCCACAGATCATAGCTTGCAAAATAATTAAATGACAAGGCAAACGAGGACAACATGACAACAAATCATGACCAAAATAAGGACTAACGACACAATGTGACTAGGGTTGTGGTTTGACAAGGAAATCCTGTTACTACCTACCAATCAACTATTTTGTTGGGCAATGGACACGCTCAAACCTATGAATCCAGGTGGAGTCGTTGTCATGTACTTGCAATACTGCAATCAAAACATATGTCATACATGTATATAGATCATGAACAATCACACCATGAAGAGAAAATCAAGGAATCACAGGGCACTTGCAAGCGAGTGATGCAATCCCGTCCCCTTCACCAATATAGTGTCACATCAAAACTGACAAAACATATATCAATATCAACTCACACAATCAACTATGCTAACCAGAGAGCATGTCATAATCAATAATCATCAATATAGTGTACCATCACATCTCAATATAAAAACCATTATCACTATAATGTCAGTGATCAAATAACAACATCATAGTATCATAGTCTATCAAAGTAAAAACATTGTCTAAAAATATAAGCAAATCTGAGGGGTGCTACAAGAAACACATGTTGCTACAATTAAAAAAATATTCAGATATTTGAATGGCACTCTAGATTATGGATTGTGGTATCCTAAAGATACTAACTTTACGCTCAGTGCCTATACAGATGTAGATTGTGTTGGATGTTTAGATGGCAGATAGAGTACAAGTGGTGGTGCATTCTCTCTTGGATGTAGATTGGTGACAAGGTTGATTAAGAAGCAAGATTCAGTCTCCTTGTCTACAGATGAAGTTGAGTATATTGTTGCTACATCTCGTTGTACACAAGTTCTATGGATGAGAGAGATATTGAAAGATATCAAAGTGTTATAAGATGATCCCATTTCTATCTTATGTGATAATACAAGTGCAGTTAACATATCTAAGAATCCTGTGATGCACTTGAGGATGAAGAATATATTGTTGTTCCTATAGAAGACATGCCCGATTCAGAATGGAGACCCCCTTCTTTCATTTTTAGTTTTTTCGAGTCATTTGTGTCCTTGCCTCATTTTGCATGCCCCCATTTCTGAGATTAAAATGGTCATGCATATCAAAGTCATCATATTTCAAATGGCCAGAGTCACCACCCCTAAAATTCCCTAAGTATTTGGCTTTTGTAGAGGTTCTCGTGCGGACTTCCCTTGGTCCTTTTCCCCAACGTTCGTGGAGCTCTATAGACCCACATTTGTAGGTTTCCTATTGCGGAATGTCATTGTCCCTTTGTCCCTCGACTAGCAACCGACACCTCACGTCCTCCTATATCATGGGGCCCACATCTCTCCCTATCATCCAAAAATCGCACCAGTTCACATCTCCATATGTCCATCTACTGCACTGTACCCTACATTTATTATGGGTCATAAATGCACTTTTGCCTATAAATATGTGCCCTAACTAGTGATTTTCATCGACCTAATTTGAATTTCAAAGGAGAGAGATGGAGAACGAAGACCCCGTGCTTGCATAAGCTCATGTCTAATCGAGATCAAGGTCGTCACCAATTTCTTACACCTTTTCTAGGTATGTCAACCCTCGAAAGCCTAAATTGGGTCTTTTTCGATGCTAGGGTTTACTAATTAATGGTAAAAATACCGCAAATAGAACATTGAATTTCTCGGTGGCCATCGCAAAAATTGGTTCCACATAAAATCCACTCCTGAAACTTTGGAAACTTTGTTAAAATCATTCAAATGTGCCCTAATCGGCATGCAAAATCAGACAGTCTCTTTGTCATGCAACATGAAAACTTTTGTAGCCCGCACCCTTACCACTGCCACCTGGGTCAAACCAATAAACCCTCAGAATGGTTAAGTTTTTATCTCATGCGGGAGTGACCATGTGGATGTCTGCTTGTGGACCATCACCTTCCTTTCACCGTTATTTGATGACATCATCTTTGTTGCCTTTCTCATTGCAGGTCCCGTCATCCCCTTTATTGTCGATATTTTGTCCAAACTTTCATTAAGTCCGAAATAGTCGTGGTTCATTGCTTGCGGGCTGATATGTCTGACTCGTCATTGTCCCTTTGTCGTTGCTTAGTGGTAGAACCATCCCGTCTACCCATAATGCAGGATTTGACTTCTTCATCATTGTCCTAGGTCTGTCTCAAAAAAAATGCTAAGTAAAATAGCTTGCGGGTGGCCTCATGTGGATGGTTGTTCCCCTGTTGTCATCCCCTAACTTCCATGGAGCCACTGCCTTCTGCATGTTGGGTTTCGGAGAGGATTTTTCGGTTGCTGAAACTTCAGAATTGCAAACACATGAACACAGTTCATGAACTCACGGCAGACCTGCTTATGCGGACTGTCGCCTATGGACCACATCCCTCCAATGTTGTCTCTAATGGAAAACATATGGCGGCGGCCCAATGGCTCCCTTCTGCATCTCTCAAAATGGCTAAGCATTAAAATATGATGCACGACGTCTTAGGTGCCCCTAGGTTCCGTAGTGTGAAATTTTGCCTATGAGTCATCATCCCTTGATTGTTGTTGCTTAATGACGGAGACTCCAAACATCTTTCACCCCTCATTCATTTGAATGCCTTGGACCCACAAATGCCTCAAAGCTCAATCAAGTGAATTTGAATCTAGCACACCCATTTTTGCATGTGCTAAAATGCCTCATGGAAACTTTGATTGCTAAGCTCATAATGTGGAATCTTGCTACAGGCAGCCACCTGCGGGTCTTCGTAGCCCCAGTGCCATCTTGCTCCCAGTCCCTCCTAATGGCTTGCGACCCAGGGAAACCTGCATCACTAGACTCCATTGTTGTATGATCCAAAAGAGCCTTAAATGATGGATGTTGATAAATTTTATGATCTCCTGATGATGAATTATTGGATCTAACCCTCATTTTGCAAGATTTGACTAACATTTTTCCTAATTTATATATGAATTCACTTATTACATATATGAATACAGGATTTATGGAACCTATTGTGGGTCCATTGGGGAAGTCTGTCAATAAAGATGATAAATGAAAGAATCTTGCATGTGCGTTGAGGGGAAAAGAAGCGAAAGATTAGATGAAGTACCAATTTCATGGAGTAGAGTGTACTAGTTTTCAGTATTGCATTACTATTATATTTTTAGTTAATCCTCACTGTGGTTTTTCCCTCATTGGGTTTTCCACGTAAATCTAGTGTCTCTGGTGTTTGCTTTTTGTTATCTGCATTTCATGTTTATACTTAATAAAAGATTAAAGTTAAAGTGGAATTGATTAAGGTCAGAAGTAAAAGTAATTTGGTACAATTGATTCACCCCCCTCTTAGTTGTCTTATGCATTTCAACAATTGGTATCAAAGCTTTGGTTCCTCAAATAAGAGCTTAACTGCTTGACATAGATTAGATGGTGCACAAGTTGCAAATCCTTATATTTGATGGAGTTGATTACAGTGACTGGAAAGTGCAGATTGATAGGCCAAAACTGGGGTAAAGAATAAGAAATATTTCAGCTTGGTCTAAGTGTCAATCTAGGGATCGTAAGCTTGTGAGAGGTGTTGTGGAAGTATACCTAAGAGAGGAAAGTAGTGAATTAAGGGGGGATGAATGCAGCTAGAACACACGTAAATTTCCTAAATGAAAATCTAGTTTAAATTTTCTATTCTTCATTTCTAACAGAAATGTGATAGGAACTATTAACAATTTGCATAGAACTATGATAGTAACAAAAAATTATTAAACAAATATAAAACACACTTCATCATATTAAAAATACTAAAATCAAACCTTCATGAAATATTACATCCCAGAATTAAGTCATAAAATCTTTTATCAAACCAAACTTTAATTAAAATGCTGAGATTCAAATCATGTGACTATCAAAATAACAATACTGAAATAATTTAATCCCAATATTATTGAAAGCTATACTAAAGCAAAACCAAACCAAACCAAAATGAAGGCAAACAAAATGCAAAATATAAAATGCCACCGTGCTTTTCAAGGAGTGGCCCTTGCTCCATGTTGGCACAATGGATAGAATGGAAACCTTTCTACATTGCCTTGATCAAAATAATCATTGTTTTATTTATTAAAAGTTTTATACAAAAATCTGCTGCAAAAAGTCTGCTAAAGTCTATATTCTATCAACTCGCTTACTATTCTCTTACTTATATGTGTGTTGTTTGAAACAACGAAATACGAAAAAATATTAGTTTGTTTTGGCTTGCGACCAACAAACTTAGAAGAGACAAAGATATGATTCGCTAATCCACAGATTAAAACAATGTTGTTATAATAGTAAGAAAATATAGGAGACGGGAATATCTTTGGTTTTGTCCAGCTGGCAAGCTTTTCCTCAACAATTTTTACTCCAACTACCAAAAACATCCTTTTCACAAACTAATATTTGTATTTTCCTCAAGAAATCACATCCACCATACAACTAGTAGTGCATCCTCCATCATGGGTTTCCATATGGGATACAATGGTGCTAAAGTGGCCACATGGAATTATTGGGTTACAAAGATCTTAGCATAAAATAGATTCACATGGATGAATAATACATGTGGGAAGTGTTAGGAGGAACCAAAGGTTGCCAATGGATAAAACAATGCATAGTCATCTCGATGCCACCTTGATAGAAATAAATTTCTGGTTAAAGAGTAATGCACAAAAGTTCCTAACCAGAAAGTGATAGGAAGATATTCTGCATAAAATAGTGAAATAGTATAATATGGAACGGAAATGGAATGTGGAAGTGGAAATGAAGGTATCTGAAATAGGCTAAAATTTTGCATAAAATAGGATACAATTGGATCTCATCACAGATGAGAGGTTACCTGATCTCTCTTGGTTTCAAGACTTGGAAAGTTGTTGAGACAAAGTATGTTGAACCGGATAGTGGTCCTTCTTCTGCAGATGATATTTTTTCCTATGATGAGAATGAAAAAGAAAGGTATGCTATCTTCAGTGCTTTATCTAAAATTGAATGAACAAAAGTTATTTCTTTAGGCACTACTTATGAAGTATGGGGAAAGTTGAAAGAAATCTATGAAGGAAATAATAGAGTTAAATTGTCAAGGAGGCTAACAACAAAGTGCACATTTGAGAACTTGATAATGGAAGAAGGTGAAGACATTGCAAGACTGTCAGAGAGTTGAACTTGCAGCAAATTAAATCAAAAACCAATGTGGTACCATGACATATGAAGATGTAATAGAGAGTGACAATGTCTCTTCTATTGAAGAATCATATGATCCAAAGACAATTACTAAAAAAAACTATTTGGCACCTTGACTACATTTGAGATGAGGAAATTTGGAAGAGAAAAGGAGAAATCTAAAACAACCTTCAAATAAATTAAGATAGGATATGATTCACATAGTGATGGTTCAGAAGAGTTGGAAGAAAAATTTACAAGGAAATTGAAGAAAGGTACTGGTAAGTACAAAGATATGTTACCTTTTAAATGTTTCAATTGTGGAAATATTGGTCACTATGCTTCAAGATGTCCAAATATAGCTACACACAAGAAGAATAGAGATAATAATAATAAAGACAAAAAGGAAAGGAAGTTCGATAAATTGTATTATGTTAGAGAAGATGCTGGAATTTTTGATGATGAGTTTGATTTTGAGGATGATGAAGATGAATGCTTGTTTCTAGCCTTGATGGAAAACATAATACTGATGATGTCTATTATGTTAAGGGCTTAAGGCATAATATTTTGAGTGTTGAGAAAATGTGTCGTAAAGGATTTAAGCTTGTGTTTCAGGATAATACCCGCAAGAGCAGAAAAGCATCCAGAACTGTAGTAGCTACAAGAAGAACTAATGGAAACATCTATCAGCTTAAGAGTGGTGATGTTCAGTGCTTTGTTTATCAAATTAATGAAAGTTGGCTATGGCACCAAAGGATGGGACATGTAAACTTTGACAATATGATCAGGATCAATTTAAGAGAAGTTGTTAGGTATCTGTTTAGAATCACAAAGCCTACCAATTCTATTTGAAAAAGTTGTCAGTTGGGAAAACAAACAAGATGCAATTTCAAAGGAAAAGAACAATCATCTACCAAAATGCTGGAATTTATTCACACAGACCTTTGTGGTCCCACAAGAATAGGAATCCTTAATGGTGATAGGTATTTTATGCTTTTGATTGATGATTACTCTAGAATGACATGGGTTACTTTTCTTAGGGAGAAAGCTCAAGCTCTAGATAGATTAAAAGTGTTCAAAGCATGAGTAGAGAATGAAGTAAACTTGAGAATCAAATGTTTAAGGTCTGATAGAGGTGGAGAATTCACTTCTGGTGAATTTAATGCATTTTTTGAAGAGCATGGTATAAAGAGACATTATTATGCTCCTAGAACTCTTCTGCAAAGTGGAGTTGTGGAAAGGAAGAACCAAACTGTTCAAGAGCCTACAAGGAATATGATGAAAGAGGCAAATGCTCCTGATGTATATTGGAGAGAAGAAATCCACACTGTTGTTTACATTCTTAATAGAGTTCAGATCAGAGGTAACAACACAAAGACTCCTTATGAACTATGGACTGGTAAGACTCCTATTGTTAAGTACTTTAAGGTGTTTGGAAGCAGATATTACATTAAAAGAGATTATGAGAATCTTGGAAAGTTTGATGCAAGATGTGATGAAGGTATTTTTCTTGGATATTCAACTAACAGCAAACCATATAGATGCTTCAATAAAAGACTGAGGAAAATAGTTGAAAGTGAAAATGTAAAGGTTTATGAAGCTATGCATAGACCAATTGAAATAAGTGAAGTTGAACCAAATGATCCTATCTGTGAACAAATACAAGAAGAGGAAAAGGAAGAGAAAGAATGAAGTGAAGAAGAGGAGATTTTGGAACTTGTTCCTATGACTCCTAAATATGTACAAAAGAATCATCCTAAGGAATAGATAATTGGAGACATAAGTGAAGGTGTAAATACAAGAAGCAAAGTGGTTGAGGTAAATTTTTATTTACTTTCTAAGATAGAACCTAATACTGTGAGTGAAGCATGCAAAGATGAGAGTTGAGTTAGAGCAATGAAAGAGGAATTGCAACAGATGGAGAAGAATCAGACATGGGAATTGGTTCCTAGACCTTCGAGTAAGAATGTAATTGGTTCAAAATGGATGTTCAAGAATAAGTTGAATGAAGATGTTGAAGTAAGAAATAAATCCACAAAACCCTGTATGTCCAATGATCTATTCATAATATCAATGTTATTAGAACCATGATAAACTAAATAGTAATCAAAAGTCCCTCGTAAATATCTAAAAACCCTCTTAACATAAGTCTAATATTCTTTACTAGGGTTAGACATAAACCTACTAAGAACTCCCACTGTTTGGGATATATTTGGTCTCGTACAGACCATTGCATACATTAAACTACCAATTGCCCTAGCATACAGAATTTTAGACATTTCCTCATAATCAAAATTAGATTTAGGACTCATGTCTAAACTTAACTTTGTGCCAACTGGTAAAGAAATATTAACTAGTTTACTATCCTGCATGTTAAACCATTTCAAAATAGTATCAACATAATTCTTTGACCTAAGAAAATATTTCTATTACCTCTATATCTGTTGATCTCCATACCAAGGATATATTTTGCATCCCCTAGATCTTTCATCTCAAATGTGCTCAAGAGTTGTGCTTTCAATTCTTTGATCATTACCTTGTTGTTACCTATAAATAACATGTCATCAACATATAAGATAATAACTAAAAGCTGATCATTAATTATTTTTATGTAAACACAATGATCTTCCTTGCTCCTAACATAACCAATTTTCAATGCGAAAGCATCAAACTTTTGGTACCACATTTTGGGTGACTGTTTCAATCCATATAAAGATCTCTTTAACTTGCAAACCAATTCTTCTTTTCCTTTTACAACAAAACCATTAGGTTGCTTCATATAAATCTCCTCATCAAGATTCCCATGTAAAAACACAGTTTTCACATCCATTTGTTCAATTTCAAAATTATAAGCAGAAGCAATTGACAAAAAGAATCTAATAGAAGTAAGTTTAGCAATGAGAGAGAATATTTCATTAAATTCAACTCCCTCTCTCTGGGAGTAGACCTTGGCTACTAATCTATCCTTGTACCTTTCGAGATTACCATCTGCACCAATCTTCTTTTTAAAGATCCATTTACAACCAATGGAATGTATTCCTTTGGGAAAACTCTCAAGATCCCATGTGTCACAAGTTTCTAAGGATTCTATTTCCTCATGCATAGCTTGTGACCAAAGCTTGTGTTCATCTGAAGACAAAGCATCCCTGTAAGAATCGGGTTCATCATTAGTACTCATTAAAGCAAAAATATAATGGAAATTAGGTGGGCTATACCTATCAACGAGATTTCATTGTCTTGTGGATCTTCTCAGAGGGGTTTCTACTTGTTCCTCAATATGCTCATCTTGAGCCTCTATTTCAAAAGAACTCTCTGAACTCTCCTCTTCCAATCCATACAATTTTTCTTCAACATGTGCATCTTGTTTCTTATGATTATCAATCTCAAAATGAATTGTTTGAGAAGTATCCTTCTCCTTTGGTTGTTCTTCTCTTGAATAAGCTCTAAATTCCTTGAAAATCACATCTCTAGATAAATAAAATTTTAGTGTTAGTGGATTCCAAAGCTTGTAACCTTTTACATTTTCACCATAACCTATGAATATGCATTTTTGTGCTTTAGGATCCAATTTAGATCGCTTTTCTTGAGGAACATGAACAAAATCCTCACAACCAAAGATCCTTAAATGTGCAACACTAGGCTTCTTTCCTAACCACATTTCATAAGGAGTTTTATCTTCAATAGATGAATTAGGGGATCTATTGATTAAATAACAAGAAGTACATACCACCTCATCCCATAGGGACTGATCTAGCTTAGCACTACTTAACATACTCCTAGCTCTTTCCATTAAGGTTCGGTTCATCCTTTCTACCACATTTTGTAGACGTGTATATGGAGTAGTTTTTTGTCTCACTATTCTTGCATGCTTACAATAGTCATCAAATTCCCTAGAACAATACTCACCACCATTATCTGATCTCAACACTTTTATCTTATGATTTGATTGTTTCTCAACTAATGCCTTAAATTCCTTAAACTTATTAAACACATCATATTTTCTATGCATAAAATATATCCAAGTGTATCTTGAGACATCATCAATAAATGTGACATAGTATATAGATTTTCCAATAGAGTCAATATCCACAGGGCCCATTACATATAAGTGAATAATCTCTAATAATCCTTTTGCTCTATTTATACCACTAGGAAATTTAAATCTAGATTTCTTTCCAAACACACAATGCTCACAAAATTCATTTTTGCCAATATTATAATTAGGAATACTGTCAATCAAATTTTTATTAATAATTGTCCTAAGACCTTTTTCACCTATATGGCCCAATCTATGGTGCCATAGCATACATGTATTTTCAGCTTTAGTTACATTTGATAAAATATTTACATTGGAGGTATTCAACTTAAACAAAGTCCCAATCGGAGATCCTTTAGCAACCACCATATTCCCTTTCACCAATCTGCAACCACCTTTGTCAAATGTCACATGCATTCTAGAATCATTGAACTTAGAGACAAAAATAATATTTCTAGCAAGTCCTTGAATATGTAAAACATCATTAAGGGTCTTAACCCTACCATCACTGAAACAAAATTTTACCTCTCCTTTGCCAACAAACTTTGTTGTGTTTTTGTCTCCAAAGAAGACATCCCCTCCATCATATGCAGTATACTTAGTGAACCAATCCTTTCTAGGATTCATATGATAGGAGCAACCTAAATCAATAAGCCAAGAGTTATCAACAATAGTATTAGAAGAAATGACTAATACCTTATTACTGCCATCAGTGGATTTGTCTGTAGGAGCATCAAAAAAAAATTTCTTGCTCTTAAAATCCTTTTTAATATGTTTAGGTTTTCCATAATTCCAACACTTTTCCTTACTCTTACTAGGGGTTTTTGACCATCCTTTGGACTTACCCTTTCCTTTCTTGTATGCCTTATATTCCTTCTCTTTAGGCCTACCTCTTACAAACAAGTCATCTTGGGAGCCAGTTTTAGAATTCCTCCTCATCTCCTCTGATAGGAGAGTAGGAATGATATTGTCCATCTTTGGATGTGCACCATTTCCACTTATTGCAACAATTAGATTTTCCCAAGAATCTGGTAAAGAGCAAAGTAATAAAATGCATTTATCCTCATCTTCTAGATTTACATCTACAGATGTTAACTGACTAGGGATCAAATTAAAAGAATTTAAATTTTGTGCTACAAAATGACCATCTTTGATTTTTAATGAATACAACTACCTTTTCAAATACAACTTATTTGTGAGACTTTTAGTTTGATAAATATCACCTATTCTCTTCCATAATTTATATGCATTATTTTCTTTTGTAACATTCAAGAGAACAACATCAACAAGATATAATCTAATTGTTCCTCTTGCCTTCTTATCTAACTTAGCCCAATCCTCATCTGAAATAGTTGTAGGTGTCTTTGTTTGATTATTAATAGCTAACCACTGATCTCTTTCTTCAACAAGATCTTCCATTTTTAATTTCCACATTTCATAGTTAGAACCAAAATAATAAAAGCTCCCACTAAGCCAATAAATCCTTCAATCTTTAAGAGAAAGGCATCCCAATACTCTACCCAACCTCAGCTCCGATACCACATGTTTAAAATTAAGTTGTTTTAAAAGCTTAATACCTTGTAAAACTTTAATATTGCTGATCTAAATATGCTTTTCCTTTGTTATAGATTCTTTGTGGGTGATTATCTAATTAATCCATTTTACTATTTGTATAATGTAGATAGAAGTTGATAGAAGAAGTAGACAGGATATTAGAAATATTACACAAGCATGTACCATGGAGAAAACCCTTTCAGGTAAAAAACTCCACCAAGAATTAATCTATTATTCAATCTTTGAAGTAGATTACAATAGCTTCAATTCTTGCTTGAGAATGCCTCTTTTTCCTTCACCAAACTTCATCACAACCTGCAAATAAAAATCACAAAATCTCTCTACAAATTACTTGAGATAAATAGACTTTAATCAACATTGTAAACTCCAAATGAGTTACAATAACGATGCTCAAGACCTAACCCTTAAAGGTATGCCTATCTCTTGCAAGTAGAGTTGTGACATGAAGAACAATGTCAAATCATCTCCTTCATCCATTTGGGCATCCCAAACTGAAGTCATAACTCAACCTTTATTCTATAAATATCTTAAGGCTTCATCCTCAAAATTGGTGCCCAAAAGAGTGCCCCACTTAACTAAGCCTTCAGAAATATCTAAACATGTAAAGGAGCTAATTCCAAGAAGCCAACTTGGGCACCCAAAGTGGGTCCAAGATATTTCTTGTTAACTGAAAAATTTCTCAACACCATTCATGCAAGAATGGTCATCCCCTGTTAACTAAAGGTAGTACCTGTTATTTGTCATGCAACTCAAGTTATTAGCCATGCATTCCATGTTAACTGAAGTCAACTAGAATTCAACTAAAACTAACTAAAGATAATTGAACCATAACTGAACTAAACTGAACTTCAACTGAAATTCAAACCCTATTTTATAGGTACTCAACATGCACAAATCAAAATCCCTCTTTTGTAGGAACCTAGGATGCATTTATGAAGTGTACTCAATTTACCAACCAGTTAACTGAACTCAAGGTGAGTGTCACCTCCCATGTGTGTGCACATGAGCTCCTATTTTGTAGGATCCCATTCCAAGGCATCCCCACATGCTCCTAACATTTCGAGTAACTTACAATGTCAATTAACATGATTATTTCATCAAATATTAATCCCTTCCTAATCCTAGTGTTGTTGAACATATTGCAAGGACTTACGAGATACATGCAATAAAAAATGTTTAGGATTGCAATTAAATGGCATCCTATTTCCAACAATACTTGTATGAAAAGGTTATTCATAGGTTGAAGGAATATATTTTGAAGAGACATTTTTCCCAGTGGCAAGAATGGAGGCCATTCAGATGTTTTTGGCATTTTCTACTCATAAAGATTTCAAAGTGTACTAGATGGATGTCAAGTCTACATTCTTGAATGGATAATTGGAAGAAGAGATGTACATGGAACAACCAAAAGGATTTTAGTTATTAGACAAATTGGACATGGTCTCCAAAATGAAAAAAGCACTATATGGACTTAAACAGGCTCCTAGAGCATGGTATGCAAGGTTGGATAAATATTTAACACAACAAGGGTTCAACAAAGGCTCCGTGGATAGAAATCTCTATTTCAAAGTTGAAAGAAACAAAATGTTGATAGTTGTGGTGTATATTGATGATATTATCTTTGGAGGAAATGAAGGTATGTGTAAGAAATTTGTAGAGGAGATGGAAAAATATTTTGAGATGTCTATGCTTGGTGAGTTGAATTTCTTCCTTGGACTTCAAGTGAATAAAACTAATAAGGGAATATTCATTTCATAATCTAAGTATGTTAAAGAATTATTGAAATTTTTTGGAATGGATGATCCCAAACCGGTCTATACCCTTATGGTAACCGGATGCAAACTAAGTAAGGATGATGAATCTTCTAAAGTTGATCAGAGAATGTACAGATCTATGATTGGTGGACTACTATACCTTACTGCTACTAGACCAGATATCATGAATGTAATATGTTTGGTTACCATATTTCAAGTAGAACCTAAAGAGACACATGTTACATTTGTGAAGAGGATATTCAGATATCTAAAGGGGACTCTAGATTATGGTCTATGGTATCCTAAGGATACTGATTTCACCTTGAATGCCTACACTGATGCATATTGGGCCGGTTGTGTAGATGATCAGAAGAGTACAAGTGGTGGTGCATTCTTTCTTGGAGGAAGATTAGTCTCATGGCTAACCAAGAAATGGGATTTAGTTTCTTTGTCCATTGTAGAAGATGAGTATATTGTAGTAGCATCTTGTTGTACATAGGTACTTTCGATGAAGCAAACATTGAAGGAAATAGGTGTGATGTGTGATGATCCTATCCCTATCTTTTGTGACAATACAAGTTTAATAAACATTTCAAAGAATCTGGTGATGCATTCCAAGACAAAGCATATATCTATCAAATATCACTTCTTGAAGGAGAAGGTATTGTAAAATGAAGCCAGAGTTGAATATGTGTCTACTAAGGATCAAATAGCTGACATATTCACTAAGGCTCTTATGAAGGATACTTTTGAGTATCTCGGTTGGGAAGTTAGGGGTTACTATCCCTCCTTCCTTAAACTAGGTGCACATGGAGGTGCATCAGTCTAGTGAATCTACATATTCTTTATTGGTCTGGACTAATGATTGAGGTCTACTCCTTAGGGGGAGTAGAAAGTATCATTATTGTAGTATGAGATGTGGGTGCACTCCTAAGGGGGAGTGATTAGAGCTTTACATGGTAGAGGTTTCATGCAAAAAAAAATCTTTTCCATTGATGTTAAAGGGGGAGAGAGTGTCATGTGAAAAATCCTATTTATATCTAGAGAGAGTGTTATGTGAAAAAGTTGAAAGGGAGAGAGAATCTTTCAAGGAGAAGAGAGTGCAACAATTCTTGTGCAAGTTGTCTAATCTGAAAAAGAAAGGGAAGAAGAAGAAGGAGAGAGTGTATGTTGTCTTTGATCATTTTTCACATCATGTGTTTTCATCAATAAGAAAGGGGGAGATTGTTGCAAGTATGAATGTGTTTGGTGGCATTTTCATTAATGTTGTCATTGATGTCAACATAGTTCAGAGTGATTGCAGGTAGTGAATTTATATTTGAGATATTGTAGAAGTGTTGAGAGCACATGGAGCTATATTTATGGTGTTGCAAATGTGCTAATATCAAGTTCTTTTTAGAAAAATAATAAATTATGAAGACAGTGTTGTGTGTGTGTTCTGAGTGTGCTCCAATAATGTACAATGCATTTATTCTATATTGATCCTATTCTTGTGTGGATATGTATTATTTTTTATGGGCTTCAATGGATAGTATATCTCGAGTTTTAGCTTTTGGGTTGATGGAGAGTGAAAGATGTGTAAACCAATGTGTGAACCAGTTTGGAAAAACTATTTGTCTGTGGACTAGGAGACATGTCTCTGCTCTACAGTCTTATGGTAGTTTGTCTCAAATCTTGTGGATCTGTAAGAAGGTTAATATTGATGTTCTCTATGTTCTGGAAAATTTTCTTGTGGTTTGGTGCTCCAGAAGTCTTTTTCCAGAGCTATTGTGTATGTCTGCTCGGTCCGGTTGGACTATTGAAGAGTATTTTTTGTATAAAGATTGTTGTAGTTGTTGCAGATGTATCTGAAGGTTTCTAAGAGGTGTTCCAGTGTCTGGTGAAGCATGTTTTCTGATCCACATGTCATTATCTTGATTTGGATGTGTGTACTACAAAGTTCATTGGTGTTTTCATTAGGTTTGGCTGACCTGGTGTTTACACGTTACATGGAGAATAAGCATCAATTAAGGAAGCATGTGATTGATCAAAGATTTTGTTTGGGTCCTAATTAAGCATGTAATTGATCCTCTCTCATTCTTATCCATTGTGGGAATGTTGAGTAGCCAACCTAATTTGAATTTGTAAATTTAAGGATGTGTAGCTAACCTTGGAGAAAGCTTCTAAGGTTGAGGATGGTATAAATGCAAGTCAATATTTTTCGAATTGTATAGCATATGTGTGAAGTGTGTGAAACAAGTGTGAAAAGAAAAGTGTGTGAAAGTGTATCAAGGAAACAATACTTTGATGTGTTAGATTCCTGAAAGCAGTGAGTTGATGGTGTCTGCAATCCTTTCATCAGGCTGCAAATGTGTGGAACCTATTGTGGTGGATTTTCTATTGTCTTTCTTTGTTTATAGGCAGTGATCCTCCTTCTGGACAACAATTCCTATCTATAGGAAGTGAGCCTTTGTATTTGGATAGTGAGTCCTTTCTAGGCAATGAGACCTTTGGCAGTGAGCCTTTGTATCCAGTATTGCATTCCTATTATATTGTGAGTTAATCCTCACCGTGGTTTTTCTCTCATTGGGTTTTCCATGTAAATTTGGTGTCTTTAGTGTTTGCTTTCTATTATCTACATTTCATGTTTATACTTAATAACAAATTAAAGTTAAAGTGGAATTGATTAAGGTCAAAAGTAAAAGTAATTTAGTACAACTGATTCACCACCCTCTTAGTTGTCTTGTGTATTTCAACACTATATCCAAAGGTGAAAAGGCTTTGTTTTTATGTCTCTTATGACTTGATGGCTCAAAATATTGGGCCCCCAATCATTCTTTGTATCAACATGATATATGGGTGGATTAGTATAATTTTTTAGATGGATAGTAGGTAAGATTAATCATGTTAGAGATACTAGCATTTTATCTTTTTCAATTGTTTGACAAAATTAGCACGTAATGAGCTATCATTAAATTGTTATGATAGATAAAATTGAGTTTATGATGAAGCATAGATGGGACAACACTCATTGCATGGATCCATAAATGTCATAAAATAATATTAAACATAATAAAGTTCCAATTATCACATGGAAATTATTGTTAAGGATAATGAGTCCTAAAGTGATAGGCAAAGCAATGTAACTAAGGGATTCCCACATGACATTTTCAAACCCTTTATTGATTGCTTCATATATTATGAGATTAAAGTACTTAAATTGGATCATATCTTATAAATTATTGCTACAAATTTTCAATTTGAATCCATTATCCATTATTAGTATTTTAACTCTAGTTTTCCATAACTATCCCTAATATATAATGCCAACTCATGGAGTGTAAAGGAAAGTTACACTCTATCTCAAAGTATTAGTTGTAATAGTGAAGTTAACCATTTGGGAGATATATTAAATGAGATAACTATATGTACTGGATACAATTTAAGATATTCTTATGTACTTCCAAGTAATATATTGTCACATATTGATTTTGTTGGCATAAACTTTATTTGATAATAAATGGAGCTAGATGAGACTAGTGGATAATATGTGTTTAAAGCATAGATTAATTTGTTTTCGTGGATAATAAATTAGATGTTATCTTTAAAATGCATGCTATTGTGATTAAAATGGTAATGAATTATTATTATGTGAATATTTCGATTATTGATTATGGTTTTATGGACTAAGCTATTGACGAGATATTGAGTGCAAGAATAAGTTGAAGGTGGGAACATGGATGAGGTAGAGATGACTTAGCCACTCGACAATAGTCAACATGATGGAAATCATATGTACACACCCACGTAGTTGCATTCATCCTACATTATGTATGATTATGATTGCATTGCTTTATCATGAATATGTCATTTCCTTTTGGGTGTTATGATTTAAAATAATGATTGTCTTATAGATGTTTTGTTTACAAAATTAATTTAATTGGGAATATAAAAGATTTTATTTTCAAATGTTTTGATAATGATAAATCAATTTTATTTTCAAATGTTTGATAATGATAAATATCTTAATTTATATTTATATATAAATAATAATAATATAATAAGTATATTATTATTTTTATATATAAATATATAAAATAGCTAAGTATTATTAAAAAGAAAACAAAATTAAACAAAATGTTTTAAATTATCTGGATGATTATTATTATTAAAAAATTAAATTAAATGTTTTATTAAAATTACAAAAAAAAAATTTAAAATTCAAGTGAATTGCATGAGGTGAAAGTTCAGTTCTAAAATAAGAGACTCGAGTTGAGTTTTTTTGCATGAGATATGAAAAATCATAAAGCGAAGAGAGCTCATTGAAAGAAACACATGATTGTTGGAAATTTTAATTGGCATCAACCAATGATAATAGGTTGCATTAATAGCAACTAAGGGGGATTTTCATCGATTTGCCTACAAATTTAACCAAGGAGTAAGCGACACCAAGTAGGTTTTACCATCTGTATGCATCACTTATTTCTTCCTAATGATTTCTCTTTGTAATTAAAATTAACTCATTCTATACTCTTCACATTACCTTTTTTTTTTTGTGCTCCTACAATCTATGTCCATATTTCTTATTGCTAAGGTAAATGAAACATATATTATTTATGTATGGAAAATATCTATTGTAATTGCATATGTCCATCCATACCCTTAATCACTACACACATGCTTGACCGATTCTCAATGTGATTTTCACCCACCCACATAATTTCCTTTTCAATAGGCTTTAGTCATGATTTATTCATAGTACTGAATTAATTTTACATTGCTTTTCATGTGGTTGAAATCCACTTTTCAATCAACATATAGTTAGGGCATATTCTGCTTGATTGCAGTTGTGACTTTGTTTCAAACTGCAACTAGTTCAAAACACATTTCGATTTTAATTAATATATATATGTGTGTGTGTGTGTGTGTATACTTATTTGGTGTGGTGCAAAATCAAGGAATTATACGGCAAAATTGGGTTATCTAATCCAAATCAAACAGGAAGAAAGTAGTTGGACAAAACAACTTTTTGGGAAAAGTGGATCCTACCTGAAGCAGGAGCATTCACTTGGTCAGCTCTACATGGTAGAATAGTAATAGGAGATATGCCAAAAACAATTGGTATTGAGGAGCCACAATGGTGTTTCATGTGCAAAAATAGCACAGAAGATGTAGATCATTTGCTCTTAAATTGCCCATTTGCAACACAAGCCTAGGATTAGTTACAAAACAAATTGGGGTGGATGTCACCAAGGAGCAGTAAACTAAGATATTTCTTCACCATCTAGCCCATTCATAAAGAAAGTCATTTTGGGGCCAAATTTGGTAGATGCCCCCGTCAATCCTTATATGGAATATTTGGAAAGAACGTAATAGAAGGAAATTTCAAGAAAAATACAAGGAAGTATGGAAAATGATAGAAGATTGAGTAGATGAAGACACACATAAAATCATAAAACAAAGAAAAATTTACAGACTAGGATAATGAATTAATGAAAAGATGCAAAGCACTCAAAGTCCCACCTTTGTTCCAGCTAGCAACAGATACAAGGAGCAAAAGACTTAAAGAAAAATGCAAACCGCCTTCAGAAGGAAGACTGAAATTAAAGACTAATGGAACTTCAAGGGTAAATCCTGGCTTAGCAAGGGTAGGATGTCTGATTCGAGATGAGCAAGGAAACCTAATAACATCAATCTCAAAAAAACTACCAGCAATAACTAATAATGCAACAGAAATCGAAAGCTTATTATAAGGGATACAAATGAGCAAAGAGAAAGGATTAAGGAATATTGAGATTGAATGTGACTCCGCAATATGCATAAACACTACTCTAAGTGGAAAAATTGGTGATTGGAAGATGCAGACCTAATTAAGTTGTATCAAGGAACTAATGTAGGAAGTATATGTATATAGTGTGAAACACATTTACCAAGAGGAAAATAAAGGAAACAAATCTACTTGCAAATCATGAAATTGATCAGACTATCATAAACTCGGGAGATCAAGCAAGTCTATGGGAAGGTCTGAAAGGAATCCTACAAGAAGACAAGGAGGAAATCAAATGAAAAACTCTAGGGAATACATAAAAGCAAATAGAAAATGTCAGAACGAAGAGAAATAGTAACAAGGCAAGGACTGGAAACAAAGTGTGTAAGAGGGAAATCGATATGCATGAAGAGATCAAAATGTGATTGAATTGAAACTAATCTAATCCAAAAAAAAGCTATGATTCATACACATTACTCATGAAATGAAACTAAACAATGAACTCACAAAAGCAATTGAAACAAAAATAACAATGAATTCAATACAATGTAGCTTTACCATCCCATGTCGAGGTGTATTTACAAAGATGTTGGATTTTTCGTTGTATCAATTTGAAGCCTCCATTTATGCGTAGCAAAAATCTTGAAAGTTGTGAAAATGTCATTGGTTGAAGATATGTGTTGAAGTTCTCAAGAAATTGTTTATGAGTTCAACATTAATTCATTGTGTAAAATATGTTGATTCTCCAATTATTTTTGAGGAAGAAGATGATTATTATATAGAATTTGTGTTTCAAAATGAATGCTCAAGATCACATAGTAGAATATCCAGATCAATGGTTCAAATATGTTCAGAGGAAATAGATAGGAATAATCAGTGGATTTTGATTACATAGTCAGTGTGATTGAAGAAATCATTTTGAGTGTTTAGTGGGATTGAGGAAATAGATTGAATAATCTGTGGAATTGAAGAAATCATGTTGAGCCTTCAATAGTGTTGATGGTGAAAATGACACAAACAACATTAAAATAAAAAAATTCTACTCTATTTCTCTTGAAAAAGAAAGACAACATATAGTAGCCTAACTCCCAAAGTCTTGGTAGTTGGCTCTCAATTGTCTGGTGTCACTCAATCGGTCCATGCAACTGTAATTTTCAAGGGGTTGTGCTGATAACAAAGAATACAAGCAGTGACTTATTAATTGAGCTACTTTAATAGGGGTTTTTTAATAGAAGAAAAAGATAGATCAGAGGGTAAATCAGCAAACATGAATCAAACTCATCTAACACCTGGACATATATCTTCAACAATGAATGTTTTCCAACAGATCAATAAAACCAAAGCATGATACAATTCACAGAATAATCTATACCATTGTATGCATCTAAGGTGCTTATTTTAATTCGCATATCACAACTATTTCAAAGATTCCAAAAGAACACACATTCATTCATTGCCAAGATCATAGATCAACAAACTTCAATAAATTCAATTCAATGATAATCTAACGAGATAATCCTTAAATCTGACTTCCTCTAATGAATTTCATCACATAAGAAACAATCATGCTTCAGCACAATCACTGGCATACAGATAGATTATAACTCATCAGCCTTATCAAGTAAAACTTAATTCTAACACCATATATAATAAACCTGTAATTTTATTTAACTGTAAAAATCAAGTAACAATGTATCTCTGTAATAACTATGAAAAATTCTATCTCCTAATATCAGGTGGCCAATTCTATTCTCTATTAGCCAACCCTTACAATATGATACCCAAAGGGTATTTATAGATATAAAAAATATGAAGTCCTCTTCTATTTTAAGTCAACCCACCCTTTTAGGGATTACAATTATCTTTAGAAACTCATTTAAATTGGAAGAAAAGAGAATAGAAGAGAAGAAAAGCCATGTGCTTTAAAAACTATCAGTGCTGCATGCAACATGTAAAGAAGAAAAAATCCATGCATGCATGATATTTATGCATGCGAAGTTTGCTCCATCATGTATTCATCATAGCTGGAGAAGACTTGTTGTAATGTGTCTAATTTAGGCCCATCCACCCAGCTGTCTTCAAACTTAATTCTCTCCAACTCCACTGCAGCGAACCCTCTCATATCCTTCAGCTTTGTCAACTCTCTCTTGGCTACTCTTATTTCTTCTTTGATGTCCATCAATTGATCTATTATCAGATCTTCACCAACATCTCCTCTCTGCATAACCTCTTTAAATCTTTTAGTACATTTCTGATTTATTTGGCTTAAAGGTAAGCCTTCTTTTACAAGTACCTCAAAATTTACTAAAACAAAAATGATGGCCTCCAACTCCTCAAATTGCTCATTTAGCTCCTTAACAGAATCTTGAACCTCATTTCTATGTTGGAATAGAAAATTTGTTCTAAATCGAAGTATACAAGAAGTCTTTTCCAGAAAATCCTTATTATCTTCTTCTCATATCAACTGTTCTAGGAGGGTAGCCTTAGGAAACTTATTGACCTCTTTTAGTTTTTGGTTGTATCCCCTGTACTCCTCTTGTGCTTCCAAAGTTTTAACATATTGGTTCATCTCTTCTATCATCCCCTCAGTCACTTTGTAAACCTCAAAATTGTCTTCTAATATCTCATCTATTTCTTGATTCAATTTACTTACCCACCGATCTAACATTTATGCCTTGCCCCTCACCTATTCCAAATCCTCTACTTCCATTTTGCTCAGAAAAACTAGGGTCTCAATTGCAGCAACTTATTATGATCTTGGAGCGGAAACATTCTTAAGGAAAGTATGCAATTGATCTAGTTGAGCCTTCAACTCATCCTTCCTTTTTTTATACTTCAACATCCTTGACTTCGTTGAGGATGCTACCACATCAATTAGATTCATTTGTTGATCCCTGGTAGGTCTCCCCAAATTTACAATGCCTAGCAGATAATCTGTTAATTGCATATCTCTTGCCTCTTTGTCTATCATAAGTATAGCACACTCAGCCACAATTTCTCCCTTGTCAGTTAGCCTAGTAGAGTGCAGGATCTTGGCCTTCTTTTTAGGCCTTTCTTTTTCAATTTCCTTCATCATATCCTCCCAATTGAGAGGTTGAGAAGGTTTTGGTGTTCTCTTTTGAAAGTCTAATTTCAACCAACTTGGAGCTCCTGGAGTAACAATCATCATGGTTGAAGAACAAGAGGTAGTAGCTAAGGGAGGTTGCACATTTACCTGAGGTTGAGAATCAACCCTCTGTTTTTGTAGCTGCTCTTGTTCCATGCTCATTTGTGCCAGCTTTTCAGCTTCCTCCTTATCTTTTTGCTCTTGTACTCTCTTTTCTTCTTCCTCCTTCTTCAATCTCTGTTCTTCTAATCTTTCTTTCTCCAGTCTTTCTGTCTCTAAATCTTTAAGATTTTCTGCATTTTCTTCTTCTTCTTCTTGCTTTTTGACCAGCTCTTCGGCCTCTTTCTCCTTTTGTAATAGTTCTGCTTCTTCTTCCTTTTTGTGAGCTTCTTCAACAAGCTTTAAATTGGCTACTAGAACTTCTCTTTCCCTTCGGTGTGTTGCCTTCTCTTCCTCAAGGTCATGAATCTTTTGTATCAATTCTAACTTATCATTATCCTCCTTAACCTTGAGCTCATGCTCCTTTTTCCTCTGCTGCCTCTCTACTTCATCAACTTTTGACTTAGCTTCAATTTATTTCTGCTATAGCATCACATCATCTTGTGTCTTGGCATCAACTAACTTTTTCTTTTCTATTGATGCAGATTTCTCACCAGTAGCCTTCTTGACTTCTTCAAACAATGCCCAATGATCCTCCTATGTCATTACCTTTTCCGTATCCTCCTCTAGAGGCATATTTTCTTGTATTCCTTTATCTGACAGATTCTCATATGAATCTATTCCAACATCATGAATTTCTATCTCCACTTCTTTTCCCTTTATAGTTTCAACCATACTATGAAGAGTCCCTTTTTGCACTTCCTCACTTTGTTGTTTTGCAAGTGGGATTTGAGTAGAAGACTCACCTAATGTAGGTGTTGAAACAACCGATCCTATTTGAGCATCTCCTTCTTGTGTCTCTGATTCATCAATAGTTGCTTCAAGATCTATTTCTTCAATTTCTAGAGGAAGGAACTCCAAAGGCTCCTTGGGAGGTGTCTTTCGTTTAATCCTTTTATACCCTTTCCCCTTTTTAGGAGCTGGTCCTTGAGGAGTTTTGGCTCTTAGAACCAACCATTGAATGCTTCTATCCAAGACTACTTGCCCTATCTGTTTAATGTCAATGGTTTCCTCACTGTCCCAGTCAATTGGATCCAAGATTTTAGTCCCAATGTTTAAAGCTTCATAAGATGGATCCAATACAACTCCATCATCCACCAATGTGTCGGGAATGTCATTTTTGATCCCAACCTCTGACATGAGTGAGACGGGTAATCTTTCATAATTCTTCTTCCTCAAATCAAACTCATCCTGCCGGTCACTCCAGAAATCTTCAAATAAATTAAAATGTTTATCAAACACAGAAGGTAGCAAGGCATTCATTTTACTCTTAGGGTCAAAGTGCTTATGAGCTGTATATAAACCTAGCTTTAACTATATCAACTCATTGCACACCACCTTTGCCCCTACCAGATGCTGACAGCTATACTCACCCAACTTCATGGGGAACTTATGACATCCTGTCTTATGTTTCAATCCAAACTAGGCATTAACCCCTCGAGCCTGATATACAAATTTCATTAAAACTATCATATTATTGCAACATATTGGCAGCAAGTGTGGATGACCTTCAAATCCAGCTAGCATGAAGTTTGTAAACTTGGGGTATTGAATGTACCAACATCCCCATTCAGTGATAAATGCTATGGCCTCTTGGCTCATTCTGTACCCTGCATCTCCGTTGAGTTGGTTAATGATCACATATATGAATGCATCATTAACCCTTCTAAATTGAGTCTCAGCAACCTGTAGGGACAGCTGGTTATAATGCTCCCACACCTTCTTTTTTCCATCTAACACTCCCATTATCCCCACTCTGTTCAGACCTGGGAAGATACCTACTCTTGTTGCTGCATACACAATGTAAGAAGTCATGAAAAAACATTTAGTCTCCCTAATGCTGGTCAATTGATCATGAATGGCATTTGATACAATCATCGGCCAATCAAATTGATGGGTTCCATTTAAGATTATCTGGATGAAAGGAAACATCCACTCCTTGAAATGAAAGGTATCTCTCTTTCCAAAATCCCTAGACAACATCATTATTAAATCTAATACTTCTTTGTAGAAATCTGCCCTCTTTGGTTGGTCTGCGAGCTTGGTTAGAGACTTCTTCTCTATTTTTAACCACTTTTTGTTCAAGTGAGACTTGTTGGATTCCTTATATTTTCTATATTTCTCTAGTTCCTCTGCCTCAGTTAATTGCACCAAGTTCTTGGGATCCGGGACACTAAATATACTTTGAAACATTTGAGGAGTGAGATCAATGATTACATTCTCTTTTGAATCCATGCATTGTCGGGCAACCGGATTGTAAGCTTCTACAGCTGTCAAGATTAACTCTAGGCATTGGATTGAAAGAGGAAATAGGGTGATATGAGCCAAACTGGAATCAACAATTCTTTGTGTTCTCCCTATTATATCTTTAGCAAATGTTTCTGAATACAACTCCTCAAAATTGTATTGGCCCAGATTTGTGTTGGTGATGTCTAACCAATCTAATTCCACTTTGCTTACTATGACAACAGGACTCTTGTGGTTATACCTCATGGTATAAGGTAATTGTTCTGGCTTGATCTTCTTTGACTTAGCTATTTCTTTTGATGTTCCTATAGGCCAGTTCCTTTGGATAGCTTCTCCTGATGTTCCCGACATTCTTCAGCTTTCCTGCAACAAAACATCTAGTTAGATCTTTGAATAAACATCTCAAAATATGCCTTAAAATCATACCTTTCAAACATACATCGGAGGCGGAACCAAGAAGAAAACATCTTAAACAATCCTCTTTTAACATACTATCAGGCTCAGAGCAAAAACTATTATTGATATTCTACTAACAAGAAGTGGGCTCAGAGTCGGAAGTGGAATAGTGATCAGAACCGAAACTAGAATGGAAACTGATTCAGTTTCTTTCAGATTTTCTATTTTCATATCCTATTTCGGTTCCGCTTCCGCTTCCACCTAGGTTATTTCTATCTTGAAATAAAGCTTCTTACTATAATTGGACTCAGAGATGGGATGGAAAATGGAATTGACACTAATCATAAAACATGCCCAAAAACCCTAAATCAATTTTGATCCCACTTCTGCCTAGGTTGACCATGACGTCATCAATGATTGTAACAGTTTAATGCAAAACTTCATAATTAAGGACCAAGGTCATATTAAAATGAAATGAGGCTCAAATATAACATGAAAGGACTATTCCCATATGACTGTGGGGGCTACTATATTTTAGGGCATCATATTTAATCACTCGAGAACGTGAATATAGAAATGCATAAAACCCTAATTTAAAAACACGATATAAAAATTAGGGCACGAATTTAACCCTTCCTAATTTAACCAGATGAATGCGCAGTAAAAACACTAAGTGAAAACAAGATTCAACCCTAACTCACTGTAAAACCCTAATTTAATCTATCTTACTATGGAGCCCTAATTAATCTATGCGTTTAAAACCTAATGCAGCACGACGTGATCGCGGCAAAACATGAAAATGTTTGTGCCCTAACTCACTGAAAACCAGAAACACAAGCAAAAACAAAATAAAAAACAACAATAAACAAAGAAAGAAAAACAAACATGCAAACCCACTAAGATAGTGAACTTGCCCAAAGCAAAACGATCTAATAGAAACAAGAAAACACGAAAGCAAAATAAAAGAAAAATGAGAATAGGAACCCTACCTTGAATGCAAAACTTAGAAAACCTTTTGAAGAAATCTGCAAGCAATTATCTCTTCCTCTTTCAATCGATTCACTCAGAAGAACTCCACTGCTGCTCTACTTCACTCCTTGATTTCTTAACAATGATAATAATCACCCGTTTAATCCCTAATCAATGTAAAACTCAGAGTTTCTACCTACGCATGGCAGTTGTCATTAATGCATTAAATGCAGTTAAGTGGAGTCGGAGCTGGAGAAGAACTAACACATCACTACAGTGTGACTTCGGTAAAAATTCAATGGCTAAGAAACAACGAGAGTGGAATCAGAATGAAAACGGATTTGGAAACTTGAGTAATTTCCCAACTTCGTTCCTGTTTCGGGTCCGGTTCCGCCAACAAAGCATAAAAGAAAACCAAACACAAAAAATAAAAAGACCGAAATAATAAAACTTAACATAAAAACTTAATCTAAAACAAAATTTGAAAAAGCGAAGGCGGAGACGAGATGAATTCTGATTTTGCAATTTTGAATAAATACCAACTTAACTTCCACTCCGGTTTTGGCTCTGACAAAGACAAAACAAAAGGCCAAAAAGAAAGACTGTCGGGACGGGGATAGGAACAAGTTTTAAAGGAAGTTTCAAAACCTGATTCAGTTCTGTCTCTGGTTCTGATAGACTTAACCAAAGAAAAACAAAGTGTTGGAAACAAAAGACTCCAAACTTCATTTGAAAATCAACAAAAGATAAAAACTCAAAAGGTGGACCCATTTTGACCAAGGCAAAAGATGGGGTGGTTATGCAAGGCATAACAAATGGCAACTCGGCTGGGAAAATGGTTTACCCATTTTCAAGATACCCAAAGGAAATTTTTGTCACCCTAAAACTACTTGGTTTATGAAGCATGCTAACTTGAATAAGATCAGATATATATAGGATAAGTTTTGAGCTAGAATCTCAGATGTATGTGCTCATGAGTTATTTCTGAATCTGAGTGTGTGGATATATTGTGCATCATTCTTTGTAGATACTTTCTCTATTTGAGAACAACTTATACCTAAGATTCAAGCTACATAGGTTGAGTCCTTTAGCTATCGTGCAATAAAATCTTGGGAATTGCTCCGCTGCCAGATAGGCGTCCATAGCCCCAATGAAGATACCTCTAGTTCTCTCAAAGCATTGCTCTATTTCCAGATAGGTGTCCATAGCCCCAATAGAGATACTTGATTACCCACTTGATATTGAGTTTGCCTCTTCTTTCTTTCTTTTCTTTCATTCATTTTCATTTTTATTTTCTTCTCATTTTTTTTTAAAAGCCTTGCTTGTGGAAATATTTTGTGCACCTTCCTCAATACTCAGACATAATGAATCTAAAACATGGGTTGAGAACTACTATGGATTTCATGATAGTCTTGGAATCAGATTTTTAACTTGAATCAAAGGGTAGAGCCATTCCAAAACAAATAGGTACTTACTCATGCAGATGTTTTCCTAATTTGGTGACAAATTTTTTATCACAATTCATGAGATATTCACAATATATCTTCTATCCTTGATAACTTTTCAAACCCAAACTAGAATGGTTATAAAACATAAGTTTCAGAATGAAATCCTTTTCAATGATTATGATGAAAATACCTAAACCAATTTCTCTCCTAGTACCAGTAGCATACTTTGAATAACAACCCCTTAATTTGAAATGAACAAAATGAAGATCCCCAACAAAACAAAGAAAGAAAACTAAACAAAAATAAAAACTAAAACTAAAAATAGAAACTTAATTACATATGATACAGTATAATACATTTTCCCTTTAAAACATCAGACCTTTCTATGCACCAAAATAATGCTTGAGAAACTGACCATTAACTGGTAATGGAACAGGCACTCCTGTTAAGGTACTCAAACAAAAAGCATTCTCGCCTAGTATTTCAGCCACTTGATAAGGACCTAACCAAAGTCTATCAAACTTCTGATGATCTCCTTTCTTCTCTCTGGCCTTATCCCACAATAACACAAGATCTGATATCCTAAAAGCTTTTATTCTGGCTCTCTTGTCAAACCAACATTTGACAACAGCCTAATGCTTAGAGAATTGTTGCAAAGCAGCATCCCTTTGCTCTTCCATGTTTAATAAATTAAGTAGTCTAACCTCAATCCTATCATCCTTGGTATAAAATTCTTGCATGAACTTAAGAACAGGTATCTGTAAATGGATCGGGAAGATTGGATATTGGCCATAAACTAACTTAAAAGGTGAATTCCCTAGAGCTGCTTTCATTCTGGTCCGATCTGCCCATAAGGCAAATCTCAACTAGATGTGCCAGTCCCTAGGATTGTTCTCTAACAACTTTCTTATAACTTCCAACAAGTTTTTATTTTTGGACTCAGCCACTCCATTTCCTTGAGGGTAGTAATTGGAAGAATACTTCAAAACAATTTTATGCTCATATGCCCATGAAATGAACTGAGCAGAAGAAAAAGCAGGGCCATTATCACATACCAGAGCAAATGGAACTCCAAACCTGGTTGTGATGTTCTCAGTCAGAAACTTGATGACCACCTCTGTGAAGCTATTCTTGCAAGGCTAGGCCTCAGTCCAATGTGTGCAGTAGTCAGTTGCAGTCAAGATGAATTTATGATCTGCAGAAGAATTTGGATTAATTACACCTACAAAATCGAGTGCCCATTGAGCAAATGGCCTTACCTCTTATACCGGTTGCAGAGGCATTGCAGGATTTCTTTCTCTAGGTGCAAAAGTTTGGCATACATGACAAATCTTGCAATGTTGATGTGCATCTCTAAATACATAAGGCCAATAATAGCCTGATCTTAAAATCTGATGAGCCAAAGCATCAACAGACCCATGCCCTATTCCATGCCTTCCATGAAACTCAGAAATAGCATGCTTAGCTTCTTGCTGATCCAAACAACGTAGGTAAATTCCTTGAAAATTATTTATGTAAATGGATCCCCCTTTGAGCATGTAATGAGCACTCTTCATCCTCAATGCCCTCCTCTATGTAGCATTCATTCCTTCTAGACATTTTTTATTAAGGAGGAAGAAAATTAAATCTGTATACCAGGGATCCTTTGTGAATGATTGGACAGTGTACTGTTGACAAGTAATATTACTGTCCACATCAGCCATTGATTTTGATAAACCTTGTCCTCGAACGAGTTTCATCAGGTGAATTTCTAATTCAAACTCCTGTAAGATTTCCATCCACTTCCCTCTTTGTTCCCCTAATTCACTTTGCATCAGAAGAGACTTCACAGCTAGATCTGGAACTATGGCCATCACTTGACTTTGAATTATGTAATGCCTGAACTTCTTCACTACTGGTACCAATGCAAAGACTTTTTTCTCTAGTGGTGAATACCTTACTTCTGCATTCTTAAATGGAGAGCTCATAAAATCAATC
This sequence comes from Sequoiadendron giganteum, assembly GCA_007115665.2. Classification (NCBI taxonomy): domain Eukaryota; kingdom Viridiplantae; phylum Streptophyta; class Pinopsida; order Cupressales; family Cupressaceae; genus Sequoiadendron; species Sequoiadendron giganteum. The sequence continues at coordinate 394,634,055 of CM021104.1, read as the reverse complement.
GGTCTCTCCTCACTCTCTTCTTTGTGTCAAAACTGCTACACATGAATAATCAGAAGCAAAAGAATAGATATAGAAGGGTTTTGAATAATCTAGGCCTGTCAAAACAGGTGCCTCAGATATAGATTGTTTAATCTACATGAAAGCAGACTTTGCCTCTTCACTCCACTCAATTTTTGCATCCTTCTTCATCATTTCATTGAGAGGTTTGACAATCTTTGCAAACCCTATTATAAATTTCCTAACAAAATTGATCCTTCCAAAGAAGGACCTCATTTCCTTCTTGTTGTTTGGCCTTGTCAATTTCAAGATGGCCTCCACTCAGTCAAGATCTATGGAAATCCCTTCCTCTGATATAATGTGACCTAAGAGCTTCCCTTTAGACACTCCAAATACATATTTCTTTGGGTTAAGAGAGACACCATAACTTATACATTTCTTTAAAACCTTTTTTAGGTCTACAACATGGTCTTCTCTATTCCTAGAGAAGATAGTTAAATCATCTACATAAATGAATATACATTTTCCTATCAGATCTTTGAAAGATACATCCATTTCCCTTTGAAAATTAGCTCCACCATTGATGAGACCGAATGGCATCCTCCTGTAAGAAAATGTGCCCCATTTAGTGGTGAAAGCAGTCTTCATCCTATCCTCATGACTAACCAGGACCTGATTGTATCCAGAATAACCATCCAAAAATGACATCATCTGGGATCCATTAACCTTTTTTAATACTTCATCAAGAGAAGGTAATGGATAATTGTCTTTCTCAAAAGCCTTGTTTAGATTCCTGAAATCAACACACAATCTGATCTCACCATTCTTCTTGCGCACAGGAACTAAATTAGCCACCCAGGTAGAATGTCTAACTGGAAAGATTATTCTAGCAGATAAAATTTTATGCACCTCCTTGTGGATCAAGGGCTCAATTAAAGCATTGACCAAGCGTTGCTTCTGGAAAAATTCTTGGCATCTGGCTTGAGAGGTATGGTGTGAGTGATCACTGAAGTGTCAAAAAAATTTAGCTCATCATAACTCCAAGCAATAGCTTCAATGTTCTTCTCCAAGACCTTAATTTCATGAGGATAGGTCTTTCCTATAAGAACATTCCTTTCTGGGCCTGAGTGATTCAAATTAATAGATTCATAATTCTCTCCATCACTCTCTGTAGGCACCCTTTGGCGAGCCCTTGGTTCGGAGTCAAATATCCTCTCTAAAGAAACCATCCCTTTCGAAATGCTATTACTCTTTAAATCCAATATCCCTTATGGACTCTCTTTCTCAAGATCCCAATCTCCCTGATCTCGTTCAGATTCATCTATTATTTGTCCTTGAAAAACATCAAAACTTTCCAAAAAGGCCAATATGTGTTGATCATCATCAAATACCTAAAAGTGTCAAACATTATCAGGAACAGCTGGGACTAAAATCAACTCAACTGAAAACCTCTTTAGATTAGAATTTTGCATGGGTTCTACTATGCTAGCAGCAACAGCAAGAGCATCTGCAATTTGATTAGCTTCCCTAGGGATCAAAGTAATCCCAAAAACATCAAAATTTTTGATTAAATTCCAAAACCTATTTTTGTATGCAGCCAATCTTTTGTTATGACATGTATATTGGCTATGTACCTACTTTACAATCACCTCAGAATCTCCCATAACTGTGAGAGAAGTGACCTTCTTCTTATGAGAAAACATAAGACCCCAAGCAAGTGCTTCATACTCAGCCACATTGTTTGTGCAACCGAACTGCAATCTATATGAAGCAAAGTAAGTCTTCCCTTTCAGATTAGTTAGCTCAATCCCCGCTCAACTTCCTGCTTTAGATTTGGAACCATCAAATTTAAGAGTCCATAATTGATCCTTGGCTGGGAGCTCTTTCTTTTTAGGGATAATAGGGGATAATTTACTTGAGATGTGTGGGAGCTCATACTTTTGCTATTTATCAGAATTTGACTTGAGACAAAGCTCAGTTGAAGATTTTTCTATGTTTTCAGCTTGCTCAGAAATCACTTCCTGAACAACCTCTTGGGTTAAATTGCAATCCAACTCATTTCTCATTAATGCCTTGGGTATTGGCAAAGTATCTAGGGAAGGTGTATTGAATAGGAACTGGGACACCTAAACCTCTCATTGGATTTCTAAACATACAACCTGAGTCTGTTCTACTGGTGAGAAACTTTCTTGTTGAGAAAGACTAGCCCATGTAAGAATGGCAGCATCCTTAACTTTGAAAAAAAACTCATTGATGGGGGTCTGGGGTTTCTCTTGACATATTTGCTGAGGCTGATCTACATGACTTAGAATATCTAAGCATGATTGACATATTAATTCAAAATGATTTTGATAATGAATCCTACACCAATTAAGAAGCAACAAACTACTCAAATCAGTTTCTTCTCCTAAAACCAGCTTATCTTGTTGCAATTTCCTTATTAGAACCTATTGGTTGATGCCGATTATTGGGTCACTATGTTCTAGGGGAAATGTATCCCTAGGACTGACTATAGAGAAAGTAAGGACTTCCTCTTGTTTGTAAACTCCTATCTCAGTCTCAAAATATGCTACTTCATTCTAAGCATCATATTTTTTAATCATATGTTTGAGTCTAGATTCACTTTCAATCCTTATCTGCGTTGCAACCCCCTTCTAGGGTAGCCATATGTGAGAGAAATTTAGGGACAAATATCCACCAATACTTTTCATTAGCTCCCGACTTAGAAGCATCCCATATGTCTTTGGGATATCAGCCACTTGGATATCTATGTAGGTCTAGATCCTTAGATCTGATCCAACCTATACATGCATGTTCTTTAGTTCACCTACAACATCCACCTCAGTTTTATCTAACTGAATCACTTTCTTATTGGTCGGGATAGGACTCAATCCTAACTTCTTACATATTGAAAAGGGCATAACATTTCTCGATGCTCCAGAGTCCAATAAACAATTGTGTAAATTCTTTCCAAAAATCCTTAAACTTAAAAGAAAAGGTGGGGTACTGGTCTTACCTTTATAGATAGCTGCATTTGTCTCCTTTGCTAGAGTCACTTTACCTTTTCCCTTTAAGTGATCTACCTCCTCCAAGGCTTTCAATACCACCTCACGTTGAGCTGGGCACCACTTCATGATGTCAAAGAATGACAAGGTCATCTTTTGTCTCTACAATTCTGCAATAAAGTCAAATTTTGAAGCATTCCTAAGTTGATACCTAGGAAAAGGAGGCAGATTGCCTCTATTCTAAAGATTAGAAGGTCCCTTTGGTGGTGGTGGATTATTATCTGCATTTTGGTTTGGTGGGACCATGTTGTTTGGAGGTGCAAATGTAGTAAATGGGCCCTTATTCTGATTTCTCAGAAAGTGATCTCCTTTGGACTGAAGAGCTTGAGCATCATATACATCTTCCTCTGGATCATTATCTCCTTGCATAGGAAATTGGTATTTCTCTTCAATAGTCTCATAAGTCATGGCAGTGATGACTGGCCCATTATCTTGATTGGAATTTCCTGTTGGAGGATGGCCATCATCTTGTGCAATCTTTACAATCTTCTCCATTTTAGGGAAATTAACCTCAGAATGTGTTACAGTATCGTGTAGTCTGCACCAATTAGTCATGAAATTGAGGTCGGCTACATTAGCAATATGTGGTCTCTCCTCTCCCGACTGATAGTTATGGGGAACTCCCCCATTGTTAGGTCTAGTATTCCACTGCCTATTGTTATTGTTGTTGTTATTGAACCTCTGGTTATATCCTCTGTTTTGATTTTAGTAATTTTGGTTAGAGGAATTTTGATTCTGAAAGTTTCGATTGGTGTTTTGGTTCCCATTCTGATTGGAGTAATTTCCCTGATTGTTGTAACCTCCCTGGTTCTGATAATTCTGATGTTGGTTGTGGGGATGGTTATTCCTAAGCTGTGCCATGTCATTAGACATTTGAGATAGAGTCTTCTTGAGAGTTTCTAGCTCACTAGTCAGTTGGACAGTTTGCTCATTTTGCACATTTTGTACTATGGCTGGGGAATGAACATGGGTTGATCCTCCTGCTTGTTGTTGTGGATTTTTAGGTTGTTGGGAAGAATCTTTCATGCCATTTCCGAAAAAGGACATGGTAGGTGGAACTTGTAACTCAAACATAGGTCCATATTGGGAGTAAGACATCCCTGGGACAGTGTTGTATAATGGTGGGTTAGGCATTTGATAATTCATGGGAGGAAGAGTTGCTCCTAAACCTCCTGATTGCAGACTTATCTATTGTTGCAACTTGATGGCCAGATGATAAACCTTAGACAAAGAGTTAATCTCATCAGGTTCATAAGTCCTCTGCAAGAATAGGCCAATCAAGGGATCGACAACTCTTAAATATACCTGTGTAACAATATTCTCAACTACTAGATAAGGGTCTTGCAACCTACGAAACATTCTTTGGAATCTAGTATTGAACAAAGGTAGTGGCTCATGATGCTCCTTTCTTATTGTGGCAAACTGGTGATACAAGATGGCAGGGTCCACATAAACCCGAAATTGGTTAATAAATGCATTTTCTAAATCTGTCCAACCTAGGATAGATCCTTGGGGCAGATTTAAATACCAGTTATATGCCATATCTCCTAAACAGTAAGGAAACAATCTACATACCACATCCTAATGAGAAACTTGAGCTCATGTGCAAGCATCTTTGAATGCTTGTATATGCTCCTCAGCACTTCTTGATTCACCATGTATGTATTTAGGACAAAACTTTTTTGGGTTCTTTGGTAAGTCATGGATTCCTCCTGGAACAGTCCTTAACAGATAGGGGTTATTCACAAAGTAAGCCATGGGTGGGATTGGTTGAGCAGGTACTGATATAGGTTGTATTGGTGGAGACTCGAGCCTACCTAGTGGTGGTGATGTAGGTGGATTTGGTGGAAATCCAGGTGGAGTAAGTGGTGGTGGAAAGGTAGGTATCAATATCCTATGAGCATGGGGTCTAGGTCTGACCGGGGTTTGAAGTTCTTCAAATGGTTCAGGATTAGTGGAGGATCTAAGAATCCTCACATATTTCTTTGGTGAGAAAAACACAATACGAGCCAGCTTGTTCTTTCAGCCCTCCTTCTAGTGCCAGATCTGTTGATGGTGAAAATGACACAAACAATGTTAAAAAAGAATATTTCTAATCTATTTCTCCTGAAAAAGAAAGACAACATATAGTAGCCTAACTCCCAAGGTCCTGGTAGTTGGTTCTCAACTATAACGTTCAAGGGGCCTATGTTGGTAACAAAGAATACAAGTAGTGACTTATTCATTGAGCTACTTTAATAGGGGTTTTTAAATAAAAGAAAAAGATAGATAAGAGGGTAAATCAGAAAACATGAATCAAACTCATCTAACACCCGGACATATATCTTCAACAATGAATGTTTTCCAACAGATCAATAAAACCAAAGCATGATACAATTCACAGAATAATCTATACCATTGTATTCATCTAAAGTGCTTCTTTTAATTCGCATATCACAACTATTTCAAAGATTCGAAAAAGAACACACATTCATTCATTGCCAAGATCATAGATCAATAGACTTCAATAAATTCAATCATGCTTCAGCACAATCACTGGCATACAAATAGATTATAACTCATAATCCATATCAAGTAAAACTTAATTCTAACACCATATTGAATAAACCTGTAATTTTATTTAACTGTAAAAATCAAGTAACAATGTATCTTTGTAATAACTATGAAAAATTCTATCTCCTAATATTAGGTGGCCAATTCTATTCTCTATTAGCTGACCCTTACAATATGATACCCAAAGGGTATTTATAGATATAAAAAATCTAAAGTCCTCTTCTATTTTAAGTCAACCCACCCTTTTAGGGATTACAATTATCTTTAGAAACTTAGTTAAACTAGAAGAAAAGAGAATGAAGAGAATAAAACCCATGCGCTTTAAAAACTGTTAGTGTTGCATGCAACATGCAAACAAGAAAAAATCCATGCATGCATGAGATTTATGCATGCAAAGTTTTCTCCATCATGTATTTGTCATAGTTGGAGAAGACTTGTTGTAATGTGTCTCATTCAGGCCCATCCACCCAACTGTCTTCAAACTTAATTCTCTCCAACTCCGCTGCAGCAAACCCTCTCATAGCCTTCAGCTTTGTCAACTCTCTCTTGGCTACTCTTATTTCTTCTTTGATGTCCATCAATCGATCTATTATCAGATCTTCACCATGATCTCCTCTCTGCATAACCTCTTTAAATCTTTTAGTTCATTTCTGATTTATTTGGCTTAAAGGTAAGCCTTCTTTTACAAGTACCTCAACATTTACTAAAACAACAATGATGGCCTCCAACTCCTCAAATTTCTCATTTAGCTCCTTAACAGAATCTTGCACCTCATTTCTATGTTTGAATAGAACATATATTCTAAATCGGAGTATACAAGAAGTCTTTTCCAGAAAATCCTTATTATCTTCTTCTAATATCAACTATTCTAGGAGGGTAGTCTTAGGCAACTTATTGACCTCTTTCAGTTTTTGGTTGTATCCCCTGTACTCCTCCTCTCGTGCTTCCAAAATTTTACATATTGGTTCATCTCTTCTATTAGCCCCTCAGTCGCTTTGTAAACCTCAAAAGTATCTTCTAATATCTCATTTATTTCTTGATTCAATTTACTTACCCACCGATCTAACATTTATGCCTTGCCCCTCACCTGTTCCAAATCCTCTACTTCCTTTTTGCTCAGAAAATTGGGGTCTCAATTGCAGCAACCTGTTGTGATCTTGGAGTGGAAACATTCTTAAGGAAAGCATACAATTGATCTAGTTGAGCCTTAAGCTCATCCTTTCTTTGTTTATCCTTCAACATCCTTGACTTCGTTGAGGATGCTACCACATCAATTAGATTCATTTGTTGATCCCTGGTAGGTCTCCCAAAATTTGTAGTGCCTAGCTAATAATCTGTTAATTGCATATCTCTTGCCTCTTTTTCTATCATAGGTATAGCACACTCAGCCACAATTTCTCCCTTGTTAGCCAGCCTAGTAGAGTGCAGGATCTTCACCTTCTTTTTAGGCCTTTCTTTTTCAACTTCCTTCATCATATCCTCCCAATTGAGAGGTTGAGAAGGTGTCGGTGTTCTCTTTTGAAGGTCTAATTTCAACCAAGTCAGAGCTCCTAGAGTAACAGTCATCATGGTTGAAGAAGAGGAGGCAGTAGCTAAGGGAGGTTGCGCATTTACCTGAGGTTGAGAATCAACCCTCTATTTCTGTTACTGCTCTTGTTCCACACTCATTTGTGCCAGCTTTTCAGCTTCCTCCTTAGGTTTTTGCTCTTGTACTCTCTTTTCTTCTTCCTCCTTCTTCAATCTCTGTTCTTCTAATCTTTCTTTCTCCAGTCTTTTTGTCTCTAAAGCTTTAAGTTTTTTTGCATTTTCTTCTTCTTATTGTTGCTTTTTGACCAGCTCTTCAGCCTCTTTCTCCTTTTGTAATGATTCTACTTCTTCTTCCTTTCTGTGAGCTTCTTTAGCAAGCTTTAACTTTGCTACCAAAACTTCTCTTTCCCTTCAGTGTCTTACCTTCTCTTCCTCAAGGTCATGAATCTTTTGTATCAATTCTAACTTATCATTCTCCTCCTTAACCTTGAGCTCAGGCTCCTCTTTCCTCTGTTGCCTCTCTACTTCATTAACTTTTGACTTAGCTTCAATTTGTTGCTGTTGTAGTATGGCATCAGCTTGTGTCTTGGCATCAACTAATTTTTTCTTTTCTATTGATGCAGCTTTCTCATCAGCAGCCTTCTTGACTTCTTCAAACAATGCCCAATGATCCTCCTGTGTCATTACCTGTTCTGTATCCTCCTCTAGAGGCATATTTTCTTGTATTCCTTTATCTGACAAAGTCTCATCCGAATCTATTCCAACATCATGAATTTCTATCTCCACTTCTTTTCCCTTTATATTTTCAACCATACTATGAAGAGTCCCTTTTTGCACTTCCTCACTTTGTTGTTTTGCAAGTGGGATTTGAGTAGAAGACTCACCTAATGTAGGTGTTGAAACAACCGATCCTATTTGAGATCTCCTTCTTGTGTCTTTGATTCATCAACAGCTACTTCAAGCTTTATTTCTTCAATGTTTGGAGGAAGGAACTACAAAGGCTCCTTGGGAGGTGTCTTTCTTTTAATCCTTTTATACCCTTTCCCCTTTTTAGGAGCTGGTCCTTGAGGAGTTTTGGTTCTTAGAACCAACCATTGAACACTTCTATCCAAGATAGATCGCCCTATCTATTTAATGTCAATGGTTTCCTCACCATCCCAGTCAATCGAATCCAGGCTTTTAGTCCCAATGTTTAAAGCTTCATAAGATGGATCTAATACAACTCCATCATCCACCAATGTGTCGGGAATGTCATTTTTGATCCCAAGCTCTAACATGAGTGAGTGTAATCTTTCATAATTCTTCATCCTCAAATCATACTCATCTTACCGGTCACTCTAGAAATCTTCCAATAAATTAAAATGTTTATCAAACACAGAAGGCAGCAAGGCATTCATTTTACTGTTAGGGTCAAAATGCTTACGAGCTGTATATAAACCTAGCTTTAATTATATCAACTCACTGCACACCACCTTTGCTCCTACCAGATGCTAACAGTTGTATTCACCCAACTTCATGGGAAACTTATGACATCCTATCTTATGTTTCAATCCAAACCGGGCATTAACCCCTAGATCCTGATATACAAATTTCATTAAAACTATCCTATTATTGCAACATCTTGGTAGAAAATGTGGATGACCTTCAAAGCCAGCTAGCCTGAAGTATGTAAACCTGGGGTATTGAATGTACCAACATCCCCATTCAGTGATAAATACCATGGCCTCTTGGCTAAGTTTGTACCCTGCATCTCCGTTGAGTTGGTTAATGATCACATATATGAATGCATCACTAACCCTTCTGAATTGAGTCTCAGCAACCTATAGGGACAACTAGTTATAATGCTCCCACACCTTTTTTTTTCCATCTAACACTCCCATTATCCCCACTCTATTCAGACCTGGGAAGATACCTACTCTTGTTGTTGCATACACAATGTAAGAAGTGATGAAAAAGCATTTAGTCTCCCTAATGCTGGTCAATTGATCATGAATGGCATCTGATACAATCATCGTTCAATCAAATTGATGGGTGCCATTTAAGATTATCTGGATGAAGGGAAACATCCACTCCTTGAAATGAAAGGTATCTCTCTTTCCAAAATCCCTAGACAACATCATTATTAAATCTAATACTTCTTTGTAGAAATCTGCCCTCTTTGGTTGGTCTGCCAACATGGTTAGAGGCTTCTCTATTTTTAACCACTTTTTGTTCAAGTGAGACTTATCGGATTCCTTATATTTTCTATATTTCTCTAGGGCCTCTGCCTCAGTTAACTGCAGCAAGTTCTTGGGATCCGAGACACTAAATATACTTTGAAACATTTGAGGAGTGAGATCAATGATTACATTATCTTGTGAATCCATGCATTGTCGGGTAACCAGATTGTAAGCTCCTTCAGCTGTCAAGATTAACTTCGGGCATTGGATTGAAAGAGGAAACAGGGTGATATGAGCCAAATCAAAATCAACAATTCTTTGTGTTCTCCCTATTATATCTTCAACAAACATTTCTGAATACAGCTCCTCAAAATTTTATTGGCCCATATTTGTGTCAGTGATGTCTGACCAATCCGATTCCACTTTGCTTACTGTGACAACAGGACTCCTGTGGTTATACCTCATGGTATAAGGTAACTCTTATGGCTTGATCTTCTTTGGCTTATTTGTTGCTTTTGATGTTCCTACCGGCCGATTCCTTTGGATAGCTTCTCCTGATGTTCCCGACATTCTTCAGCTTTCTTGCAACAAAACCTCTAGTTAGATCTCTGAATAAACATCTCAAAATATGCCTTAAAATTGTACCTATAAAAAATACATCAGAGGCAGAACCAGGTAGAAATCATCTTAAACAATCCTCTTTTAACATACTGTCGGGCTCGGAGCAAAAACTATTATTGATATTCTACTAACAAGAAGCGGGCTTGGAGTCAGAAGTGGAATAGTGATCGGAATTGGAACTGGAATGGAAAATGATTCAGTTTCTTTCAGATTTTCTATTTTCATATCCTATTTTGGTTCTGCTTCCGCTTTCGCCTAGGTTATTTCTATCTTGAAATAAAGCTTCTTACTATAAGCGGAGTCGGAGAAGGGATGGAAAATGGAATTGACACTAATCATAAAACACACCCAAAAACCCTAAATCAATTTTGATCCCGCTTTCACCTAGGTTGACCATGACGTCATCAATGATTTTAACAGTTTAATGCAAAACTTCATAATTAAGCACTAGGGTCATAATAAAATGAAATGAGGCTCAAATATAACATGAAAGGACCATGCCCATATGACCGTAGGGGCGACTGTATTTTAGGGCATCATATTTAATCACTTGAAAATGCGAATACAGAAATGCATAAACCCTAATCTAAAAACGCGATATAAAAATTAGGGCACGAATTTAACCCTTCCTAATTTAACAAGATGAATACGCAGTAAAATCCCTAAGTAAAAACAAGATTCAACCCTAACTCACTATAAAACCTGAATTTAATCTATCTTTCTATGGAACCCTAATTAATCTATGCATTTAAAACCCAATGCAGCACGACGCGATCACGGTAAAACATGAAAACATCCATGCCCTAACTCACTGAAAACTAGAAACACAAGCAAAAACGAAATCAAAAATAGCAATAAACAAAGAAAGAAAAACAAACATGCAAACCCATTGAGATAGCAAACTTGCCCAAAGAAAAATGATCTCACAGAAACAAGAAAACACGAAAGCAAAATAAAAGAAAAATGAGAATAGGAACCCTACCTCGAATGCAAAACTTGGCAAACCTTCTGAAGAAATTCACAAGCAATTATCTCTTCCTCTTTCAATCGATTCACTCAAAAGAACTTCACTCCTGCTCTACTTCGCTCCTTTATTTCTTAACAATGACAATAATCACATGTTTAATCCCTAATCAAGGTAAAACTCAGAGTTTCTACCTACGCATGGCAGCTCTCATTAAGGCATTAAATGTAGTTAAGTGGAGTCGGAGCTGGAGAAGAACTAACACATCACTGTAATGTGACTTTGGTAAAAAGTCAACGACCAAGAAATGATGGGAGCGGAATCAGAATGAAAATGGATTTGGAAACTTGAGTAATTTCCCAACTTCATTCCCGTTCCGGGTCCGGTTCCACCAACAAAGCATAAAAGAAAACCAAACACAAAATATAAAAAGACTGAAATAATAAAACTTAACATAAAAACTTAATCTAAAAGAAAAGTTCAAAAAACGAAGGCGGAGACGGGATGAATTATGATTTTACAATTTTGAATAACTTACTTAACTTCCACTTTGGTTCTGGCTCTGACAAAGACAAAACAAAAAGCCAAAAAGAAAGACTGTCGGGACAAGGATAGGAACAAGTTTTAAAGGAAGTTTCAAAACCCGATTCGGTTCCGTCTCCGGTTCCGACAGACTAAACCAAAGAAAAACAAAGTGTTGGAAACAAAAGACTCCAAACTTCGTTTGAAAATCAACAAAAGATAAAAACTCAAAAGGTGGACCCATTTTGACCAAGGCAAAAGATGGGGTGGTTATGCAAGGCATAACAAGTAGTATTCAAGAATAGATGAACCAATCATAAATAGATGGATCATTCAACCAATCAAAGTGAGCAATTAGTGGATCATAATTTTCTCAATCATGAAAGTGCATGAGGATAATTAATTAATTGATTTAATTAATTAATCTTTTTGAGTTGAATGTGCAAATCATTTTTGAATTTTACAAACAAAGTTGCATTTTTTTGATTTAACCTTTTGGACAATGTTTTGAATAATTTATTTAATTATTCAAGTTTAGGGGAAAGTGATTTAATTAAACTATAAGTATTAATAATTTAATTAATTTAGGGGAATAGGGTAAATTAGTGACATAATTAAATAATTGATGTTATTTAATTAATCGGGAGGAATAAAGATATATTAAGACTTTATTAATAAATGACATTTTTTTAATTAATCAAAATGATGAAAAAGTGAATTATTCAAATAATGTCATATTATTCAAATAATAGAAAAAATTAGGGTTTTTAATGCAATTGATGTGAAATGCAGTGATATTATATGATAATGATGTCAATGATGTGAAAATGTCATTTAGGATGTGTGATAAGTGTTAGGTCATTTTTACATGTCTACATTTTGCCCCTCTTTGAGACAAAGTAATGGTTGCTTTGTTTCAAATATTTCAATGTTAAAATCAATATTTGAAAAATTTATATGCCCCATTGTGTCACGATGTTTAGTGGAATGATGGTAGGATGTTGGGCTACACCCTCGAGAGGTTGGCCGAAAATATCAATTTGTAGGTCAATCTCGTGACAATGTTCTATTTCAATTTAAATGCGTAAAGGACAAAAAATTAAGTTTATAAGACTCTCATTGACAATTCAAATGTTCCTGGGAGGTCCTAATTTCAACCTAGGGATGTTTCCTAGGTAAGAAGTTAGGATTTTAAGGGTTAAAATAGGTAATTAGGGCTTAATTCTTCTCATTTGAATTTTGAACCTATAGAAAATTCTTTCCTCTAGATTTCATGATTTGTCGATTATCAAGGAGCTATGGTGAGGATTAAAGGTGCCCCACATCACATGGATATGGTTTGCAAGTTCAAATGACCTCCAAGCATCAGTGCCCTGGTATTTACCTTTTCCTTTTACATTTTTGGCTTTCCATTTTTGAGTAATTAATGCATGAAGTCAAAGTAGTCAATAGCATTAATTTTATGTTTAGTTTTCTTTTGCATCATTTTTAGTGCTTTTGATGTTTATTTCCATTTTTCTTTTGAGTTTTTCTACCACACTTGCTCTACATGTTCACATTTGACCTACCTTTTCACTTTTGTTTTCGCCTTCGCATGATATTTTTGCTTTTGATTTTCTTGTTATGTTTTGTTCGCCTTTGTCAAAAAGTTGCGCTTTTGAGAAAGTTTTTCAATTTTATTTTTAATGCTATTTCCTTTGTTTGATGCTTTCGACAAAAAAGTCATCACTTTCACTTGTTGTTAGCACTTTTGAGAAAAATGTACCCATTTTTTAAAATAAATGATCGTGTTTTCTTTGCATAGAATTTTGAGTCAGTGTGTTTACGATTTGAGGTTTTTTTATGTTTTTGTAGGGAATTCTTAATATCATGGGTTGAATGGTTGCAGGAAGTTCTCAATCCACTTATGTTGAGGGAGTGATGACCATGAGAGGTGTTTGATTTGATCATTGGGTTTTAGGATTTGGAGCAAGATGTTTTAGATGTTGTTGGGTTGTGACATATTTGCTACATGTTGACTATCAAATGTCATAGAGATATGATGACCACTCTTGTGGAGAGGTGGCACTTAGAGACCTCGTCCTTTCATTTACCTACTAGCGAGGACACCATCACCCTAGAGGATGTGTGGAGGATCTTCCATGTACCTATTCATGTGGAGCTTGTGACTTACTATGTACATCGAGGTACACATTCCATGTGTCAAGTTCTTGGTTTTATGCATTTTTTAGGTTTGGGAGGTAGAGATAGACTTGTCTCCATTCATGGGCAGTGTTGATCCTGTTTCCTTGGTTTTATGTGGCTTGGTCATGGGGCTCATCATTCTTGATATGTGAGGAAAGCATTTTCCTATTGGCTAGGGCATATGCATTGAGCAGATGTTTGATCATGGCACTAGGTATGCATGGGGCCCATGTCTGCTTGCTCACTTATATCGAGATATGCATGAGGTCACCTATCATGGAGGTAGATCCATTTCTTTCGGTGTGCGTTTACTTCATGTATGGGCCTAGGAGCACATCCTAGTTACTTGGCCTGATGGTATTTTGGATTAGACTCTGGAGGATCCATATTCTTATCATTATAGAGATTTTCTTCACTACACCTAGCTTGGACAGCTTCTTTACTAGCGTCGTGTTTTAGATGATATGTTAGGTTTTGTATGGAGGCCATATTTAGATTATGAGGCATGGCAAGAAGACCAGGAGTAGTTATCATTTTTTAGATAGATTTGGTGGATTATTGGTCACATTCATTCCTTGTTAGAGAGATATCTACTTGATAGGGTTTATCGACAGTTTGGTGAGAGACGGGGTCATTTTGTAGATGTTTATGAGGCTCATTTTGGTCGGACTACTAGAGAGATCCATGCATGGGGTTTATAAGCCAATTTTGATTCTACCATTATGGATTTTAGATCTCTTTCCCCATTTGGGTGGGTATGTGATGAATAGAGGAATCTCTGCTCTCAAACCCTCTCAAAATTCATCACAATATTTGCAAATATGGAAAAGATAAATTGTAAATTAAACTCATAAAATTGATTGCACAAGAAACCACTGATTTTCTCATTTAAATAAATATAATTACAATTAAATTAAAATCATCAAATTACTAATATGCAGCAAATAATCCTCCTATAGGAATCACATGTGCAAGAGAAACATTCAAATACATTAGTATGCTTAGTTATGTGAGATTTTGCCAATAAAATTCATCTCCAAGCACTAAAACACCACTTGAAACTTTTGTAACTTCAATTCCATTATCCTAGAACCTTCATGGACTTTTGTAACTCATTCCAAACCTGCAATAAACAAACTAAAATTTTCCTCCAAAGAAAGCTATGCCTTCATGCTTTCTCCCCCTAGAATTTTCCTTCAAAACTCTTTTATTGCTTCATAAAATTTTGATTCTCCACCATTCTGTCAAGGAACTAATTTCATTTTCTTTATTTTTCCTTCTCCAATATGGAACACCTATTCTTGTAGCTTCAAAAGTCATACTTTAAAATCTAATTAAAACTTATTAAAACCCACTCACAACAGCCTCACAAAGATAGGATTTTTTCAATTTTCTTTCCCTCCTCTTTTTGACTCTTGAAAAGGCAAGAAGGAAAAATCACCTTGGGTGCCAACTTCTCCAATCCCTAGTTTTTAGGGATCAAAATTAATTATTTTAAAAATCCTTATTCAATTCCCCATGCCTCATATTTTCCATTTAAATGTTTTGCAAATAAATGTTTTTATAAACTATTTTTCTTGCTTTTTCACCCACTAGCCAACTTCAATGTGCAAAGGATATTTTTTTAGACTATTTGAATTATTCAAAAGTATATAATTTGTACTCTCATCATGAAATTAAATCCAAAATTAATTTATTCAAAAATCTAAAAATGATCAACCAAAATTAACCTCTTTTTTGTTTGATACAGGATTTCCAATTACCATAGATGCTCCTGCATCAAACACCCAGGGTAATTTGAAATGTTTCATGAGTTGAACTCATAAAAATTTATAGATCATGTGTTGGTTCTTCATCCATATTTCTTCCTTATCCACCTATTTCTTCTTCTTCACCTTGTTATACCATGGTTCATCTTTCCATCCCACTTTATCATTCGCAACACCAACACTCAAATCAGCATTAACAAATTTATGGAAATCAATGAATTTTATCTGCATATTTTTCTCACCTAGTTCTCCTTCACCCTCTTCTTCTATGTCAAAAAAATTAATTATACCTTGTTGTATTTTATGTTGTAACTTATTATTGTTGCACCTTACCATCTCTCTTTCTTCACTTCCCTTTACCATTTCACCCTCACAAAAATTAGCTTCATTAGCAACATTGACAAAATTTAATAAATCAACAATTACCTCTATTTTCTTCCCCTTGCTCACTGCTGCAACTTTTTCTCCTTCAAATAGGCATGTATCAGCTGCAATCTCTTTCTTTTCATCATCTTCTTCTATAATTCCTCCCTGAAATATTTTTTCTATTTTTCTTATCTTCTCTTTCAACATGAGACTATCTTCTTCATCATCATTCCCTTTGTCAAATCTAGGACTATCAAAATCCATTCTCTAAATTAATACATCATCCAAAAATTCATCTACCTCTTTTGCATGTAAATTTTCACTAACATAATTAAATGATACCTCTTTTTCTGTTGTAGTATCCTTCTTCTTTTCACCATTTTCCTTCTCCTTGCTAAATCCTGCAAACAAAACATTTTCAGATAACACAAAATCTTTAAAATTACCATTAAATTTAAATATATGCAGTGACCGTTTTCTCTTCTTTCTTTCTCCATCCTTCCTTTATGCTTCTTTTCTTTTCATTGTCCTCTTTCAACAGAACATTCTTCTTCCCATATCTCTCTTCTCATATTCTCACTTTCTCCTTAATCATCTTCTCCAATACATCTACTTCAGCCTAGAGCTTTTCAAACTCTTCATGGTACTTCATATTTTCTACTTCTTCCCAATAATGTTCCCAAAAAAAAAATTGTGTGCCTCCTCGTGACCCATCCCATCCTCTCTACTATAGACTGCCTCACATCAACACTTCTTATTGCACACTCGGGAACTCCCACTCTAATACCATTGATGAAATAGAGGGATCTCTACTCTCACACCCTCTCAAAATTCATCACAACATTTGCAAATACAGAAAAGATAAATTGTAAATTGAACTTAGAAAATTGATTACATAAGAAACAACTAATTTTCTCATTTAATATTTACATAATTTCAATTAAATTACAATCATCAAAGGACTAATATGCAGAAAATAATTCTCCTACAAACATCACATATGCAAGGAAAAACATTCAAATACATTAGTATGCTCAGTTATGTGAGCTTTTGCCAATAAAATTCATCTCCAAGCACTAAAACACCACTTGAAACTTTTGTATCTTCAATTCCATTATCCTGGAGCCTTCATGGACTATTGTAACTCAATCCAAACCTGCGATAAACACACTAAAATTTTCCTGCAGAGAAAGCTACGCCTTCATGCTTCCTCCCCCCAAAATTTTCCTTCAAAACTCTTTTATTGCTTCATAAAATTTTGATTTTCCACCACTCTGTCAAGGAATTAATTTCATTTTCTTTATTTTTCCTTCTCCAATATGGCATGTCTATTCATGTAGCTGAAAAAATCACACTTTAAAAGATAATTAAAACTTATTAAAACCCACTCACAATAGCCTCACAAAGATAGGTTTTTTTAGTTTTCTTTCCCTCCTCTTTTTGAATCTCGGAAAGGAAAGAAGGAAAAATAATCTTGGGCGCCCACTTCTCCAATCCCTAGTTTTTAGGGATCAAAATTAATTATTTTAAAACTCCTTATTCAATTCCAAATGCCTCATATTTTCATTTAAATGTTTTTCAAATAATTTTATTTTTTTAAACTGTTTTTTCTTGCTTTTTCACCCACTAACCAACTTCAATGTGCAAAGGATATTTTTTAGACTATTTTAAGTATTAAAAATTATATCATTTGTCCTCTCATCATGAAATTAAAGCCAAAATTAATTTATTCAAAAATCCAAAAATGATCGACCAAAATTAACCTCTTTTTTGTTTCATACATGATTGCCAATTACCACAGATGCTTCTGCATCAGGATGGCCTGTTGGTTTAGTAGATCCTGTGACTACCCCAAATTTTGATCAGTGGTGGGCATGGCGTATTCTATTGAGGTTTACAGATCATTTTGGAATTCTTGCAATAGGTAGAGAAGGTATTACTGGTCACTGTGGTGAGTGACATCATGTTCAGATTATCGTAGAGCAGTTGGACAGAGCCCAATAGGATGGTGGGTAGGGTGGATAGGATGACCCTACGCAATAGGATCAAGCATAGGTTTCGGGTCCTCCCCCACCACCTAGATATGTAGCGACACAGTTGGAATAGATGACAATTGTGATGGATGTAGAGGTAGTGCGATGACAAGCTGTGAAGGCTTAGATTATTACACTTATGGTGAAGAGAGACACAACTTGGCAGGAGAGAGATGCCTTCAAGTAAAATTGATACACCGAAATTGGGTGTAATCTCATTGTTGAGACATAGTTGTAGCTTATTACCACTAAGAGGGATAGCCTTAGGATAGAGCGTGATTTCCTTCATATAGAGAAAGATTGGTTAATGATGGAGGCTACATATTATCAGACTATGTATGATTCCTTTCTACCTAGGGCTCAATGACCACCACACTTTGAAGAGCCAAGTACTACTATGGGTTTCAAGTCAAAGGTAGGCATTTCATTAGAAAAACTGATTAGCCATTTCCTTCTCCCCACCTCAGCCAGGATCCTTAGAGTTCTTCTCCTCTAGCGAGTAGTAATATTATTGTTCTTGATCATTATGATGTTCATTGTTTCAGAGATACTGTTGTAGACATGATTTTGTATATAAATTCATCGGCCCAGCTGAGGCCTCGTACATATGTATTTTTTTGTATTATCCTATCACACGTGTTTCATAATGATGATGTACCTAACATTCTCTTTTTTTATGATGATATATATGAGTTATACATATTTCAATTCAACTTCATTATGTGTTATTTTATGATCATGGATGATGATGTATATATTCTTATGTTTATGTTTTGTACTTTTTTGATATATGCATATGATATGGATGGATGGATTGATCATATATTATTTGATATGATGTTTTATTATGTATATGATGGATGTTGATATATTATGGGTGTATGATTTATACATGATACATGATGTTTTATTGTTTTATTATCATCATGATATGTATTAACCAAATTGAGAATGTCGGATGGATATGGGACTAATGATTTTGTGATGTAGGATGGATCTTAGTTAGAAGAAATATTTGATGATGGATAGAAATTTGATGTTGTTAGTTTGGTGATTTTTCTTTTTCTTTACATAGAGGCTTTGTATCTTTAACAATCCTTTTTGATGTAGCAAACAGATACTATGCACTAGGGTATTAATAACCAAGGTGACTTTGTATCCATTGTGTGTACTTTGACTCAACATACAAAGAATATTCTTGCTCATACCAAACATATGGAAACTTTTTTTAAAATATATGGTTGGGTTGTGTTAAAACTCTTCAAACTAGTTACATAGAAAGGTATGAAATACCTAACATGCAACTGCTACACAAATTATCTCGAAAAACTTCTATACACTAAATAAATCAAGTATTCGACGTGGTAGTATCACAAAATATCTTACAAAGAACAAACCGAAATGACACTCAATTTCCCCCATTCCTACTTCTCTAAATCCTTTTGGACATCCTCGAGAGATGTTGGGAATGAGTCAATAAAAAAAATCATAAAGATAAGACTAGAAAAAGATAAAACAATGTTGTAGAATCACTTGCCATATCTATTTTGAGGTTTCAGGCTATTATCTATTGTTGATCATGTTTATTGTAGGAATGGATTTGTTAAGGCATATCTCAGGATGTTTTTGGTGAATTGTCAAAAGATAGGTAGTTAACACTTTTTCATTGTTTTTGTTTGTTTGTAATCAAATATTTTTTATTGTTTGCTCTATTTGTTTGTTCATTTTGTCAAAGGGTGAGTGTGATGATTTATTTATTATGGATGAAAAGTTTATTATGTTTGTGATGATGGAATTAGGACCTTTTTAATTTTCTAAGTTTTATGATGTTTTTGTTGTTTTCAGAGAACTAACCTAGGGCCTTGGGGGCTCATCAAAGATAAGCCTTTCCTACATTGTACAAGTAGAGGCTCATAGTTCACTTGGTTTGATAATAACATGTTTTTGATCTTTTCTATTTTGTGAATGTTTTTTATTTTTGAATATTTTGACTAAGTTGAAAGAAAGCATGATAGATACCTAAGGGGAACGACCTACGACCTCAGGGCCTGATAAGCCTTGCCTATGTTATACACGTAGAGACCACGTAGTTTGTCTGGTTTAACTCAAAGTATAACATGTTTTTAGGGATTTTGATGTTTTATGACTTTATTTTGATTTTTATTGTTTTTTGTATGTTTTATTATTTTTGATAGTTTTTGACCATGATGGGATGCACAAGGATCTAATCCACTACCTATTTTGAGAAGTTTCCCCCAATTCGAGACATGAATATTTTCTCTAGGGGAGAGAGATATTGATGGTGCAACAAGGTTCAATACCTAATCATTCATCAAGCCATGGTTGGACACATGTTTTATTAAGGGACAAATGGGTGAATGCTTCAGATAGCATTGATAGATGACGATGTTGGTTTTATTCAAATGTATCACTTGTTTTCCATATTTCCACTACGATACCTATTCTATAAGTGCCATAAAGTGGTTTTCACTTAAGGAATTTTTTATTTCTCTTTACTATTTTTCTTTGTTTTTTAATTTTTTGTTTTTTTATATTTTTAGTTTTTTTTGGATTTTTACCCTTTTTCCTAGGGTATTCTAGCGTGTTTCATGTGTAGACCTTCTTGAGATGGTTTTTGTTCAATGATTTGGCTAAATTTTCTCCTTCAGGAGTAGCCAATTGGTAAGCTCCATAGTCGTATCTTGTTGTGATGATGAATGGGCCTAACTAGCTGGGTTCAAACTTACCTTTACCCTCTTGATTCAACTATACCTTTTGATTCTCTTTGAGTAATAAGTCACCAATCTGAAAGTTAATGTTTTTGATCCTTTTATTATAGATTTTTTGAGCCAATTTTGATAAACCTAAAGAATGCACTCAAATGCCTTTCATCGAGGAGCTCCAACTCATTCAATCTGGATACTTGATACTCTTCATTGTTGATTGTGCCTTTTAGTAATATTCATAGTGAAGGGATTTCAAATTCGATAGGTAAAATAGCTTCAAATCTATAGACCAAGGAAAATGGTGTGGCACCTATAGGTGTATAGATACTAGTTTGGTAAGCCCATAAGGTTAGGTTTAGTTGCAAATGAAAATCATGGTCGACGTTATTAATAGTCTTTTTTAGTAGATCTTCAGGATGGTTTTGTTAGACACTTCAACCTGACTATTTCCTTGGGGGTACTAGGGCATGGATAATCTATGGTGGATAGACAACTTGGAATAAAGCTCTTTAAAATCTTGGTTTTTGAATGGGGTCCCATTGTCTATTACGATGGTTTAGGGAAGTCCATATTGACATATTAGATAATTCAAGATAAACTTTGATATTCATTTACCATTTATGTAGGTTAATTGAATCACTTATATCCACTTTGTGAAGTACTCAGATGCAGTAATAATACACTTATGCCCATTTGATGAAGTCGGAGAGATCTTACCTACCAAGTCTGATCCCCACTGCAAAAATAGCCTTGGTGTTATGATAGGTCTTAGCTCCTATGTTGGTGTGTGAACGAGGTCACTATATTGCTGACATTGGCAACATTTTCTGGTGTAGTCAATAGCTTCTCGCTCCATAGAGGGCCAATAGTATCCTGTTCTTAGTAAATTTTGTGCTATGTTAGGTCCACTAGAGTGGAACCCACAAACATCATCGTATACCTCTCGTAAGTTATTTTTTGCTTCTTCTACATCAAGAGATTAGATTAAAGTACCATCTAAACTTTGACAATATAAGGTGTCTCCTAGTATTGTAAATCGATAAGTCCTACAGAAAAAGGTTTTCTTTTTGGTGGTTTTCAAATGAGGGGGTACAATACCATGTTGGATATAGTCAAATGTATCATGGTACCATGGCGAATTAGGACGAACAACAACACACACTAGTTCTTATTCCAAGATATCAAATACCGGTATGAGTAGTTGCTCCATATGGAATTCATATTTAGAGATGTTATATGGAATATCAAGAAGTGAACCTATTGTTTCCATTACGTCAACTACTCTATTGTTGATTCGAGGAACATATTCAAAGGTGATAGTGATAAAATATTGCTTGAAACTATCCACCATCCTTTTATATGGCAGCAACTTGTCATCCTTTGTTTGATACTCATCATTGACTTTCCTGATTACCAGTTGAGAATCTCCATATACCTACAATTCTTTTATCCTCCATTCAATAGCCAACTTGAGTCCTTTGATTAATGCTTCATACTCCAAGATATTATTTGTGCATGGGAAATAAATTATGTAATCTTTAGGTATACTATATCCCTATGGTGTGAGAAATAATATACCCGCTCATGAGCTATGTTGAGTGTGGGACCTATCAAAATACAAGGTCCAATAACTTGTTTGTTATGTTAACAGTATGCTTTTGTATGGGAATTCCATTATAAGAGGATGGTTGTCTTCCATTGGTGCTTTTTATAGTTGGTCTACTATGATCTATCCTTTGATGGCTCTCTTGTCTATATACTCTATGTCAAATCTACTCAAAATCATCACCCATTTAGCAATCTTGCCTATTAGAGCTACTTTTGCTAATAGGTACTTTAGTGGATCTACTTTTGAGATTAGCTTTACTTATCTATTCAAGATATAGTGTCTCAACTTTTGTGTCGCAAAGACAATAGAGAGACATACTCTTTCTATGGGTGAATAGTTTAATTTTTAGCCCACCAATGTTTAGTTAATATAGTTGACCACTCTTTCCTTGTTATTATCATCTAGTTGTGCTAGGAGAGCTCCAAATGTTGATTGTGTTGTAGACACATAGAGTATCATTTCTTTGTCTGGAATAGGTGGCATGAGTACAAGAGGAGTGAGTAGATACTCCTTGACTTGTTAGAATTCTTGATCACATCTTCCATCCCACTTGAATGTGATGTCTTTGTGTAGAAGATGGGTAAACAGATGACACTTGTTTGTTAGTTGGGTGATGAATTGCCTGATTGACTGTAATTTTCCTTGTAGACTTCTGAGCTACTTCAATATCTTCAGAGGAGGAATTTATTATATAGCTTTTACTTTTGCATGATCTTCTTTGATGCCTCTTCTTGACACTATGTATCCTAGTAGATTTCCAGCTATTACTTTGAATACATACTTTTTTGAATTGAGCCTTAAGTTATACTATTCAAGTCTGGAAAACACCTTTGTAAGATTGGTCAAGTGGCCTTCCCTTTTGATGGATTTTTCTAAAATTTCATCCATATAGTCTTCCATAATTGTATGCAACATATCATGAAATATTGTTGTCATTGCTCACTGATAGGTCACTCTTGCATTATTTTGACCAAATGGCATGACATTCCAGCAGAAGGTCCCCCATGCACAAGTGAATGCAGTTTTATGTTGATCATCAGGGGATATCTTTATCTGATTATAGCGAGAGAAGTCATCCATTAGTGACAACATCTCATGCCCTACTATTAGATTGAAAATCACATCAATGCTTGGAAGAGGGAAGTCATCTTTTGGACAAGCTTTGTTTAAATCTCAAAAATTTGTGTAGAGCCTTATGCCCTGAGTGGGCTTTGATACTAGTACTAGATTTGATATCCATTCTATATAGCCAATTGGTCTTATGAAATCTGAATCTAGCAATTTCTTCAGTTATACCTTTACCAAAAGTGCAATCTCGGGATGCATCTTTCTTAGCTTCTGCTTAATGGGTTTAGCTCTTGGAACTACGACGAGATGGTGTACAACCAATGTTGGATCTATCCCTAGCACATCTACATATGTCCATGTGAATTTTATTATCCTTTCATTTATGAATGCTAAGAAGTTCATTTTCTCTTCAGAATCAAGTGAATTTGCATGGTATGTGATCTTGGGTGCTTCTATTGTGCCAACATTTATAGGTTCTACCTCTTCAATTAGGAGTGTCGACTTCTCTTGATATTGTGAAATAGGGAGATTGAATATTCCATCCTCAGGTGCCTTGGAGAGGTTTTCACCCTTAGATTTATCCTTTATTTTTCTCTTTTCAGGATCTAATAGAGCCACATCGCGGTTTTCCCTAGGGGATCTAACTTTGATTCTTAAATTTTCTTTTTCAATTTTGTGACTAGAAGACACAATCTCCCCTCTAAAATATTCTTGTTGTTTGAGTTCCATGACAAACCCTTATTTGTGATCTCCTGATGGTATATCGATGTGAAGTCCCATAAACTCTATAATTGCTTCATTGTTCTATAATTGATCCAAAACATGTGTATGGTATTGTTGGTCCCAATCTATTAGTTGTGGATAAGAAAGGGGTAGGTTTTTCATCATTATCTGCAAAGCTTATGGAAGTTATGGAAATGGTCAATATGGCTCTGGAATCATTCTCCGATTAGGTATCTAAGTCATCGTCACTAGAGCTGACAAAGGAAGGAGAATCCCACTCATATTTGTTAGAGTCTATTTCATAAGTACAGTCTTTGAATATAGTTTTGTTAAGTCGGATAGGGAATATACTTATGCTAAGGGCTTCAAATAAATCCTCAATGGATAGATCATTGTCCATAAGATGGTAGATATCCAATGTATTAACGTCAGTAGAAGGAGATCCTTCCTTAAAAGAGGATCTAGTGAATCATAGCCTAGTCCCATGTTCTCCTTTCTTTGCTCCACTATGATATGTTCCAGTCTGACTTGTTTATGTCACCCAAGACCACCTTTTCTAGTGTATCCCATTTGTTTAGCTAGTTGATATCCTTTACTTCTAGGATCAATGAGAAGGGGTTGTAGTTGCTCTAGTTATTTTTGGTCTTCTAAATTGATCATTGATGAAAATATTCTTTGAATATTTCATCATCATTGATATCTCCCCACTTGGTAAAGATCATGGGTTTTTCTACCATTGTTACTACTTGAGTATGTTTGATCTCTTTAGGCCCTCCATATACTTTTAGTTTTGGGGGAAGCATTCCAATACAAAAATCTTGATTGAAATGATAGTTCCCGTTACCTTTGTCAAGTACTTGAATCTTGGACTTAGATTTTGGTTTCTCACTGGATGAGGGTTTAGCTAAGGTTGATGATAGTGTTGATGGGTTGACATATGAGGAGTGAAATGAGATATCATTACTAGGTACACATAGGATTTTTTTATATTTCTCCTCCAACTTTGCACAATAATGGAAGGGTTTAGGATCAACATATAATGTAACCTCCTTTCCTTCATGAGGAAACTTTAGACATTGGTGAAATGTTGAAGGAACCGCTTGTCGTGCATGAATCCAAGGGTGTCCTAGAAGAAAGTTATATGGTGACTCGAGGTCAAGTGCTTGAAATTTTTTTGTTATTGTTGGTCCTATCTATACATGAACCATAATGGTTCCTTTTGAATTCCTTTCGAGGTCATCATATGCCCTTATAGTAATTATTTTTCCCTTGTCAATTACATCATCAAAATACCCCAACATTTTAACAAATTTTAAGGTACATATGTTAAACCTGCACCATTATCTATTAATACTCTTTTGACCATATCTTTGTGGACACCAACCTCTATATAGAGGGCTTGGTTTTGGAAAAACTTATGTAAAAGATCTTTCTCAAAAAAGACTAAATGATGATTGGCTATGATTTTCCCAACCATGGCTTGAAACTGAGCAAGATTGAGGTCATTAGGGACCAATGCATCCTATGATTTCTCTAGTATTTCCCTATGTGTAGGTGACAGTTTTAGTAGTTCTAGGATGGAGCTCAAAGCAGGAGTCTTCTTCAGCTATACCACAATACTATAGTCATTAGATGACTTAGCTTTGGGTGTAGGTGGGGCTCCTTGTATTGTGACTTTCCCTCAATGGGTAGCTACGTTACATTCACGATCCCTACCTCATATTGTTAACACATTGAACCTAGTGTCATCTACTTGGGAGAGGGTGCCTAGAACTATGTCACCATAGGTGTAGTTAGCATTGTGATAGTCTTGGTATTTTCCTTTGTCATTCTTCTTAGCATGGTTCAGAATTAGATTTGTGTATATCTGGAGGTCTTCATTTAGAAGATGATGTTTGATATCCACTTCTCCCTTGTCAATCAAGTCTTGTATTATATGCTTGAGTCTCATGTAGTTATTAATTGTATGTCCTTAGGTTTTGTGGAACTCGCATAAGTCCTCATTGTATCATGGTATTTTGAAGCTTGGCTCTTCATAGTTTGGGTGATCATTGACCTTGATGAGGATTTTTCTACTAGTTTATACATGATCATCTCAATTGGTTCTCCTAATGTAGTAAACTTCCTTCTTGGTTGGCCATATTATCTTTATTGTCCTCCTTGATTTTTCTATTGGTTAACCACTTGATTATTTTGGGGATAGGTGAGTTGATTGTTTTGTGCATTGTTGGGAGCATAGCTTGTTTGTGCCACTTAAGGCTTGTTTTGTGGCCCATTATGATTTTGTATATTCCATACTACTCTAGCATCAACTACTCCATCATTTGTAACATTTTTGTTCTTGTCCCAAATCTTAGGTTTCTCATTCAAATTAGAAGAATTGTCTCTTGGGTTTTTTAGCTTAATCATTCTACTTGCTATGTGTAGTCTCTTCTCAATGGTCTCTTCAAATTTAGTGGGGCACAACATGGTGATTTGGTAGTTGATTTTTGTTTGGACATTGGAAAAAAAGATATCTACCAGTTCCTTGTTGGGAATAGGCCACATGCATCTACTAGCTTCATGTCTCCATATTTGTAAGTAGGAGGTAAAGGATTCTCCTTGACTCTATTTAATTTTGTAGAGGTTTGTGATGGTGACATATTATTCTATATTAAATGAGAAGTGATTTACAAACTTGGTAGATAGTTCATCAAATATTTTAATTTTTGGTGGTAGATGGGAGAATCATTCCATAGTGTGACCCGTAAGACTATGTGGAAAGAGCCTCATTAAATAGGAGTCATTGTTTTGCACTTCCATACAAGATACCCAAAAATCTCTCACATGTTCTACTGGATCGCCTTTTCCATTGTACTTGTCAAACATGGGTATTTCAAAATTCTTAGTGAAGGGGAGCATAGTAATGGAACAATCAAAAGTAAATGGACATAAATCTTGTACGGTATAAGTCTTTGGTTTTCCTATTTACATGTTTGATATATGTTGATTCATGGCTTGTAGTTGCATGTCCACCTCTATTTTTGGTACATTTATTTGTAAATCTTTTGTGTAGTAGCCTTGTTGTCCCACAACATTCATTTGGTCATAAGTTGGGTATGGTGGGGGTATTGAACCTTGGTAACCATGTTGGGTGAAAGGAAGGTTAAGTTCTTGTTGTGTGAAAGGAGGATTAGGTCCTTGTTGGTTGTAAGGAGTGTTAAGTCCTTTTTGAATGTAAGAAAGGTTATCTCCTTGTTGAATGTAAGGAGGGTTAGCTCCTTATTGTATGGGAGGAGGGTCAGTTCCTTGTTGAATATAAGGAGGGTTAGCTCCTTGTTGGATGGAAGGAGAGTTAAATCCGAGCTAAATATAAGGAGGTCCTTGCTATTGTTAGGAGGGATACCTTGATATTGTGTTGGCAATACACCTTGTTGTTGGGATGAACTATATTGAAGGTTACCCTGGTGGTGTGTTGGCGGGATACCTTGCTGATGGAATAAATTGGTAAGGGTACCATGTGGCACACCTTGTTATTGGGATGAACTATTTTGAAGGTTATCCTGATAATGCATTGGTGGGACACCTTGTTGATAGGATGAATTAGGAAGGGTACCATGTGACACACGTTTTTGGTGTTGCTGATTGTGAAGGGGACTATTTGGTCCTCCTTGTTGATGTTGATTGGAAAGGGTACCCTATGGTACACATTGTTTTTGGTATTGTTGATTGGGAAGGGGACCATGTGACCCACCTTGTTGATTGGAAAGGGTACCCTATGGTACACCTTATTGTTGGTATTGTTGATTGAGAAGGGGACCATGTGACTCACCTTGTTGATTGGAAAGGGTACCCTATAGCACACCTTGTTATTGGTACTATTTATTGGGAAGGAGACCATGTGGCCCACCTTGTTGATTGGAAAGGGTACCCTATGGCACACCTTATTGTCGGTACTATTGATTGGGAAGGGGACCATTTGACCCACCTTGTTGATTAGAAAGGGTAGCCTGTGGCACACCTTGTTGTTGGTAGTATTGATTGGGAAGGGGACCATGTGACCCACCTTGTTGATGGTACTATTATGGAAATTTTCCTTGTTGAGTTTGTATATTTTGGGAAGGGTCAATTTATGAAGTGTTTTGGGGCATGTATTACCCTGTTGGTGGGTTGTTACCTTGTGGCATGTATTGAGATGGACCTCCTTGATATTCTTGGGCAACTATTGCTTGTTCGATTTGTAATGGTTTCCTAAACAAAGGGTTGTTTGTTGATTGATCATTGCCTTGTGAGAAGATTGGTGGCATGTTTGGAATCTCCAATGATTTGGGTATTTCTCTCACAATTGAGTTATCCCCTAAGGAATGAGGTGAGGATCTTTAAGACCTACATTAAATTCTATAGGTAACTTAGCACCACTTTGTACTAGTTTGAAGAAGTAGGTATTTGGATCCTTTCTTAGGAGTTTGTCTATCAGTTTAAGCACTTTGAGATTGTTGGAGTTCTAAAAGAATTCTTCATCATTTATTTCTTCCTCACTATCCACTTCTATGATCACATCATTTTGGTTTTGGTTTGACCTATCCATTGCTTCTTGTTTCCTACAGATTACATCCTCCTCTCTTGGTGATTGGTTGAATGTCGCTTTGAATGTTGGTTCCTTTTGAGGAGTTACAAGGTCACTTGGTCTATAACCCCATGGGTCACTTCCATTGTTTGTGGTGTTTTTTGGGGGCTCTCTAGAACTACTTTTATTAGCCTCCATGTTTTTTCTATATTCTTATCTCATAATTGTCATAAACAAGTGCCAAGATTTTGTGAAAATTTGGTGACTTCTAGCTATGGAATAAAATAATTCTTTGTTTTGGGGATTTTTTGTTTTAAGGAAACAAAATTGTGTTTTTTTTGGATTTTATATTTTAAAAGTGTTTTTGGGAGACAATATTTTCTATTGCCATGCGAGAGGTGGTAATACAAGCCTTCCAGCCACAAGATCAACTTTTCGCTCTTTTTTGTCTAGGATATTTGCTACGTTTCTCCACTGAGTTGGTGTTTCTTTTGTTTTGAATATGAAGCTCCTCAAACTATTGATTATGTTTGTTTGTTCACCTTCAATTTGCTCAAAGTTTGGTTGTGTGATTGGTGTTGTAAGGTTTGGTTATTGATTTGGGGCAATTGGATGCCGAATGGTCATAAAGTGAGATGATGAAAGTGTTGTGTTTTGATATGGTTTTTTGTGATTCTCAAGACCCCAAGGATTGAGCGATGTTTTGGGATGATGCTATTCTTGAAACTCAAAATATTGAAAGGCTTGGATCAATATTTCAATTCTTTTTCTAGAGGATATGTTGCAGTAAATTTACTTGAACTAGCCTTGAGGTTCAATAAAATGTTGGTATCTTAGAAGTTTGAGTGAAGGAATGATACAGGTTGTTTGTTTTGATTTTGATTTCTAAAATTAGGATGAGGTGTTTGATTTTGAAAATGAATGATGGACTATATGATGTGTTTTGGGAGTCCAACTCTTTTTATTTTCACAAGATTTTTGTAACTAATTTCGGATTGGTTTTTTTATTTTCACGAGAAAATAGAGTAAAAGTGGTAAGTTTGAGGAAAAATTGACTTTTTTGTCAAATTCAGCCAGATTATAGTCAAGTGCAGAAGAAACAAAAAGGCAATTGTGGCCAGTTTTCTAAAAAGTAGCCTTTATGTGTAATGTTTCTAATTCGTGAATTGTACAGGTGAAAGTGACCTTCTTGGGAAAAAGAGGCACGTTTTTTGTCAATTGCGTTTGAAATTTTTTTTCAAGTGTGGCACAAAAAATGTCAACTATGGCAATATTTAGATCAGGTGCACACAATTTGTCAAAAGCAATAGGTTTTCATCAGTAACTTTCATAAGACAAAGAGAAAAAGCGGGAGATTTTTGTCAATTGCAACTAGTTTTTGGTTAAGTACAGCAAAAACATCAGCAGTAGTAGTGTTCTATGTAGATTTGTTTCCTAGTTTCTATGTTGGTGACAACTTGGATAAATTTGCAAATTTTGAATGACTTCGTTTGATCTATTTTGAGATTTGGAAAGTGATAACACAACACATAAATCAAAAATATTTGACCCTAAATGTCTACAACTTTAAGCACTTTTATTTTCATAAAAGCTCAAATTTTGTGGAATTTGAAATGTCAAATTCATAGTTTCCAATGTTTACTTTTTCCTTAATGTGACTTGTAATGTGAGCCTAAATATCTGAAAAGATTTAGGGATATTGTTTTAAGATATCCTTAAGGAGTGAAAATATAGGGCTCCTTTCAAAAGATTCACACTAAGTCAAAAGGGTTTGAAGTTTGATAACCATGTTGAATGTTTGTTTTGATCTGTTCATTTGAATTCAAGCACAATGTTTGATGTTTCAAAGTAACCGAAAGATTTGGAAATTTTGTGAAGACAATATACACCCTGGCGTTAGAAACTTTCTTCTAGATGGGCTTACCTCATGCCTCAAAGGGATGATTTTACATGCAATGAATGGATAATGTTTTAAGCTCAACCATAATTCAAACTTGGTAAGTAACTTCTCGAAATTAAATTTATGATGCACCACTTTAAATAATGTTTTTGGCTAAAAAGAGGTGGCATCTACAACATTGGTTCTTAGTCATGTTTTGGGATAATATGGTGTCTATACATGCAATGATTCACTCAATTAAGAGGCCTCCCAGCCTTCCAAGTTTTTATGTATCTCATAGATACTGGGGGAGACTTTCGTCGGTATAAAAAATCTGCACTAGGTGGATGATGACTTTTGTAACACCCACAATTATTTATATAGTGGACCAAAAAAAAAGTACCACTTGGGTCATTCCCTCTCACAAATCAGGAGGAAAGCCCTCTAAAGGCATGCTATAAAATGTAAACAAATGTGAGAAACTCAAAATGCTTTTCATCACCCAAGATTGCCAAAAGGTACAAGGGGAGATGATAGACACCTAGTTTTCCAAACACATAATACATGGTGTACAAGATAGAAATTTTGTTCTTTTTATGTGCATCAAAGTGAAGTATTATAGATTTCAAACAAAGAGATAAAAATATGCAAAATCAAAAAGCATTTGTCCAATTTTAATCATCAATTGAAGTGTTTCTAAAGCCTTGTCTTAATTGGTCAACAAAAGGAAATCAATTTTTTCATCAACATATTGAAAGTCTTTGGTTGAAAGAAAACATTTTTTAGAGCACCAAAACAAAGTGCTTTCTCTAATTTCTAAAGCTTTATAAAAAAAAAAATTAGAGTGCCAATTGATAGAATGTGGATTTGTGGGGTTCTTTTTATAGCACAAATTGAAAAAATTTCCTAAGCTAGAAAGCTTTTGAAAATTCTTTTTAAGCACCAATTGAGAAGGTTTTCCTAAGCTAGAAAGCTATTGAAAAAAAAAATTAGGCACCAACTGAAAGCATGTGATTTGTGGGATTCATTTTAGGCACCAAATTTAAATTTTTCTAATCTACAAAGCTTCTGATTTTATTTTTTTAAGTACTAATTGAAAAGTTATTCCTAAGCTAAAAAATATTTTGAAAATTTAAAACTTTGATTGTTCACCTTCCCTGCAATAAAAGAATGTTAGTTGTTTCTTGGATAAACCCATGCCATATTTTTGTAAATCCTGCATAAAAATGTTAGCACCTGTCAAAAATTCAAATCAAACAACCCTTAGTGTTAGAAATTGAAAAACAACTTGCATCTTTTGGATAAAATTTTGATAGAGCAAAAGCGAATTTTTTGAGCAAAAGCGGCCCTGATAGAAGCGAGTGTAGTTGAAAAAATCAAAAGAGGATTATGTTTGTCATGTAGAAGCGGCTGAAAAAATCAAGTGCACCCCTATCATTTTAGCAAAAGTGCTAGAAATGACAAAAGCGGCCAGGGAAAAGTTGACTGTGGCAAAAACATGAAATCAACCGCATGAGTTTTTTGTAGCTTCTGCGTGAAAATTTTTC
Organism: Sequoiadendron giganteum; assembly: GCA_007115665.2. Lineage (NCBI taxonomy): Eukaryota > Viridiplantae > Streptophyta > Pinopsida > Cupressales > Cupressaceae > Sequoiadendron > Sequoiadendron giganteum. Next base: position 394,602,197 of record CM021104.1, on the reverse strand, counting down.
AATTGCATTTTTGGGACCTACAACTTCAAATTTTACTCATAAAATAGTTAGTGCTAAGGACTATGGGTCCCACTGGGCATGCCAGAATGTGCAAGGGGTAAATCGATATGCATGAAGAGATAAAAACATGCTTGAATTGACTATGATTCATACCCATTACTCATGAAATGAAACTATGAAGAACAATGAATTCACAAAAGCAATTGAAACAAAATAATAACAATGAATTTAATATAATGTAGCTTTACCATCTCATGTCAAAGTGTATTTGCAAAGATGTTGGATTGTTCGTTGTATCAATGTGAACCCTCCATTTGTGTGTACCAAAAATCTTCAAAGTTGTGAAAATGTCGTTGATTGAAGATATGTGTTGAAGTTCTTAACAAATTGTTTATGATTTCAACATTAATTTGTTGTGTAAAATGTGTTGATTCTACGATCGTTTTTAGGAAGAAGATGATTGTTATATAGAATTTGTGTTTCAAAATGAATGTTCAAGATCACGTAGTAGAATATCGTGATCAACAGTTCAAGTATGTTGAGAGGAAACAGATAGAAATAATCAATGGATTATGATTACGTAATCACTGTGATTGAAGAAATCATTTTGAGTGTTCAATGGGATTGAAGATATAGATTGAATAATTTGTTGAATTGAAGAAATCATGTTGAGCCTTTAGTGGGATTGAAGAATAGATGAACCAATCATAAATAGATAGATCAATCAGCCAATCAAAGTGAGCAATCAGTCGATTGCAATTTTCTCAATCATGAAAGTGGGTGAGGATAATTAATTAATTAATATTTTTTAGTTAAATGTGAAAATCATGTTTGAATTTTGAAAACAAATTTGCATTTGTTTGATTTGACCTTTTAGATGATGTTTTGACTAATTTATTTAATTATTCAAGTTTAGGGGAAAGTGATTTAATTAAACTATTAAGTATTAATATTTTATTTTTTTTATACGTAAGAGTTTATATTTTTAAATAAGAGTTTATATTTTTTAATAATATTATTAAAAATTCTACAAGCGTTTGCTATTGCAAGAAACCAGATAATTCATGAAACCCATTCAAAAAATTCTACTTAGCCCTCCAAAATTAAACCCCATCCCAAAAAATTATGGGAGCCAAACACAGAAAGACCATGGCCCATCAGCCCAATTGAAACCTAACCTAAACCTCCCCATCACCACCCATCCACCGCTACCTTCCAGCCATTAATACGCATATACCATTTTTTAAAAACATCAAAAAACCAAACATCACCTTTAACCACTTCAAACTAGACCTGAACAGACCAGAAAGCCAAAAACATTTCAAACCCTAGACAAAGCAGACTCACAGGAAGTCATTCAGCTTGGAAAAGGCATCAAATTCAACAAGCCATTCTATATCCTGCACCACCATGAGTCCAAAAAACCTTTTAATGTAATCCACGGCCACCACGACAATCATTTTGTGTCGCATTAGGGTTGAACCCTTTAAATCAAGTAGATAGGGGAAGAACTTCACCGCCTCATTCATATCCTTCAACAGCTCCAGGTCTTCAGGACGTGGGATACCAGTCCCTACTATGGCCTCCTTTAGCACCTCTTTGACACCCACCAATAATTCTTTGATAAATATCTTCTCCAACACCGCTTTGGCCTCCACCTTCGGCACTCAACTATCTAGTAGAGATGCCAAGAACCTGGAGGTGATATATGTTTTATCTCTCCCAAATTTGGTTCTGGAAACATGCTCATCACCCAACACCATCTTCACCACTACAATCAACAAGTGGTCATTATTCATCATTATCCTTTTAAGGCACTGGTCTATTATCTCCCTAAAGGATGTTTTCCTGGTCTTGGAACCCAGAGAAATGGTTGTGTCTACACCAAACCCCACCACTCCTTCGGTCGACACCTCAATTATGAAACATGAGCACCCCACCATCTTTGAGAGCTTTCAACCACCCAACAATGCCAACTCAACAAGAAGCACACACCAAACACTAGAGCCAATTTTTTTTAACAATGGCCTCTACTACATCCTCCAACCTATTTAAACACAAAGAAAACTCTAGACACCATCACTAAACAATGTTTGGGAGAGAATGGAATTAATTCCATGACACATTACATGAGAGAAGTGGTCCTCAACCTCAAATGCTAAACTACCTTCTCTACAGAAAATCACATCAACATGCAAATTGGTACCAAAAATCTGCCACCTTATCAACATGCCTTCCCTAGTAATTAGTGCTTGTACTGATCTCCAACTTATCTCACTTCACATGGGAGCCGACCAACATTTCATCCATTGCATACAGTTATCTTACCACCCTTGGGGAGCTATATACCAAAAACAACTCGATGACACTGCATCCATGCATCCATGTCACCTAACACTTGCCCTCTGCCACGCTTGGATGGTCGCCCACCCAGACACCCACAAACACAGAACCTTTTTTAATCCAAAGATCTGATATCTTGACCATCTGCCCACAAGTTTGAAATAAAATCTGCCTTAGAATTTCCTTCCCTAATTATATGATTAATCATTATCATGCTCAAAGGAATCCATTAATCTCATAGCTATATCCAAATACACCCCTAACTTCCAATTCTGCAACTATCTAGATCTAAGAGAATTTATTACCAACAAAGAATCACCTTCAATCACCACATTCTTGAACTTCCTATCTTTGCAAAGAGTCAAACCTAAAATTAAGGCTTGAAATTCATTAACATTATTCAATATTCATTTCCACTGCTAGGGGGCAGCCATCCTTGCCACAACTATGCCTGAGTGATCCCTCACAATAAAACCCGCTCCTGAGGGGCCCGGGTTACCCTTGGAAGCTCCATCAGAATTCAATTTAACCCATCTATGTTCTAGCGGGATCCATTTGACTTTGCTTTACTCCTCCTTCGTTGTTGCACCAGCTTTACCAACCAAAGTTGGCACCAACAATCCACACCATTTTCGCCTAACGTTGGCATCCCATACCAAAAATTTCCTTCCCTTTCCCACTTGTTTCTCTATCCTTGCATTAAATAGCTCCACTATACTTTCCTCAATCTTACATTGCAGACAAGGAGTAGATAACTCATGCTCCTAAAATAAGCGTTTATTCCTTTCCTTCCATATTTCCCAAATTACAATGGACAAGGCCATTATCCACAGATTATTATAAATATATTTTCTAAGGGGAGCGGGCCAAGACTTGAGAATTTCAAGTAGGGAATAAGGAAAATCCAATTTCCACTCTAATTTCTCACATAAGCATTGCCAACAATCTTGAGAGAACTGACAATTTAGGAACAAATGATCTTCAGATTCTTTCATGTTTTTACATAGAGGACATCTAGAAGGGCCCTGATATCCTAGTCTTAGGAATATATCCCCTATGAGAGCTCTTCCTTGAATATTTTCCCAATTAAATATGTCAACTTTTGGTAGGCAAGCTTTGTTCCAACACAAATTTGTTGGCAGTTTCTATTCATCTCCTTTAGAGGCCAAAATATCATACCCAACTTTCACCGAATACACTCCATTTGGGGCTACCAACCACCTCAATCTATCCCTACCCTTCCTAATCTACACCTTTATCTCCCTTAAAATCTATTCAAAATCCTCCACACCAGATCTAATCCCAAACCTCTCACAAATTTCTGATTATACCAATCCAAACCCTCCTGCTAAGGTAGCTCAAAAAAATAACACACCTTATCCCCCCAAACTTTTTTGGTTCTTTCCATGACACAATCCAATACCTCAACCTCTGCTAAAATAGGACCCCCATCCCAAGAATCCTCCTAGAATAGGGCTTCCTTGTTGTCAATTATTTCCCAGGTGAGAAATTCAGTAATCAAATCTCTTGAGTCGTTGATGAAGTTCCAAATTTTGGAACCATTCAGAAGAGAAGCAGCCTTAATAATCTTACCACTATCATTATATAAATACTATTCCTTCATGATTTTTACCCACTTTAGCTCTAGATGGGAGTAGATTGCCCAAACTAGTTTGGCCCCCAATGCCTTATTTTGGCTTAGCATATTTTTTAGCCCAGCCCTGTCTTCTACTCTTTTCTCACACACATTTTTCCATTTGATCAACAGGAATTTTTTTTTTATTTGAGTTTCCCCTTCCAAAAAAATCCTTCATCGATCTATTTAGAGCTTTATTTGAGCCCGTTGAAAGAGGAAAGCAAGACAACATGTATGTTGGCAAGGAAACAATAATGAATTTCAACATGGTTAACCTACTAGCCCAGGATAACCATCTACCTTTCCAAGAGGATAGTCTTTCTTTCACTTTCCTATAAGTACATTCCATATCGTGCCATTTTTTACTCCTTTGGCTAAAGGAAGACCCAAATATTTGCAAGGAAATTGGCCCTTCTTGAATCCTAGAATTCTAAGAATCTGTGCCTCTTGATTATTGCTTATGTCCAAGAAAAAGGCCTTTGACTTTGTCAAATTTATCTCTTGACCCGACACTCATTTGTAGTTATCCATAATCCATTTAAATCTCTATGCTTCCCACACTGAAGCTTCTCCAAACAACATAGTATCATCTGCAAATTGTTGGTGAGTAATTGAAGCAAGGTTGTTGGTAACCTATAGCCCTTCAATCTAGCTGATACTTCTTGCTCTCTCTAAATATTTTCCAAGAGCCTTAGTCATTATAATGAAAAGAAAGGGGGATAAGGGATCCCCTTGCCTTAAACCCCTTGAGGCCCCAAAGAAACCTTCAAGGGTGCCATTAACTAACACTGAGTAGCTAGGGCTAGCTATCCACCCAAAGATCCAGTCTAACCAATCCTTTTGAAAACCAAAACCTTCCAACACCTTAAACAAGAACCTCCAGTTTACCTTGTCGTAAGCTTTTCTGATATCCAATTTTAGGAGCATGGCTAGTTTTTTGGTCTTTTGAATAAAATGTATGACTTCCTGAGCTATGATGAAACTGTCCAGAATAGATCTTCCAGGCACAAAACCGGTTTGTTCCTCCAAAATAATGGTAGGAAAAATGCTTTTCAGTTGGTTTGCCACCACCTTAGAGATAATTTTATAAAAAGTATTACAGAGAGAGATGGGCCAAAAATCATCCCACACCTCTAGATTCTCTTTTTTAGGGATCAACGCTATGAGAGTGTTCTTCACCTCTTTGAGAATTTTTCTAGAATACCTTGAATCTTTGATCGCCTTTGAAATCTCTTACCCCACAAAATCCCACCATTTTTGAAAAAAAGCTACCAAAAAACCATTTGGTCCTGGTGCTTTCGTCGAATGCAATTGCAAAATAGTGACTTTGACTTCTTCTAGGGAGAACTTTGCACTTAACGCTTATATTTGTGCATTAGATACCAACTTAGGAATGTCATTAATTTTCTCTTTCTGGGCTTCCCAATTAGATCCCTCCCAATCATTCAAAAAAAATTGAAAAGAATTCCACGCCTGAACGCCTAATCTCCTACGGATCTTCCAGAATGGTACCATCTATCCATCTAATATTGGAAATGTGATTAATAGCCATACGTACCTTTGTAAAGTTATGAAAAAAAAAATATTCCTATCTCCAGCCTTTAACCACATTTCCCTTGACTTTTGACACCAGAATATTTCCTCCTTTGAGAGAAGATCATTCAGTTGCATGGATAGATCTTTCTCTTGTTGGAAATGGAAATCAAACATTCTCACCTTCAGAATCTCCTAATGAAGGTCATCCAAAGCCGATTCCACCTTCAGTCGCTCCTGAAAAATGTTCTTGAAACTATCCTTATTCCACATTTTTAATTATTGCTTGATAAGCTTCAACTTTGTGACAACATTGAACATTTTTGAGCCCCCTAGACAACTTTTCGTCCACCACTTGTTGATTAGTGATAATAGGTTTTGATCCTTTAACCACATCATTTCAAATTTAAATGGACATCTTTCTAGACCCCTTTCCCCATCAATCGACAAAAGGACTGGAAAGTGATCAAATCCCAGCCTAGCTAGTATTTTACTCTCCATATTGAAGGGAAAATGGCTCAAATCTCATTTGGAGAATAATTTGTCTAACTTCTCTGCAATATTACAAAAACATTATCTTTGGTTCATCTAAGTGACACGTCCATTTGCAGTCTACACTTTAATAAGCATATTTCTCTCTACAAAATTGTAGAAATTGGACTGAGATTGAAGCACCCAGCTAACCCCACCTTATTTGGCTTATGATCTGGGAATGGCATTAAAATCTCCCACAATAATGAAAAACTCCTCCCTAAAGGAGGTTAAAACCCGATCCAATTCTTTCCAAACCATCCTTTTTTGTGCACTTGAGGCCAACCCATGAACATTAACCAAAAAAAATACAAATTTTAAATTAAGCTTCTAACCCTGCACATAATCTATGATTTGTTCTTAATGATCTCCTCCACCAGCACCAATTGTAGTTTCCATATCATAATTATGCCACTAGACGCACCTTCATCTCCAACCCCTAGGACCTTCCAACATTTAACCTTATTACTAAATTTTGTCAACTCCTGCACACCTAATTTGGTTTCCTGCATCAAACTTACATGCACTAAATTTTTCTCGAGAAGGTGTCTAACCAAACACCATTTGTTAGGGGAATTTAGACCCCTAACAATCCAAGTTAATATTTTTATTATTGTTTGGGAAGAGCCTCACTCTTCCCTAATTTCATCATTGAATCGATATTTTTCTACCCACAAGCCTCACCTACCCATTGTAGTTTCTTCTGGTTAGATATCCTACCCCTCTTTTTGTCGTTGCCACAATCTAGTGAATATTTGACCATCTCTTTATGAAAAATCCCTAAGTTCACCTTGGATACCTCCAACTCTTCGGCCATTTTCCTCCTTTTACCCGATTGTGATTCCACAACTTCAATTTGTAGGTCCCCATCCTCCTAAAGTGCCACATTTTCCCAATTTTTGACCATGTCCTCTACATCTTGATTTAGAGAAAATAATTTGGCTACCTCTGCTAATTCTACTAGCTCCCTACCAATAGAAATCAATGCATTTAGCTCCACCTTCCTACAATCCTCACCCAAAAGCTCCAGAACCTCAAAAAAATTCCCCACTAATCTCGCATCCTGCTCTAGTGCTTCCACAAATTTATCTTCTTTTTCTAGAGAGATCTGCACTGATTTTCTTTTTCCACCAATGGAGAAGTAATCTCCATATCTATGGTTTCAAGATTGACTAGCACCATTGGAGCAATTGATACCATAAATGACTCTTTCCTTGGACTTCTCATCAAGGACTCTTGTTTTGAAACCAATAGTTGCCTTGATCTAGCCCCCTGAGATGATTTCCCTGACTTATTATGTTTCCCTCTACACCCAATAGGTTTCACCAACCCAGCTCTTGCTTGGGAATCTGGAATTAGATTTTGAATCTAACTTTCGTAGTCTGAAATGAGTTCTATTTAGTCCCAGGTGCAACGATTCAATTTATTTTCCACACAAAGTTGAACGTATGTGACCACTTCCTTAGGATCTTTACTTTCTTCAGTGCAGAAAAAATTCCCCAGCCTATTACCAATCTCTTCAAGGATTCTAAGATCCCAATACTCGACTGACAGATTGGTTAGTTTGTACCAATCTTGCACGACTCCCACTTCATGAGTCAAAGGGTCAAAGCCTGCCTTCCACCACCTTAAGTAAAAGCCACAACCATCTAAAACCCAATTCCCATCTACAATCTCATCTCTAATAATCCTTGCAGGGAAAATTACTAGGAAAAAACCATTCTATAATAGTTTAAATTGAAGATTTGAACCCCATTTCTCCCTCCACCACTTCATTAAATAATCCCAATTCAAATTTTCCCTGAACCATTTAGCTAGTAACCCAAGATTTTCTAACCTTAAAACCTCAAAATGCATTTTGTTAGGGCTTATGACTAAGGAAATCCTACCTCTTTTCGAACCTCCCACGATTAAGGTTTTTCCCCTAACCCTAGTTGACTCCATTTTAGTCAATCCACCTCTACCCCCATGCCAAAAATCATTAGGCCAAGGTCTGCTAAAAGCCATATTTTTGTAGCCATTTCTCCTAGCCCTACCCCTAAATGCCTTTGAATCACTAGGTTGATTTTGAAAACCCTGAAAGCCATTACCATGCCTTTGATCATACGAGCCTCCCTCATGGGAGCGGTCCCACCTCTCCGGCTTCAAAATTCCTTATGCATCCTCCTTTCGATTGTGATACAAACCCTTTTATGCTCTTACAGTGTAGCCTGCAACATGTCGACCACCCATACGATACCTAGCCCCACCTATTGCCACCATAAGTATTAATAATTTAATTGATTTAGGGGAATAGGGTAAATTAGCGACATAATTAAATAATTGATGTTATTTAATTAATCAAGAGGAATAGAAATATATTAGGACTTTATTAAATAAATGAAATTTATTTAATTAGTGAAAATGGTGAAAAAAGTGAATTAATTAAATAATGTCATATTATTCAATTAATAGAAGAAATTGGGGTTTTTAATGCAATTGATGTGAAACACAGTGATATTACATGATAATGATGTTGATGATGTGAAAATGTCATTTAAGATGTGTGATAAGTGTTAGGTCATTTTTACATGTCTACACAAAGTGGTAGGAATTATTAAGGCTCAAGTAAGTAACACCTGACAAAGGTACACTGACATGAATCTCAGCTAAAATATCAATAAGGTCTCATTAATTAATACTACAAAGGCCTAACTAGTTTGGTCCTAAATAGAAATACAAGTTTAATAAAATAAAAGCAAACCTCTAGTCAGACTAAAACACACATACGTGGACCAAAAAAACTTGAAACTCCATTCAAACCTCTTCTAATAGCTCACAAAGATATTTCATTAATAAAATCACTTGTATTTGATGGAAACATAGAAGCAAAATTTATAAAAAATGCACATCATGGTTTCTAGTTAAAGAGTCGAACTTCATTGATAGTTATCATCACACCATTGAATAAGGAAAATATCACAAATAGATATTATCACACCATTGAATAAGTTAAAGCAATTAGTTTTTCTTTCACCAGAGACTAAAAGGAATAGAGTCACAAGTAGCATTTCCTTTCAAGGTCCCTTTCACCAAAATTTAGGAATTTGAAAAGAGATTAATTTTTAAACTTGTCTTTATTATAAAAAAAACAAGAACATCAAACTCATGATTGAAACCACACTTGGCAGATAAATATCATTACAAAGGTAACAAAAACAAGCCTTTTTGCAAAATATTCATTCAAAATACCCAGATTAAAGATTGAATGATCAAAGGAAATTTAAAGCCCCACCATATTAAGCTCAGACATAAGGACTATATATGTTTATGAGTTAATCTAACCACAAAATTTCCACATTGACGTTCGACTCAAACTAAAACATTTGGACAAAGCTATTTATACTTCAAATGACATTTAAACCCTAGATTGTAGGGCAACACAAAACTGAACAATCATAAAAACTACTATTTACAACTCGCATAAACAGGAAAGAAATTGAGATCCCCAAGCCTCATAAGCAATAAAATGTGTAATCCACTTTGAATCTTTCACAGGCTTGAGGTGATACAAATTCTTGAGAAAGTCATAAGCATTTTAGTATGGAAACGATGTACCCAGTAATCTGACTCATTAGCATCTGATAAAAAAGGAAGAATTTTTAAGGTGGCATGGTGTGGTAGAATTAAATCACATGGGAAAGGAATCCCCTCTCTTAATTGAGCAACATTCAACACTGTGTCTAAACCCTGGAGATAAGTAGGTTTAAAAACTCATTACATTAATTGATAAATCACTTCTTTATTGGTATGAAGATCCAGTAAGGATGCCACAAAGTGAGAGTTTATGTCAGAATTAATCTAATACCTCTTATTAGTGGTCAATAACCTCCTCCCTAATACCATCGTCATAGCCTTAATGGTAAGGGAATCTGGGTTCTGCAATATACCTTTTAAATGCCTATAAAAAATAGGCCCAAGGAATACCAACTAAGTTTTACTACAAGTCAAAAAGATTGGGGTCTACATAATTAGGGCTTTACCAAACCAGAGCTAAAGCAAAAACACACAATCAAAAAATAAAGGACCCATCTTGAAAAATAAAACATTTCAAGGTGAGGCCAGATAACTAGAATGACGCGCATGTTTCATAAGACGATTCGACACCATTATCATCTATAAAGCACAAACATTTCATGGAAACGCCTAAGGAAGAATGATCACCCTAAAGAAGTGGTGAATAATCACATCCGTAAAGGGAAAGTGGAAACCCTTCAAAAAATAAGAAGGCTATAGATATTGTTCGAAGGCATAAGGAAACTAACCCAAGGTCTCACATACAAGAACAAAAAAACTATGAATAACAATGCCAAAGAAATAAATCAACACATAAACTTGCGCCTAAGACAAAATCTCACGAGGAGTCAACTATTAAAACCATTTAAACCATTGAAATCAAGGTAAAATTTAATGAGGGTTAACTATTAATGTCACCGAATTTGAGGTAAAATTTCACAAGGAGTTAGTTGTTAAAATTTAAAACCAAAAAAGATGATTTTAACCTTACAAGAAAAAAGTAACCATACTAGGAGAAGTTATTAATACTACATCCTTATATTTTTAAAAGTATCATCCATAATGAAACGTCATTTTCAACATAGTGTTTTAAAAATGGACTTAGGGTTCCATATCCCTAAGCTAGCATAAGGTTACTTCTTCAATATATTGAACAATGGAGATAATTATTAAATATTCTCCCATATTAACAAATGACGAATTTGTATCAAAATTGTAAACCCTATATAATACCCATTTCTACCTAAACTGGTCACTACCCATTAAAGTACCCTAGGAATATCGTATTTGGGATCACACCAAAAGCAGGAAGCAAGCCCTTTATCATTCTTCATAAAGCTCAAACTCCTTGAGCTAATTGAAATCATCAATGGGCTCGAAGCAATAAAACTTGTGAAGGAATTGATAGGAAATCAAGGTATGACCCTAATGAACCAGGAGCTCTGCATCCTTAATATCCAATAAAAAGAGTAATAATGTGGAACCCCAATTGGAAAATATATATCTTGAGGATGGGGGATTCCAACTCTAAGATGAGTTGCATTGAGCACACATCCAACCCCCCAAGAAAATAAGGACAAAATAACTTGTGGGCTAACTGACCAATGACATCTTTGAGAACCCGCTGATTAAGGAGAGAAGCCACAAAGCGAGCAAGAATGTTTGTATTAACCCAGTGACACTCCTCTAATACTAAAAAAATCTTTCCTAATATGAGTCAAACTGCCTTCTATAGATACCGAAAATTGATCTAGGCCTACGAGTACACATTCGACATAATTTTCTATAGTTCGTGGTCTTGATTAAATAATGTCAATTATTTAATTAACCTTTCTAACACATATTTCCTCTATTCATTAATTGGCCCTTTTTAATTAATTCATTAATTCATAAATAACCTTTATTCAACCTAATTAATTAAATAAATCATATTTATTTAATTATGTTGCGAACTAATTAATTCTTACCCCTTTATCATACTTTTCCAACTATAATTAAATATTTTTATTTAATTATTCATTTAACCCCCTTTATCTATAATAAAATATTTATTATTTAATTATTTATATTATCCTTTTCAAACAGTCAAATTAAATAGATTACTTTATTTATTTAATTAAAGTCTCTTATTTTCGAATGTTGAATTAAATTAGCATTTAATTCATATTTAATTATTTATGTCACATTCTTCTATCATTCAGTTATCTAAGTCATTCACTCACCTTCTGACTCGAGATCTATTTTTAGTTCTCCAGTTATCTCCGGATTCAACACCTGTTTATCTCTGCGAGAAGACTCTCCGTCACAACTAGTCGATTAACTAGTTCTAACTCCTATTTGCATTTGAATGCATTAGTCTTCGAGTTCTAACTTTGTCTTTTGCATACAAAGTCTATTTCTTCTATTTTTGAAGATTAAGATCTTGAACTCATGTTCTAACTTAGTCTCTATCCTACAGTCTTTCCTGAACTCGTGTTCTAACTCACGTTTTATCTGAGACATAACTCACATCGCATGGAATTCATCAATCTCATCCGTCGATCTCTCTTTCAATCTGAGCCGATCGTTCGCAAACCCAAAATCTATAAAATGGCCTGTCATTATCATTATTCCTCCTCCCAAAATCATACACTTTTGAGAAGAGACTTATCTTCGATATTTTGCTTAGACACTCAACGAAGTTATACTTGCATTCAAACACATAAATCTGAGGGCAAGAATACTAAAAAGGAAAAATGGAGAAGAACAATCAAGATAATTCGAAGGGGTGAACACATATTCGGTGAGAGCTTTCCATTAAATTATTTAGTTTATTTCCTCATTCTTTGTTGTTTCATTTTAGATTATTATTTAGATTAGTATTAACATTGTTATTCTAGTTGCAAATTATCCATCTCATCATATCGAAGATACATCTATTTTAATCTACTGTTACATTTGGTGAACCTTATGTGAACATACTTCAAAATTTGCACATATTTTTGTCTTTCCATTTTTCTGTTTTTCGTTCTTTTTTGCAAGTTTTTCGTACGGCGCACCGTATTTGTTCTGCAAAATGACACATTTGTATCTACAAGCCACATCTATGATAAACAACGATGCATCCATCATCACAAAACGCATCCATGAAGTCACGAACTGCATCCGCCTATCAACAAAATTTGCAAACCGCATCCACCTGTCAACATCGAACCACATCTATGGCTCCAAAAGCCGTATCTGTCTGGTAGTCTTTTTTTTGGTTTTTGTCATTTCCATACATCCATATTTTTTTTTCACTTTTTTTAGGTTGTTTTGGATTTTTGCTAATGTTTGTTTCAGTTGTGTTAAGGAGGAATAACATAGTGTTTGCAGGACAAAGAATAGAAGACCATTAAAAAAAAAAACCAAAGACAATTTTTTGCAAGCTTTTGTTTGGTAGATAGATAATCGTCGTGTGGGTTAAAAATAATTTTTTGTTTGATAGATAGACAATTGTCATTTGGATTAAAAAGAACCATTGTCTTCTTTGTTTGGTGCTTTGCACGTATTTGTCACCCTTACGATTCAGTATATCGAAGTATCCTCTCCCCTTGCACAGTCATGCGATCCTGGGTGTAAGAGAAATGGTTACTGACTCTAGAACTTGGGCCTAACTTGGTGGGAAAAAGTACTCACCCCAAGATGACTCAGACCGGTAGCACGTTAGACGCCAAGCGACTTCCAACCGGTATATAAAAGTGGATTCTTGGGGAAATCCCAAGAATCACACGCACTATTCTGACAAGATGGACAGAAATGGACTCTCACGAATGTTGGATAGTGTCCCATGAATGGAATGCCCTTATTAAACACCTTGTTGTAGAGTTACCAAAATCCTATCTACTTGTTGGCACAATAGGGTCGGCCCTGTGAAGCCGTCTTACATTCTTACAGTTTATATGTGGAAATGAAATGTATGCCATAGGAGTTTCATGGATACAGTAGCTTGGCTGCCCCGTATAAGTGAGTGTCATGGAGGGGAGCCAGTGGGGTCAAGGTGCTAGTCATTCGCCATAAATATGCATAGCTAGAGAAATCCAAGTAAGAACTCAACAAGTATTGTCCTAAAAGCCTAGGTTGTAAATGTTTTTCGAGTCTTAACAGTCCTTTCATCACAAAAACTAAAAATACATTGATTGTTGTGTTTGTTCTCTGCTGTATTCATCAAAAAATTGATCAAACAAACAAAGTCAATCAACAAATTTTAGGAAAATTTTGATTGTCAGAAAATCAAGTCACAATTGTCAATTTAAACACCGCATCTATCATAGAGATTCGCATTTGTTAGGGGAAAACCACATGTGTCTGTCAAAAATTCATCATTCATAGTCTGCATATCACGAGTCACAACTATCACATTCTGAGTCGCATGTGTGAATGAAAACCGCATTTGTCAGTTTTCAAGCCGCAAGTGTCTATCAAAAAATTTAGGTTTACAGATTCCAAAATTAGAACCGCATGTGTATCGGTAAACCGCATTTGTCATAGGAAACACCACAACTATCAGAAACACCACATGCACTATCAAAAACCACATCTGTCAACATTTGAACCACAACTGTTAGGTGAACCGCATTTTCCTGTCAACAGAAAACATCAAAAACCATAAGCTGATTCTGAAACATCACTGTCACTATTTGCTTTAGATTCTTAAGATCAACCTTGGATTAGAAATTGGTAAATTTTTCTCAAAAACCTTGCATCATTAGGTGTCATATACGTCTTAGTCACAGTAAACGTCTTAGTCATAGTCATCCTAAGTTGCATGCATATAGATACTTCCTAGGAAATTGCATATCACATAATAGATAACTTTCCTCGTCATTGGAAACATTCATGTTTCAGTTTGTCACAATCATTGAACCTAGTCACTTTAGTCCCATCTAGTGGATCTTTCAGCTCAACAGTCTAGTTTGAAAAATTCACCTTGTCAACTGTCCTTGTCATACAATCAGGTTCCTTTGTCAAAAACAAATCTTTGCATGCATTTATTCCATAGGTGGTAGGTTATACCCATCTTAGACTCATTTATCATCATAGTCTACTTGAAATTTTTCATATCGTCTGTCCTATCATACATCATCTTAGTATACGTCTTCTTAGAAATCCTTTTAGCAATGTCCTTTATTGTCAAAAAAAATAAAAAAATCCAAAATCATAGACATAGGTCATATCAGTTTTTAGGCATAGTCTGCATTACCCCTTTTGAGCAACTTTTTCATGGTCGAAACAAGGTCTAAAAAGAAACACAAAGAAATGATAGACCCCAACGAATTCATCAATCCATTTGGAAACCAACTGTCAGGAAGTAAATGACCACACAAGCCTTTGCTTGAAAAACACATCACTAGAGACACACATGGGCAAATTTACATAGAAGACATAGACGCTACAGTACAAGATCATGAATTTGCATCCTTTATGGATGAATGTTTGGCAAATGATCCACAACGATATCTAGCTAAGTTGCTAGCAGAAGGTGCCAAACTATCCATAGGATTTGATATTCGTACTTTGTAAACACAGTCTACTCAACCAACGCAAACTGTGACGTCAATTGTCTCTATTCCCCAAATTATCGCAGTGATACCAATTGGCATACCAACTCAAGAATCATCAATTGTCTCTATTCCCCAAATTACCGTAGTGATACCAACTGGCATACCAACTCAAACATCATCAATTGTAAACACAACCCCTTTCAGCTTAACACAAGGTTTACAATTTACTGCAGGAGCAACTTCCTCCAACCCCTTTAGCACCAACACGACTAGTAAGAGATCCAAAGTTGGCGAGAATATACCTATACCAAATCAGACAATTCAGATAGGGAGCATTCCTATACCAACTCAGACCATTCAGATAGGGAATGTCCCTATACCAAATCAGAATATTTTGATAGGATATATTCCCTCACCCAATCACAACCAGTCGCAGAACATAGCATATCAAAAAACCTACATTGATCCAAATATCACAAACACCATGTCCTTGACGCAAGTTGATTTCCTTCAAAACCAAATGCAAACTCTTCAACAACAGATGGACAACATGTCTATGTCAGGAAAACAAACTATCTCAGTGCAAGACCTATGTCCATGTCCATTTGACAAAGCGCTTTATATGACACATTTCCCCCATGGATACATTATACCGATTTTTCCTAAGTATAATGGGAGAAAGAATCCTTTAGAACACATTAAAGAATTCTCAACAGCATGCATGGACATATCATATGACCCCACATACTTGATGAGACTATTTCCACAAACCCTTGTCAGGATAGGACTTGAATGGTTTTCTAAATTACCATATGGCATACGATCTTGGGGCGAATTAGCTGAGAAGTTTGTCAAACATTTCTCCTTTAACATAGAAAATGAGGTAACAATAGCAACCTTGTGCCACACCACACAAGAAGATGGTGAAACTTTCACCACTTTCTTCCAGAGATGGAGAAGTCTAGCTAGTAGATGTCCAGTTGAAATACCAGAAAAGAAAAAGGTCACGATATTCCTAGAGAACATCAACCCCAAATTGTGAAGTGACTTAAGGGTACATTATTGTACTTCATTCTCAGATTTGGTACAAAAGGACATCATCCTTGAAAAAGTCCTTATAGACAAAAGGAGAAATAAAGGTACCAGGCAAAAATCTGGTTGTCCAACATCAAAACGCACCAAACGATAGAAACAAATTCTAGTCTAGAAACAAGAATGTTACAAATGATGGCATTGTTGATGCTAAACACATACATACAAGACCAGTTATCACACTTAGAGGTTACAATTCCAATCAAGACATGATGAATAGTCCAGATCAAATAGCCAATTATGTCCAAAATTCACAACAACCAAGACCACAACAAAGGAGATTTCCTACACGTGAATTTACACCTTTAGGACAACCAATCGAGACTATTTTCAAAGAGTTGATTAAACATAATCTCATCAAACCTTTGGAACCAAGAGAGTATGATCCTGGATAGTTCAAACCTTCATGGTGGGATGATAACTCTTTTTGTAATTATCATCGAACGAAAGGACACAACCTACAACAATGTCGCCAACTGAAAAACATTATACAAGACTTTGTTGAAAATGGAACCATAGAGGTTGTTGGGCAGAAAACAACCAAGAACAGTGATCATAAGGTCTTCACGGACCCATTACATGACCACACAAAAGTAAAAGCCTCCAGTTTGGGACCCAAGAATAATCCATTGGCCAATTATAACAATACCAAGTATGACTATGGTAAAGGAACGATCATAAATCACCTCCGAGCCGCAAATGAGAATGTCAATACCATCATCATTAAGAAGCATTTGGAATGTAATGTGAACACATGCAGAACTAAGATTACTATTCCTGGTCCTTCTGAGCCACCTCCGCAAGATTCCAAGTTTAAGTACAACCTTCTTGATCAATTGAGTAAAACCCCCACCCAAATATCTATCTTGGAATTGTTGACTTTATCACCTGAGCATCGGGCATTTCTTGACAAAGCTCTACAGAACACAATTGTTCCTATAGACTTAGATGTCAATTGTTTTAAATAAATGGTGGGATATTTGACCAACTCACATCATGCCACATTTTCCCAACAAGATTACTCAACTGAAAAGTCTGATCATAATGACCCCTTACATCTTGAAGTCCTAGTCCATCAAAACAAAATCTGACGAGTCTTGGTAGATGAAGGAGCAGGTTTGAACCTGTGTACCCTAAAATTGGTTAAGGCATTAGGATTCTCAGAAGACTGTGTAGATACCTCTAAGATTATAATCATAAAGGCTTACGATGATGAGGAAAGATTGTCCAAAGGATTTGTCACACTCCCTATCAGAATTGGCCCACCAATCATGAATACCAGCTTCCAAGTCTTGGATCTCACCCTTCCGTACAACTTGTTGTTAGGTAGACCTTGGATACATGCAATGAAAGTTGTACCTTCAACATATCACCAATGTCTTAAGTTCCCATATAATGGCACAGAGATCACTATTGTTGGTGATCCAGATCCTTTTCAGTATTGTACAAGCCTAAGGTAAATTCCACAATGACAAGTCTCAGTTAACCAAGAAGCTTCATCATCTACTTTATCCCTATATGTTGACCCATCACGTCTCACTAAGTCCATTTCATTCAAACCACCATCATCCACTCCTAAGCTTGAGATCCAAGACAAGGGTTGTGGTGAATATAATATAAAGGCATCATACTGTGTCAGTCAACTGATTCCACCTAAGGCATATGGCCTACCCATGGCAGATAGAAGACAGTCAGTGGTCACATTTCATGTTCCCCCTACAATGACATTCACGAAATGGGGAGAGTTAAGATTGTGGATCAAGGTCATTCCTAGTTGTATCAAGAAGAACATGAATACCCCTCCCAGTCTATTCAAATAGCTAAGGACCAGTATGGAAAAGGCTTTAAGATAATGCAAAATGAAGGCTATGATGGGCACAATGGGTTAGGACTATATCAAAATGGAAGGACGGAACCGATCACTATCTACCCATGATCGAAATACTCAGGGCTAGGGTTTCAACCACTTAGAATTGGGTTTCTTGGTAATTTGTCATCTTTTCAAGAGGAAGTGAGTGCTTGCACAGACATCGATATATCTCATGAACCACTTCCCCTAGTTTACGACAAACCTCCAATTTATGATGAATCCCCTTACTCAAGCGATGGTGAATGGGAGTCCCTTTCATCTACCAGTACCATGAACATAGATGCCCTATTTGGGGAATTGGACCTCAACATGAAACCTGTACCAAAACCATCTAGTCCTCATCCTAAGAAACACTTGTCCAAAAAAGAATGGCAAGAGAACTATTATTGGGAAACCCTTGATCATGCATCTTGAGCACCTGACAAACCATCTTCTGACGATTCCACCCTTACTATAGTCCCACATCAGAGTATACCTACACCTAAGAAGAAGAATAAGAAGGAGTTAGTCCAAAACTTTTGCGACCATGTCAACCATTCTATATTCACCTTGTCAGCAGCTACCTTTAAAAACTCTGATGATGACATGCCCCTTATATATCCCAAACTTATCGACTGGGATCAACAAGGTACACCTATCATAGATACATTTGAGAATGATGAAGCAATTGCTGAGTTCATGGGACTTAGAGAAGGCATACCAAGAGGGGATCATAAAGCAATTTTTACCATAGACTTGGATGATAAAGCATATTTTGGGGAGTCTATTTACACCTCTAGTCGCAAAAATGAGAATAAAAAGAAAAAAGACAATGAAAATAAAAATGATGAGTCCCTAGGTGAAAACCGAAAGGCGCCTTTGGATGAAGAAAAAGTCAAAATAAAGGACGTACCCGAGGGTGAAAACCTCCCAGAGGCACCTAAGGATAGAGGTTTAAATATTCTCACCGTTGAATAGGAAAAGTCACCGATGCTAGTAGAAGAATCTGTTGAAGTCAACATAGGTACAAAAAAGAATCCTCGAAAGGTATATTTTGCAGCTTCTTTAATAGAGACAGAAAAACTTGAGTTTAAGGACTTCTTCATGAAGAGATAGATAAACTTTGCATGGTTGTATGCTGACATGCCTAGGCTTGATCCCAACCTAATATTGCATCATTTACCACTACAGCCAGGTATTAAGTCAGTCAAACAGAAGTTAAGGAAAATGCATCCGCAAATTGCTCTATTGGTCAAGGCAGAACTTAAGAAACTCTTGGATGTAGGATTCATAAGGACAATAGACTATGCAGATTAGATATCAAATCTTGTACTAGTGAATAAACCAACTAGGGGCATTCACATTTGCACTGACTTTAGAGACATCAATAAGTCATGTCCTAAGGATGACTTCCCTTTGCCGAATATCGACATGATAGTAGATCTTACAGCAAGATACGAGATGCTATCCCTCATGGATGGTTTCTCTGGATATAACCAGATTAAAATAGCAGCTGAAGACCAACACAAAACAACTTTCATGTGTCCATGGGGCACATACTGTTAGAATGTTATGCCATTTGGCCTTCAGAATGTAGGAGCTACCTATCAACGGGCAATGACTACGATTTTCCATGAATTTGTACATACCCTCATGGAAGATTATGTAGATGAGATTATAGCTAAATCAAAAACAAGGGAAGATCATTTTAAGGTTTTAGACAAGATATTCCAGAGGCTAGAGAATTACAATGTCAGGTTGAATCTGAAGAAGTGTGTCTTTGGAGTGAAATCAAGGAAACTGTTAGGGTATATCATCTCTCGAAGAGGCATTGAAGTAGATCTAGAGAAGGTAAGAGGTATCATAGAAATGCCTCCTCTAGTTAGCATTGGTCAACTCAGAACCCTATAAGGGAGATTACAGTCAATCAGGCATTTCATAGTACAACTGGCGGATAGAATACACCCATTAGCATCTACTCAAGAAAAAAGTACCATTTGTGTGGACACTTAAATTTCAGGAAGCCTTCCAGAAAATCAAGGACTATTTGCTTACTCCACCAGTCTTAATGCCACCTACAGAGGGAAAACCATTGATACTTTACATCTCAACAACTCAGTTGGCATTAGGGACTCTTCTCGCACAGCACAATGATCAAGGTCATGAGAGAGCAGTCTATTACATTAGTCATACCTTACTGGGCTATGAATTGAATTACAGCAACATAGAACATGCTTGTCTTGCAGTAGTCTTTGCTACCCAAAAAATTTGGCACTATATGCTCAATAAACAAACAATGTTAATTGCAAAGATTGATCCACTTAAATACCTCCTCAGTAAGGCAGCTTTAGGAGGCCGATTGGCTAAATGGGTTATAATACATAGCGAATATGACATTCAGTATGTCAAAAGGAAGGCTATAAAAGGACGGGTGATTGCAAATCAGTTAGCTGATGCACCTATAAAGGCAGACCATCCCTTAGTGGTAGATTTTCCTGATGAATTTCTCTTCAACATTGACATTAAAACCGAAGGGAAATTGTACTTTGATGGGTCACATACAAATTGTGGTTCAAGAGCTGGTATCTTATTTGTTACACCTCAAGGTGATACCATTCCTAAATCATTCAGGATTGCTTTCCCTTGTACCAACAATATAGCAAAATATGAAGCCTTAGTGACAGGGTTAAAAATGGTAGCTCAATGGAAAATGAAGAGCCTAAATGATTTTGGCGACTCTCAACTGGTAATCCGACAGCTAAATGATGATTACGAGACTAAGGATGAAAATCTTGCACCTTACAAGCATATGGCTGATAGTTTCAAGTAGTATTTGAATGACATAACTTTTCAACAAATACCATGTATCCATAATAGAGCTGCAGATGCTATGGCAACTGTGGGTTCCTTGTTAGATATTCCGAGTAATGTGCCTAAGTTTGAGTTTCTAGTTGAATAGTTGTTGGCCCCCGCATATGATATCCGTGATACTGTAATGGTGTGTACCATTGTTGGTCCTACATCTCCTTGGTATAAAGACATATTCGACTACCTCACTGACCAAACCTTACCCCAAGACTTGTCCAATAACCAACGTCAAACCTTCATCTAAAAGTCAGCTAAGTACACCATCATCGAAGAAACCATGTATAGACGTACCTTAGATAACGCCCTAATGAGATGTCTCGATGTTGAAGAAGCACAAACAACTTTGCAAGCGGTGCAAGAGGGTATATGCGGATCTCATTCGAGTGGTCCTACTCTATCCCACAAGATTATGAGACTAGGTTATTATTGGCCTACAATGGAGAAAGACTCATACATCTTTGTAAAAAAATGTAGACAATGTCAAATACATGGATACTTGATAAGAGCACCAGTGCAGGAGCTTCATCCAATTACTTCACCATGGCCCTTCGCCCAATGGGGACTTGACCTCATAGGTAAGATACACCCTTCATCATCCAACGGCCATAAATTCATCATCACCGCCACCGAATACTTCACCAAATGGATTGAAGCTATTCCCATGACATACATCACCAGCACACAAATATCTAAGTTTATCCTAAACTATATCATTTGTCAGTATGGTGTACCTCAATCCATAATCACAGACAATGGATGCCCATTCAAGAACCAAGAAGTACGCCATTTATGTGAAGAATTCCACATCAAACACCATTTCTCCACACCGTATTACCCACAAGGTAATGGCCAAGCTAAGGAATCTAATAAGACTATTATTAGAATCTTGAAGAAGACTGTCAATGATGTTGGTCATGACTAGCACCTACAACTTAATCTTGCCTTATGGGCTTATCGCACAAGCATCTGTACTCCCACCGGCACCACTCCATATTCCCTCATATTCGAGTCCGAAGCTATCTTACCTATTGAGGTTGAAATACCTTCTCTAAGGGTATCCTTGAAGGGTCATATTGACAATGAAGAATACCGTGTCTCTAGGTTACAAGAGCTAGAATTGCTGGATGAGCAAAGATAGAAAGCATTAGATCATTTGCAAGCATATCAGAATCATCTTCGTTGTAGCTACAATAGGAAGGTTCTCAATAGACACTTTCACATTGGTGACCTAGTATTAATGGAGAATCCTAAGAACCAAGTTGAACACGAGAAACCAGGTAAGTTTGAACCTAACTGGTTGGGGCCATATATCGTCACCGAAGCTTTTGGATCAGGAGCGTACCAACTCTCTACTCCTGAAGGAGAGTCGCTTTTTTCCCCTATCAACAGTCTGCATCTAAAGAGGTTCTATGCTTAGTCTTTGAGAATCCGTGTCTTAATCTGGAAAAATACAAAAAAATGGTTACCTTGATGAAAACTTGCAAATAGGCGTCTTTGTAACACCAAATTTTTTTTTGAGAAAATCAAAAAAGTAAAAAGAAATAAATCCGTCCAATAGTGAAAACCACTTTGGTGGCGCTATGGATAAGTACCATGGTGAAAACTTGGCAAACAGGAACCATGTGTAGTCAAGCTCGCTCTTCCATCTACCATCATTCTAATCGGACTTTTTCACCATCTCTCATAATAAATGGTTGTCTTATCCATTACTTGGAACGATTGACATCTAACATCCATTCTGTCACATTACCCACTCCATCTTCCAAATCTTATTCCCGACTGGGGGCAAGTCCTTGTTCTATGCCCTAACACCGTGTACATAACGTCACACCATCGAAAATGTCCTGAAAAATCCCCAAAACATTAGAAAACTTCAAAAATCAAAAAATGTCAGAAAATACCAAAAATAGAGTCAAGTCAGTCATGTTCAGTCAGTCATAGTTGAACTACGTTGCCTCTATGATTGGGATGTAGGCAAGGCCATCAATCAATGTGCCCTTGAGGCATTAGGTTTGTCAGTCTAGGTTTGTCATGTATCACACACATTAAAATCATGACGCTTTATATATTCAAATTCATTGGTCATGTCGAACTACGAGGTCTCTGTGTCTACAACATAGGTAAGGCTAATCAATTGATGAGCTCTTGAGACCACACTAGGTCAGTCCAATAGGGTTCATTCACCATCACTATCACACAAGTTGCATATCATAGTTTAGGGTATCATTTCATGTCATACTTTGTCTACACGCACACACACTTTTATCAGTCAAGGAATCAAAACAAGTCATGAAACAACAAGGAAAAACATCTCAAAGTCATCAAGTCAATATCAAACACATTGTCAAAGCGATCAACCTATGTCTTAAAACAAGATATGTCTTTCTTGTCAACAGATGTCATCAAATTGTCATAGTCTCATGTGGCTTGTCACTTCAACGTCATCAGGCTCCAACGTCTTATACGACACGTGTCTTTCTAAAACTAGGCTTTGTCATGCCTTATACAAATAGTCATCAAGTCGAAACTAGACTCAACGTCTTATGCGGTATGTGTCATTCTCTCACATTACGCTATGTCAAAATCAAACAATCAAACAATCCCACAAGATCAAGTTTTGGTGAATACATTTATTTGGCTTTATGACTTTATATCTTATTTTTTCTTATCTTATTATCGATTTGTGAAATAGTCCGATTACTAGCTTTCTTGAGGATGTCCCTTGAAGGATTTAGAGAAGCAAGGATGTCTCAGGACTCTTTTTCTTTGGCTGTTGTCTGTCAACTATCTTTTAAACATTTTTTTTTGAGTCATGTAACTAGTTTCCTCAAGGATGTCCTATCAAGGATTTAGAGGAGCAATGATGTCTCATGACCCGTCTTTTATTTGTTTGTTGTCTGTGGTTTGTCTCGACAAAATGACTGGGGCAATACTGTCCTTAGTATGACTTAAGACACTCCTTGTCTGTGACTTTTTGTTTTTCGCAGATGGATGACTTTGTACACTATGGTTTGTCTCATATCTTAGTGTGTACTATCCATCTGTGTCATGTCCCGCCCAATGATGATAACAAGCAAGCATAGCATATTTGGAAATATATCGAAGATTATGTCTTTTTCTCAATCAATCAACCTTCATTATATATTTTTCTCCATCAATCAACCTTTACTATTTCTTACTAACATTCTAAATTTATTCATCTTAACATTTCTCTTCTTTGACATAAAGATAAAGTCCTATGACACAATAAAAACATTAGATCATTTTCATTTGCATACATTCGATAAGCATTCCACATAGTTGCATTGCATCTCAACATATAGATAGTAACATACATCTTCATTACATACATTCGACATCATGACATAATAGGCATTGCATCATCATAGCATAAATAATGTAAAAATTGCATGTACATATTACCATCACATATAAATAAACATCATATAGATCATTGCATTCATTATCATAAGTAAATTAAGACATCCATAACATTATTATTAAATGCATAACTCATAACATGTAGAAACATTCATTCATAACACATGTATATACATCATCTAGGAAACATAATCATGTAGAAATAATCCATCATCCATAACATAGAACTGCATATCATATAGAAGCTTCCAAAATCATATATATATCACTCAAAATAGTGTGTCATAGTACAATGTCTGAATGTAACCATAAATAAAGCGTGAGCTCACAGGCTCTTTGATCAAAATATAATGTCTACATATGTAACCATGTCATCATGTCCCGCTACCACTGCTATCACATGGTGAAGGTGGTTAGAAAATCCTTGAAGGTGCTCTCTATGAGGTGGAAGGCCTCTCATATGGACCTATCCTTGATGGTCCTACCACTCCCTCAGTACTTTGTGTCATTTGACTCTGTACCTCTAAAAAACTGGGAGCTCGTCTCTCTGTCGACGCAACTGCCTCATATAAGTCCCTGTAATAGGTGGTTCTCTCCACCGATCTGACCAACTCTCATACCATTCCATCAGATGAGGACCCACTGCAAAGGCGTCTAACCTCTCTGAACTATTGCTCTATCTCATGTCTCTGAGCTATCACCTGATCTCTCTCCATAAGTGAATCGTCCCTCTCTGAATGAGCACTGTCCCTCTTTGTGTATGCACTGTCCCTCTCAGTGTAGGCACTATCTCCCTCTAATCTCATAGCATCAAAATATGTCATCATAAGTCTGAGTCTCTCCTCCAAAGCCTCCCTATCACCATCTCTAGGAGCATCCTCCTCCTGTCTCCCCTCCACGATCCGATCTCTGAGCTCTCTCTCTTGCTCCTCCATCGGTGCATCCTCCTCAACATCATCATCCTCCACATCATCCTCTTTGTATCCTACCAAAACACACAAAGGGTCTATAGCCATGTCCACATCTAAATCCTCTACAACATCATCTACTCCAACATCTACCTCTGCACACTCCTCTACCACTACCTCTGTTGCAGCATGCTCACCCCCAGCATGTACATCCACTCCCCCTCCAATGTCTAGCATCGGTACATCCTCTGCAACTGCCTCACAAATAGGTGATAGTGCACCTACCTGACCCCCTCTCCATCCTCTCTGACCTCGCTTGCCACCTCTACCATCACCATCTCTCCCACCAACTGTCCCCACTCTAGCACCTCCACCTCTTTGCAGTCCTCTAGGTCCTGTGCCTCATCCCTCTATAGGTGTCGGCTGGTCTGGATCCGTGTAAGGAACAGATCGATGCTCTACCCACCATTTGTCATACGCAGCTATAGTCCCTAGGTCTGCTAATCCATCTTTCCACCCCCACTATACTGGTTGTAATGCATGTATCTGTGCCTCAGCTATAGCTACTGGTATCATAGGTCCCTAATACGGAACCTCTCTAGATGAACAAGCAACCTCTGCTCTACTCCGAGGCTCATCTTGAACCTTGCCGAACTGTCTCAGAACTCTATCTAGAAAGTGTCACTCAATGATGTGTACACTAGAAATAGTCCTCCCAATAAGGTATTGTGTCTGCCTGCAGAATACCAAATGTACCTCCTCATCCACCCACTCCTCACAATCCATGTAAGGTCTCCATGTAAACTGATCAAGAATATCCAATGCATGTCGGCAATATCCTGTGTCTCCAACATGTGTCTGAGTAATGTGTCTTGTATATCGGAACACATAAGGGTATCTCTTCGGTCTCTCTACAGTAACTGGAGGATGAAAAATAGTTATCCTCTCCCAACCCCATACCATCAGCAGTGTAGTCCCATAGCTCAATGACTGTGCATCTCTGTAAGCAATGTTGTGTAGATGAAAGTATAACATCCCAAGCAGACATGGACCCCATGCATACCTAGTCTCGCTCTCTAACATGCCAACCAACATAGCCCCCCATCCCACTGGAAATTCGTGACCCCGTCTGTCTGGAAGAACTATCCCCCCAATCAATGTACATAAAATATAGTCAATCCAATTGTATCTATCTGCTAACACTAGCCATCTAATCTCATAGTGCTTGATGTCGAGCCTACTGATGTCGTCTACCTGATAAAACCTCGCCAACACGGTCAATCCTCATTGGGTATCATACATGACCTACTCTCCCCTAATAGGCAGTCTCAAGATCCTGTACACATCCTCCAATGTGATAGTGGCCTCCCCATTCGATAAATGAAAGGATGATGTCTCTGAATTCCATCGCTCGCATAATGCCATCAGCATACCCCTATTCACCTGAATAGTGAGCATCGACAAACAGTGGCATAGACCCAGTCTCCATAAAAGCCGAATCTCTGCACTCATCAACCGATCTCTCAAATTGAATGTGTCTGGTTGTGACTCCTGCTTATATATCAGATCTAAAACCAGCTGCATTTAAACCATGATGTCAAGAATTTTCAAGTTTTCCTTAGAAAAAAATTCAAAAATTTCACCAGTCAAATGCAGCTCACTTTAACAGATGCGGTGCATTTTTGCAAATGTGTTGCATAAAGCCTCACATGGGGTGCTTATTACATATGCATCACATATTTCCCCATTCCCCTTTCAACCTACTGCACATGCAGTTTACTAAACCACATGCGGTGCATTTTCACAGCCTGCCTATCTACAACATATGCGTTTCACAAATGCATATGCGGTTCACAACAACACATGCATCTATTCCTAATGCATATGCATTGCATAACTACAAATGTAATGCATTATATTTCAAATGTGTTTAATCCCTAAATTGCCTAAATCTAGCCTAAGCGTGATTTCTTACATGTGTCATTTCGTAGTCAAATGCGGCGAATACGACAACATATGTGTCCTTCACAATGCACCACATTTTTTTATTACTTTTCAAACACCTAAAACTACATGCAAAAATAACTTTGAAGAGTTCATTTTCGGGTACATACCGGTGATCCTGTGTCGACTGGCCTCTTGAATGTCCGGATCTGATAACCACGATGCATGGCGTAAGGAATGGGAGCCATTTTCGTCAGCTAGTCAGAGCAAATCTCCTCTTTTTCTAACTCCTTCGGGTGCAAATGAATTAGGTTTAGACCTAATTCCTATTTATAGGTAGGGTTTGAAATGGCATTTCTTCTAACCTAATCTATTGGCCACTTAACCTTTCAACTTCAAATGACCCGTATTCGTCTGTATCAACTCCAAATTCATTTCCGTCAACTCTAGAGCATTTCTGACTATCCAATTGACTTATCGAGAATATTTCCTGATTTTTTTTTAAACTTTCAAAAAATTGTCAATTTTCCCGAGGGGGCATACCTTAACCTGTTTCATGCTGGGGCATGATCGGGGTATATTTTCTTTGACACAACGCCGTACCAACATTGTATCAAAGAGGGGCAAACTGTAGATACCAAAAATTGGTCTAGGCCTGTGAGTACACATTCGACATAATTTTCTATACTCCGTGATCTTGATTAAATAATGTCAATTATTTAATTAACCTTTCTAACACATATTTCCTCTATTAATTAAATACCCCTTTTTAATTAATTCATTAATTCATAAATAACTTTTATTCAACCTGATTAATTAAATAAATCATATTTATTTAATTATGTTGCGAACTAATTAATTCTTACCCCTTTATCATACTTTTCCAACTATAATTAAATATCTTTATTTAATTATTCATTTAACCCCCTTTATCTATAATTAAATATTTATTATTTAATTATTTATATTATCCTTTTCAAATAGTCAAATTAAATAAATTACTTTATTTATTTAATTAAAGTCTCTTATTTTCGAATGTTGAATTAAATTAGCATTTAATTCATATTTAATTATTTATTTCACATTCTTCTATCATTCAATTATCTAAGTCATTCACTCACCTTCTGACTCGAGATCTATTTTTAGTTCTCCAGTTATCTCTAGATTCAACACCTATTTATCTTTGCGAGAAGACTCCCCATCACAACTAGTCGATTAACTAGTTCTAACTCCTGTTTGCATTCGAATGCATTAGTCATCGAGTTCTAACTTTTTCTTTTGCATACAAATTCTATTTCTTCTATTTTTGAAGATTAAGATCTTGAACTCGTGTTCTAACTCACGTTCTAACTCATGATCTATCTAAGATAGAACTCACATCGCATGGCATTCATCAATCTCATCTGTCGATCTCTCTTTCAATCTGAGCCGATCATTTGAAAACCCAAAATCTATAAAATGGCCTATCATTATCATTATTCCTCCTCCCAAAATCATACACTTTTGAGAAGAGACTTATCTTTGATATTTTTCTTAGACACTCGATGAAGTTATACTTGCATTCAAACACAGAAATTTGAGGGCAAGAATATTGAAAAGAAAAAATGGAGAAGAACAATCAAGATAATTCGAAGGGGTGAACGCATATTCGATGAGAGCTTTCCATTAAATTGTTTAGTTTGTTTAGTTTATTTCCTCATTCTTTGTTGTTTGATTTTAGATTATTATTTAGATTAGTATTAACCTTGTTATTCTAGTTGTAGATTATCCATCTCATCATATCGAAGATACATCTATTTTAATCTACCATTACACCTTCATTTTCAATAACCCTCTCTCAACTAACACAAGCTTCAAATGTTGGTCAATAATGCAGGCAAGGAAAGACAATTTGCTTTGGTCACTAGTTAACAGTATAGGTGAGTCCATTGAAAATGAAAACTCTAAACCATGTATTCGACCTCCCATTAATACAGTCTTATTTAACCTCTGACATGTGAAATCAAATGGAGATAAGTCGAATCCCCTGTAAAAATTTGGAGTACTAAAACACATGATCAAGGCAAGAGTTAATAATTCCTCGACAAGCCAAGGCCTATGAGAAATGTGGAGAGTAAATTCTATCAATACTGAAAGGAAGGATAACTCATGTGAAGAGTAACACATCTTAGTCTAGCAAAAAAACCATAGGAATAGGTGGAAAATCAAGTTAAGGTTCATCACATAGTGATAGCATGGCCACCATAATGCCACGTAACTTAAGTCATACTATTTAAAATCTGGGAGTTATCACCCACAAGTTGGTAACACTTACCAAAAAAAAAAAAGTAAATATATATATAAATATATGCATATGTGTACATACATACATACATATATATATATTATGAGTTAATTATACCTATATTAAGGGATAGTTCATGACTGTAAACATAAATGAATTCTTGTTGTTGTTATAAAACCCTTGAGCTATTCTATAAACTTAACATATTTCAACAGTAGTATATATATAGTTATAGGTATTTACCATAAAGTCAATTTATTCTTTTGTGATGAATCCACTGTAAAACTAAATATAGGAAACTATCATTTAACCATTATGAATCTGATTCTTTTATTTTTGATGCAATTGCCCCTACTCTCTTGTCTTAATTCAGAATCATTCAACAATAGAAATCATAATGGTGCAACAACTTGGTTAAAATCACACATTATATATTGAAATTTCACAACATAAAGTTTACAATAGAATTACAAATGAATACCCTTCACTTTCTTTCCCTCTTTACAACCTTTATTTTTCAACACATTCGCTTCCACCATTTTTGTATCATATATCTCTACATACATATTCCCTTTCCTTGTTGTGCACTATTGTATCCTATGTTGCATGCTTAATTCCATGTTAAACCTTTCCATTAGTTCTTCACATGAACAATTTTCCATCCAATCAATGTCTCTCTTCTTTGCCTCATTACATTTACCGTTGTGCATACAATCCAATTGATGTCTCCACTCTTAATCTAGATCGACTTCCTCGAGCCAATCGACTCCACTATACACTGTTGTGCATTCTCTTTGCAACTACACCCCCTATCTTCTCACATGGGTCTCTTGGGAAGTCATCTTCTTCCCAAAATATTTTTCCTTATGTTTTCAATTGATTTCTCTTGTTGAAGATGAAAAGGAAAAAACACTTATTTCTAATCTTTTGACTAGAATTTTTATCAGCCTTCCTTAAGTTCTAATGACCTTTTCACTTTCTTTATTGTTGCACATTCCTTTATCAACATCCCACATTCCTTCAACTATTGTGTTCCCTTTCACTTGCTTCCTTTCAAACTCTTGTTCAGTGCTTCCTTTCACATATCCTTAGTCAATCCTCTCTTCACCATCAGACTCTCACTTTGGCATGCTCGTCATATATCAATCTGCATTTTTAATTAAGTTTTTGTTACCCATTACCTACCTTCGTGCCTCTTCACATTCCATTAGTCGAACTCCCACTGTCTGGCACAGTTTTCAAACAAAAGATGCAAATTCTTCAAAAGAACTTTTGGCTCTTTAACTTCAATTCTCAGTGACTTAATGCCTTCTCCTTTTTTAATCGATCCTTTTCTCTCTTTCCAATGTTTTATGCTTTGTTTTCTTTCAAAAATGAAAAGGTATAAATGAGATTGAATTTCTTTTCTAGATTTAATTATAACCCAAGACTCTTCAACATGCCGATATATGCTTCCACATTTTCATATATGTTAATCAAGGCAGTAGCACATACAACATTTGATTTATCATAGAGTGAGGTCAAATATGGAAATGTGGAGCTCAACAAAGCTAAAAAAGAGATGATAAAAACCAGGTAAGTGAAATGTTCCTTGAGTTGATAAACTCAAGAACATTGAAAGGTGCATGGGACAATAATCCCAAGTTTACTTTTGATCTACAACTGCTCCTTGTCTATAGGAGCCTTCTCTCTGCTACCATTCTGCTCAACCTCAACATTCAATCCACCTCCACGGATGTTATTATGTTTCTATGAACAACTTCCTACCACCGGTCCACCTCTACGACCTCCACATTCTTTTAGGTTGCTACTCTTTGTTCCTTTATTGCATTGTTGCAATAAATCAAAATTCAATCTACCTTTTCCTCTTAAAATTTTCCCTTTGAATGGATGCAAATCATTGCACTCACTTTTTTCCTCTTCCTCTACTCATTGCTTCTCCACACTACATAAAACAATAGAGTTGGATTCTTTCAACAGCTTTTCCTTCTCTTTTAAAGAATTCAACATATACTCCTTCCTATCTTTCCATATGGTATACACATTCTTCCTACCATCATAGATGGCTTCCCTGTCAAACTATCATGGCCTACCCAACAACACATTACATGTAGTCATAGTCATCACATTTCACAACACCTCATCCCCATAAGAGCCAATCTGAAAATTAACTAAACACTACTCACTCACAATCATTTCATGTTCCTTCTACAACGAAAAAACCTTGTATGGACTAGGATGCTTACTCATTTTAAAACTTAGCTTTAACAAATATAGATTATTATTTTAAAATGAAGCACCTCTTCATTTGAATCGTTCTCAAATAAATACATAGCCATGCTTTATTTATTTGTTTGTATTTATTATTTTATATTTGAAATTCGTGGAGAAATAAATCTCCAACCGCTATTACATCAACACTCCCTCGTAGCTAGGGAGATATCTTTCCAGATACCCATGTCATGGAGTCTCTCAATATGATACCCATTTGTGGAAAGAATTTCATCACAGAGTCTCTCAATGTGATATCATCATGGAGTCACTCAACATGATGTCCACCATGGCTACTCCCATGTGTGGAAAGGAACATGTGCACAAGATCCCATCACGGAGTCACTCAACGTGATGTCATCATGGAGTCTCTCAACATGATGTCCACCATGGCTACTCCCATGTGTGAAAAAATAGAAGTACAAAGGATTCATCACAGATTATCTCAACGTGATGTTGTCATGGAGTCTCTCAACATGGCATCCACCATGGCTAATTCCATGTGTGGAAAGACACCATCTCCATCTCAAAGATGGACAAGGACTTTCACCTCATATTTCTTTGTCTCAGAGAAATATGCATTATAGAAAAAATCACTGATGTTGAGTCTCCCTCTCAGCAAGGGAAAATTTCTCCACAACTCCAAGCTTGTCTCAAAAATGTGTAAACTTCACTCTAGAGAGAGGCTTGTTGAAAATATTAGTCGTTTGTTCATCAGTGCAAATATATAGGAGTTGAATTTCTTTCCTTAGTACCATATCTCGGATATAATGATACTTGATCTCCACATGTTTAGTTATGTCATGAAACATAGGATTGAAAGATAGCTTCACACAACTTTGATTATCACAATGAATCGCAGTTGGCTCCAATGTTTTCCCAAAAAAACTTGCAAGGAGCTTTCAAAGCCACACTGCTTCTCGAGTTGCTACACATGTTACAATATATTCGGCCTCTACTATGCTTAGTTCCATGGAAGTTTGCTTCCTACTACACCAAGAAATCATGGCAGACCCCAAACTGAAGCAACATCCAGAGGTGCTCTTCTTGTCAGCTACACTTCTAGCCCAATCAAAATCAGAATAACCTTGTAACTTTAGATCTTCACAGGAATTATATCTCAAGCCATATCCTACTATGCAACACAAGTATCTCAAGATATGATTTTCTGCAACTAGATGAATTTTCCTTGGTTCACACATGAACTGATTGAGGGCACTCACCACATATAAAATGTCTCATCTAGTATTGACTAGATACATCAATGATCCAATCAGCTTCATGTACATGGTGGGATCTACCAGATCTAAACTAGCTGCAAAATCACTCAATTTCAAATTTGTTTCCATCGGTGTAGCCATGGACTTGCAATCCATCATCCCAAATCTCTTCAAGATGTCTATGGTGTATTTTCCTTGAATTAGAATAATCTCATTGGGTCTCTGCCAAACTTCCAATCCTAGAAATTAATGCATAAGACCTAGATCCTTCATCTCAGACTCAGAGGCTAACTACTTCTTGCATTTGACAATGAGATATTCTATTCCAGTAAGAAATAATTCATCAACATAAAGAACCAATATTAAAGCCTCACCATCAACTACCTTGAAGTAAATATTTGAATCTACATCATTCTTAGAGAATCCCAAGCTCATCAAGTATCGATGAGTCCTTTCATACCAAGCACGAGGTGCTTGCTTAAGGTCGTACAATGCCTTCTTCAATATGCATAAATGAGACTCCTTCCCATGAATCATGAACCCATTTGGTTTCTCAATGTACACTTATTCTTCAATCACACTATTAAGAAATGTTGTCTTTACATCCATTTTATGTAGCTTCCATCCTTTATCTGATGCAATAGCAATGATAGTCTTGATAGATGTATAACAAGCAACAGGAGAAAATATCTCCTCATAATCTATTCCCTCCTTCTGAGAGAATTCTCTTGCCACAAATCTTGCTTTGTACCTCTCAATGCTCCCATCAGTTGCATGTTTGATCTTAAAGAGCCACTTGGAAGACACAACTGATTTGTCTTCAGGTCTTGATATAACATCCCAAACATCATTCTCGATAATAGACTAATATTCCTCTATCATAGCATCTCTCCATTCTTGTTGGTTGGAAGCTTCCTCAACACTGGAAGGTTCAAAGTCAATGATGCGACTCATAAATGCCACATAGCCTAGAAACTTTTGCGATCTCCTGCTTTCTCTAAAGGTACCTCGAGGAGCTATATATCGTTCCACCTCTAACTTACTGACATGAAACTCCTGAAAGAGAAAAATTGGTGAGACTCCTGGAATGTCTTTCCGACAAGCAGCTTGGTTCTAAAGGTTTGAAATGATCATGTCATTGTGACTAATGGTCGGTCTTGCTAACGGGATCCATCGATATGACCTAAACATTCAGCGCAAGTTCTCTATCTCTCAGTGAAGGTAGGAGTCTGACCGACAGGTGATGATCATTGAGTCTTGTTGACTATACTCCATTGGGGTAACTTTGATCTTCAGTTAGACCTAGGAAGACCAGATTGATAGTAGAAGTCTGGTCAATGGGGTATGGTCGACGTGAGTCTTGCTGATGGTTCTTCATCGGTATGAAATATGACTTGGGCCCAGCCTTAAGATCTTCGTTCAATGGTTAAATTTTGGCTGATGGTTTGGGATCGGTGTGATTCTTTCCAATCTGAATAAGTTTGTGAAGTTCTTCTTTGTAAACTCATCAGAGAGACTCCTCCTGATGGAAGGTCATCGAACTGACTTATGTCATCAGAGGAGCTTTGGAATCTCACACCAGTTTGGGATCTCTCTCTAACAGAACCTCATTGAAGTAAGTCTTGTCAATGGACTATTCCTGAATGGCATCGGAGTAACCTAGGTCTTTGTCCTAGCTTTGGATTATCATCTTGACTGTATTGGTCTGCTCAATGGAATTGATCGGGGTAAGTCTTCCTGATGGGAAATGAACAAGCAAAAATTGTCAATATGACATGAACTATCAAAGGAGCTTTGGAGACTCACTCTGAGGCAAGATCTCAGCCTAATGGTCTTTTTTTTGGAGAGACTTCACCAAGTCAGAGTGATAGAGCGATAGAAGATTGTGTAGTGTGTGGTTTTCAAATGGGTAGTTTGGCATCAGTGAGACACGGTCTAGTGTCTCACCGATACGTGATGCAGTTGAAGGAAGATGAACTGAACTGTTGGTTGAGAGAACAAATTGACCATGGCTATGGGATAAATTGTAGTGTATTGCAACTGATCAGAAGTTCGAGTGGTTAGTGTTTTGAACTATATGTTGTATGAGCATTGGAACAGTAAGACATAATGAAGTGTGATCAAAATTTGTTTTGTACAAGGTTGATCAGGGAAATTTTGTTGTTGTAAAATTGACATCTGAAAGTGAAGTTTGATCTCTATGTGTAATTTGTGTACTATAATACAATGAGGCTTTACTTGGTTTGGTGGGTTTTTCTCCCATAAGGGTTTTCCCACATAAATCTAGTGTCCAATTGTGTATGTGTTTATTTCTCTACTCTATTATTCCTTTCATGTGCATCATAATGAATTGTAATTGCAAAATTTATAGAAATATCTGCATTCTTCTCTGAGTTTTGACATTAGGAGAGTTTGTTCTGCACCTTAACCTTTCCTAACAAGTGGTATCAAAGTCTAGCCAGTTGTGTTATCCTTGTGGGTAAGTTAGATTTTTTGTGTCAATTATGTTCAATGGAAGTCTTGTAGAAGTCTGGTAATTTAAATTACAATTTGTGAAGGCAATAGAAAGTACATCAGGAAATATTGAAATTGAGAAATTTAATGGCAGCAATTTTGAGTCATGGAAACTCAAAATGGAAGATCTATTGGTTTATCATGATCTTTGGGTTGTTGTGTCTGGAACAAAACCTTCTAGCATGAAGCAAGAAGATTGGGATTTGGAAGATCAAAAATCAAAGGGGTTGATAAGGCTCTGTTTAGTAGACTTTGTTCTCTTGAACGTTCATAAAGAGAAATCTGCATCTTCTTTGTGGAAGAAGCTTGGAGATATTTATCATGGCAAGTCCTTGGTGAATAAGCTATTCTTAAGGAAGAAATTGTAATCTTTGAAAATTCAGGAAGGAGCATCTATTATTGATCATTTAAATACTTTTAACATGTTGATTTCTTAGTTAGCATCTGTGGGTGTGAAAATTAATGACGAAGATCATTGTATGCTATTGTTATGTTCTTTGTCAGATTCTTGGGATCACTTTGTGATTCCTATTAGGAGTATGACATCCAATTTTAAGATGGAAGACATTGTTGCTTCTTTTTTATTAGAAGAGATGAGAAGGAAATCTTCTGAGATGGAGGAGGCTCTTGTTGTTTGAGGCATATCAAAAGAAAAATTCAAGAAGAAGGATAAGAATTCCAAATTGAAATAAGAAGGGAGATCAAAATCTCCTGGCAAGAAGTCCAAGGTGAAGTGTTGGAACTTTGGGAAGCCTGGCCATGTCTAAAATGATTGCAAAGAGGAGAAAAAGAATAAGAAGAAGAAGAAGAAGAATAACTCTTTCGATAATGATTCTTCTCAGAGTGATGCAAATGCCTTCATTTTAGCCTTGGCAACTCGGGCATCAAATGATGTCTAGCTGATTGATTCTGGAGCATCTTTCCACATGATATCTCATAGAGACTGGTTTGCAAACTATGAAAAATATGATGGTGGAAAGGTTTATTTGGCAAGCAATTCATCTTTGGAAATAATTGGTCATGGAAGAGTCGGGATTCAATTCACTGATGGAAGAATCAAACGAATTGATGGCGTAATGCATATACCAGGTTTGGCTCAAAAGTTACTTTTTGTTAGTAAGCTGAATGATGCTGGTGTAGAGGTCTCTTTCTCTAATGGTGTTTGTAAGATGACTAGAGGCTCTATGATGTTGGCAAAGGGTGCTCAAATTGGTACTCTATACAAGTTGGATGCACTTATTGTTCAATGCAATAGTGTCTCTGCAAAGTCACAAAGGTTGTTCGTAAAGAGAAGAAGGAAAATATCCCTGATAGTGCAAAATCTATGGAAGTTAAAATTCAAATAGAAAATACTATGCTCTGGCATCATAGGCTTGGCCACGTTGGAGAAAAAGGTTTAAAAACTTTGAAAAACAAAAACCTGGTTGAAGGGCTTGATGACTGTAACCTTGAATTCAAATTTTGTGAACATTGTATATATGCCAAACAACACCGTGTTTCATTTTATTCCAGTCCTCATAAATCTTCTTGTATACTTGATTACATTCATTCTGATGTGTGTGGTCCAGTGAATGTTCCTTTGTTATCGAAATCAAGATATTATGTTTCGTTTATTGATGACTATTCAAGAAGGACATTTGTGTATTTTTAAAAAAGTAAATCAAAAGTGTTCAATCATTTTAAGGAATTTAAAAACCTTGTGGAAAATTAGACTAGAATAAAAATAAAGTGTTTAAGGGCTGACAATGGTGGTGAGTTTTGTTTTGATGAGTTCAAAAGGTACTGCAAAGATCATGGAATTAAAATACATAAAACTACACCCTATATTTCACAGCAAAACGGAGTTGTTGAAAGGTTCAACAAGATGGTGATGGAAAGGGAAAAAATCATGTTGAGAAGTGTTGGCTTGGATGAGAAATTTTGGGCTGAGGCAGTTGCAACAACATGTTACTTAATAAATCATTCCCCTAACTCTGCTCTTGTTGATAAAACACCTTTGGAAGCATGGTCTAGAAAGAAGCCCTCTCTAAGACATATTTGAGTCTTTGTTTGTGAAGCATATGCATATGTGCTGAATGAAAAAAGATCTAAATTGGAAAAAAAGGCTATTAAATGTATTTTTATTGGCTATAGCATTGGCATAAAAGGATACAAGCTTTGGAATCCTGAGATTGAGAAGGTTTTGTATAGTAGAAGTGTTATTTTTTGTGAGTTGAATCCTTCTACTTTGGATCTACAATCAGAGACAAAATCAGAAAACAAAGAGGATGTAGTTGAAATTCCTCCCACACTAGATAAAGAGGAATTAAAAATTCAAAACATACCTAAATCCTAGGAGAGCTCAAACAGCTCTGAAAGTTCTGAGCAAGATGATGAGCAATGTCCTCAGCCTCAACCTATGAGGAGGTCTACATGTGAAAGGCAACAACCAGATAGATATGGATTCTCTATATTGGATTCTAGTTGTGCCTATGCTTTGATTACTAACACTGATGATCCTAGGATTGTAAAAGAGGCAATTGAAATGTTTGATTCAGATTCTTGGTTGGAAGCCATAAATGAAGAAATGGCATCATTAAAGAAAAATGATACTTGGGATCTGGTTCCATTTCCTGAGGGTAGAAATTCTGTGGGCTACAAATGGGTATTTAAAAAGAAAATTGGTCTAGATGGCTGTGTTGAAAAGTATAAAGCAAGGTTGGTTGCAAAGGGATATTCCTATGTAGAGGGAATTGATTATGGGGAATTTTTTTCTCCAATAGCAAAGCTAACAACTATCAACTTTCTTTTGTCACTTGCAACAACATATGACTGGGATATTGAGCAGATGGATGTGAAGACAACATTTCTTCATGGTGATATTGAAGAAGAAATTTATATGTCCCAGCCATAGCACTTTGTGAAAAAAGGTAAATAAAATTTGGTTTGCAAGTTGAAAAAATCTTTGTATGGATTAAAACAATCTCCTAGAATGTGGTACCAAAATTTTGACACATTTGTTTTGTCATTGGGATCTGTAAGATCGAAATTTGATCATTGTTTGTATTACAAAACTGAGAATGGTCGTATTTTAATTATTTCCCTATATGTGGATGATATGTTATTCATTGGGAATAATAATTTTATGATTTCTGATCTAAAATCTTAGCTATCTGCAAAATTCGAAATAAATGATCTAGGTGTAGCAAGGTATATTATGGGGATGGAAATAACTAGGGACAAAAAGAGTAGAAAAATTTGGCTCTTACAGAGTAAGTATATTAACACTGTTCTAGAGAGGTTTGGTATGATTGATTGCAAGCAACTAGTTGTTCCAGTTTTGCAGGGAGCGAAGATATTTGTTGAAGATTGTCCAAAATATCCTTTTGAGATGGAGGACATGATCAGGGTACCTTATGCAAGTGCAGTTGGCAGTTGAATATATGCAATGGTCTATACAAGGCCAGACATTGCCCAAGCAGTGCCCAAGCAGTGCAAGAACTTATTATTTTTATGGAAAAGCCAGGAAGACCGCATTGGGATGTTGTGAAAGGATTGTTTAGATATCTAAAGGGTAGCTCGGAATATGCTCTGTGTTACCATGGAAATTTGGCTGGTTCATAGAGGACTCTTAGCATTTGTGGGTATGTGGATTATGATTGGGTAGGGGACATTGATAGTAGAAGATCCACTAGTGGATATATTTTCATGGTGAATGGTGGTGCAGTTAGTTGCATGAGCAAGTGGCAGGCTGTAGTCACTTTGTCCACTATGGAGGTAGAATACATGGAAGCTACACATGCCTATAAAGAAGCAATCTGGTTAAAATGTTTGTGTTCCAACATTGGGTTTGATGCAAGGCAGATTACAATTTACTATGATAGTCAGAGTGCTATTTTTCAGGTAAAAAATCCTACTTTCCATGCCAGGACGAAACATATTGATGTGTAGTATCACTTTGTACGAGATATGGTGGAGGATGGAAAGGTCTATTTAGAAAAATTGGATACTCTCAAAAATGTTGTAGATGTATTGATGAAACCAATGAGCACAAACAAGTATAGGTGGTGTGCAAGTTTGATGGACCTTGGTGCCCATGAATCTCACTAGTTTATGAATTCTCTTGAGGTGTTAGTAAAATCTTCATCAAGTGGGAGATTGTTGGAAAATGTGCCTCAAATTGACTGATATGAAACTCCTGAAAGAGAAAAATTGATGAGACTCCCAGAATGTCTTATCGACAAGCAGCTTGGTTCTGAAGGTTCAAAATGATCATGTCGATGTGACTAATGGTTGATCTTGCCAACAGGATCCATTGGTATGACTTGAAGATTCAGTGCAAGTTCTCTATCTCTCAGTGAAGGTAGGAGTCTGACCGACAAGTGATGATCAGCGAGAGTCTTGCCGATGGTACTCCGTCGGGGTAACTTTAGTCTTCAGTTAGACTTAGGAAGATCGGACCGACAATAGAAGTCCAGCTGATGGGGTATGGTCAGCGTGAGTCTTGTCAATGGTTCTTCATCAGTATGAAATATGACTTTGGCTTAGCCTTTAGATCTTCATCTGATGGTTAAAGTTTGGCTGATGGTTTGGGATCGGTGTGACTCTTGCCAATCTGAACAAGTTTGTGAAGAAATTTTGTGTAAACTCATCATAGGGACTCCTCTCGATGGAAGTTCATCGGATTGACTTATGTCATCGGAAGAGCTTTGCAATCTCACATCGGTTTTGGATCTCTCTCCAACGAAACCTCATCAGAGTAAGTCCTGTCGATGGACCATTCTTGAATTGCATCAAAGTAACCTGGGTCTTTGGCCTAGCTTTGGATTACCATCCTGACTGTATTGGTCTGTCGGATGGAATTGATTGGGGTAAGTCTTCCTGATGGGAGATGAAAAAACAAAAACCTTTGATATGACATGAACTGTCAGAGGAGCTTTGGAGACTCCCTCCGAGGCAAGATCTTATCCTGATGGTATTTTTTTCAGAGAGACTTCACCAAGTCAGAGTGATAGAGGGATAGAAGATTGTTTAATGTGTGATTTTCAAATGGGTAGTTTGGCATTGGTGAGACATGGTCTGGTGTCTCACTGGTACGTGATGTCATTGAAGGAAGATGAACCGAATTTTTGGTTGAGAGAACGAATCGACCATGGTTGTGAGATAAATTGCAGTGTATTGCAACTGATCAGAGGTTCGAGTGGTTAGTGTTTTGAACTATATGCTATATGAGCATTGGAATAATAGGACATAACAAAGTGTGATCAGAAGTTGTTTTGTACAAGGTTGATCAGGGAAATTTTGTTGCAGTAAAATTGACATCTGAAAGTGAAGTTTGATCTTTGTGTTTAATTTTTGTACTATAATACAAAGAGGCTTTACTTGGTGTGCTGGGTTTTTCTCCCGTAAGGGTTTTCCCACGTAAATCTGGTGTCCAATTGTGTATCTATTTATTTCTCTATTCTATTATTCCTTTCATGTACATCATAATGAACTATAACTGCAAAATTTAAAGACATATTTGCATTCTTCTCTGAGTTTTGATATTAGGAGAGTTTGTTCCACACCTTAAGCTTTCCTAACAAAAATTAACTAAACACTACTCACTGACAATCATTTCATGTTCCTTTTGCAACCAAGAAACTTTGTACAGACTAGGATGCTTACTCATTTTTAAACTTAGCTTTCTACCATCTCCTCTAAAATGAAGTTATCTATACTACCACTAACTACTATAAATTTGCAACACTTACCTCCAACCTTGCACACAATTTGAAAGAGACTCCTTTGGGATGGTTCCTCCTCCACTACTTTTGGGATTACCAACACTCTCCTCATCATGAGAGATTCACCTTCTTTCGATTCTTCACCTTTTGATGATGCACCATTTTCATCAAATTCTCATGTCAAGTGGTTTCTTGTTGCACTCTTCTTGCTACCTTCTTGTATTTGAGGACACTCATATGCGCGATGACCAACTTCTCCAAATTGGTAACATCTTTATGGAAACCCTCTACTACTGCTACCACGTCCTCTTGTTGATACCTCCTTTTCTTTTTTGTTTTGGCCCGCCTCTTTACTCCATTTTGGATTAAATTTTGCTTCAATTTGCTTTCCTTTATTGCTTCTCACTTGTCCCTTTTTAGTTGTAAATCTTCCCCAACTTTTGGAATTTTTTATTTTCCTTCTCATTCATTTCTCCTCAGCCTTTAACGCATATTGGTATGCTTCCTCCACTATAGTAATTTTCAGCATACTCATTTCATCTTGAATATTAAACCACAATCCATTCACATACCTAGCTACCTTCTCCCTATCAATTTCATGCCTTCTAGATCAAATAGCCAACTTGTAAAACTCCTCTATATAATCTTTTACACTCATATCTTTTTCTTCAAATTTTGCAACTTTTTAAATAACTCCATTTCATAATCTCTAGGTATAAATTTGTTCTTCAATCTCATCACCATCTAGTTCCACCTCGTTATCTGAGGATCTTCATCCATTTCTTTCTCTTTCTACAACCCTTTCCACCATAAAGCAACATGCCCTTTCAATTTTTTTTGGGCTATCTTTACCCGCTGTGGGTCTCTAATTTCCTCCATTTCAAAGTATTCCTCCAACTCTCCTATCCAATCAATTAACTCTTTTGGATTTAATATTTCATAAAAATTTGGTACATCCATTTTATTACTCTTCATAATTCTTGAAAGATCCCTCAAAAATCATTCTTGTCCAACATCCTCTAGTCGTTCTTCTTCTTATCTTCCCTTTTCTTCCTCTTCACTTTCTTCCTCACTCTCTAGATCTCTTGCATTACCAACAACTAATCTCACCTCGTTTATGATATCTTCTCTTATCATGTCTTAAAATCACTCCAACACTACCTCTAATTTGGGTCTTCCTCTTTGTGATGACATCTCTTTCAATCCCCCAACTCTCAATTGTTCAGGACTCCACACACACTTGCAATAATTATTTTGACCTCTCCACAACTGTTACTCACTCCCACAAATACTAGTGGATACTCTCGACGCTCAGGACTTCCTTCTCTAATACTAATTGATACAATTTCCCCTACTCTCTTGCCTTAATTCAAAGATTTTCAACAATAAAAATCATAACATTGCAACAACTTGGTTAAAATCACACATCATATATTGTAATTTCACAACACAAATTTTAAAAAAGAATTACAAATGAAGACCCTTCACTTGTTTTCCCTCTTTACAACCTCTATTTTTCAACACATCCACTTCCACCATTTTTGTACCATATGTCTCTACATACATACTCCCCTTTCCTTGTTGTGCACTTTTTGTAGCCTCTGCTACATACTTAACTTTTTGATAAACCTTTCCATTGGTTCTTCACATGAATGATTTTCCATCTAATTAATGCCTCTATTCTTTGCCTCATCACTTTTACCACTATGCATACAATCCAATTGATGTCTACACTCTTAATTTGGATCGACTTCCTCAAGACAATTGACTCCACTATACATTGGTATGCATTCTCTTTGTAGTTGTTCCCCCTATCTTCTCACACGGTTCTCTTGGGAAATCACCTTTTTCCCGAAAAAATTTACCTTATGTTTTCAAATGATTTCTCTTCTTGAAGATGAAAATGCAAAAACACTTATTTATAATCTTATGACTATAATTTTTATAAAACTTTCTTTATTGTTGTGCATTCCTTTATCAGTGGCCCACATTCCTTCACCTACTATACGCCCTTCCACTTGATACCTTTCAAACTCTTGTTTAGTGCTTCCTTTCTCATAACCTTAGTTGGTCCTCTCTTAATCATTAGCCTCTCACTTTAGTGCACCTGTCATATATCAATCTACCATTTTAATTAAATTTTTTTTACCCATTACCTACTTGTGTGCCTCTTCACATTCCACTAGTCGACCTCCCACTACCTAATGTGGTTTTCAAACAAAAGATGCAGATTCTTAAAATAAACCCATGGCTCTTTAACTTCAATTCTCATTGATTTAGTGACTTCTCATTTTTTAATCAATCCTTCTCTCTTTCCAATGTTTGATGATTTTTTTTCAAAGGACCCTTCGTTTGTTTTCAAAACTAAAAAGGCATAAATGAGATTGAATTTCTTTTCCAGATTTAATTATAACCCAAGACTCTTCAACATGCCAGTCTATGATTCCACATTTGCATATATGTTGATCAAGGTAGTAGCACATACAACATCTGATTTATCATAGAGTGAGGTAAAATATGGAGATGTTGAGCTCAACAAAGCTGAAAAAGAGATGACAAACCAGAAAACAAAACTAAAATTGTGAAGAAAAAACAAATCAACAACAAAAATTTGTGTTGGTGCTAATTGCTTATTCACCTGCGTGCTCCTACACCATTTTCCAATCCACATATCAAAAATATAATTATAGTTACACACACACATACATACATACTTCTATATATATACATATAACCATGTAAATATAATGGTACAAATATGCATCATATGTTATGAACTAGTTTCTTATGGATTTAACCTGCATGACATAAAAAATTAGTTAGTATTGCATGTACATTAAATATTTCATGAAAATTAGAATAGTATTGCATGTACATCAAAATATTGCATGAAATTGAGAAATATCAATAATCTAGTTGCATTTCAATAATCAAGATTGCATGTATATAATCTAGTTGCATGTCAATAATCAAGATTGCACATTTATAATCTAGTTGCATATCAATAATTAAATTGCATGTAAATTTAACCATCATTATGCATGAAAGGATTGAAATAATAAGTGATCTTCATATAATAATTTTGCATGAAAATAAAAAGAGTTAT
The DNA here is from genome assembly GCA_007115665.2 of Sequoiadendron giganteum. NCBI lineage: Eukaryota > Viridiplantae > Streptophyta > Pinopsida > Cupressales > Cupressaceae > Sequoiadendron > Sequoiadendron giganteum. Next base: position 394,557,935 of record CM021104.1, on the reverse strand, counting down.
TTATTTTAATGATCATTATGCATGTTATTTTCTTCTATATGTGACTGGCTTTACCTTTCAAGACAGGTGTTAAATATGGCCTAACAGAGGGTTCAATATATTTTCTTTTCCAGATGTACCTTCTATTTATAGTTTGATTTCTTTGGCCAAATCTATGTGTATCATTGAAATAGATGGATGTTATTGTTAGAAGTTTGGGGAGATTGTTGAAGTTTGTCATTGATCACGTTGCTTGGCAACATGAGCATGGAAGGTACATAATGGTGTGATATAGTGTTGTCATTGATGTCAACGTTGTTGAGAATCATTTTGATAAGTCTTAACAAGTTTTGGAGTTGTTAAGGGAGACATTTGTGCAAATTGAGTTGGTCTGAAAAGATTTGTTGCATAGAAATTTGACTAAGTGTCAAATATGCCAATTTAGTGTTACAATGTGTCTATTTTGGGTTGGAACCACTTCGTAAATGAAGATACCACTATGTGATTCTAAAATCATTATGTTGTATTTTACATGTACCTAAATCCAACATTTAATATTGTTTGGACAAGTGGATCGAGAGATATGAGTAACAGAGTTTGGTCTGGTAGTTCACAGTTATCCTTTTGTACAATGTGTTTGTGTGGGAGAATATTCACTTCTCCACGGATGATTTTTTGGCCTTGGGGTGTTGAAGATAAGTTACTAGATATCAATAGAGCATGGATTCCATATGGTATCAAGTTTTTGCATCCATGTGTCGAGATGTGGATACACAGATGAATATTTTTTTCTTTTAGGTCTTATATGGAGCTGACCTAACACATTTGATGTTATGCAAAGGATAAATATTTATTGCTATCTTATGTAGGATCTATTACAAGTCCATGCCAACCTATCTTAATATGTTTTTATTTTTTAATTATGGCACATTGTGCGGATGAAATGTCTTGGAGCCAACAAGTTACATTTTGGGTATTACATCTAATTAGGCTAACTTAAATGATGTACTTGGTGCAAATATATATGTTGGATTGTTTTTGATATCTTGATGTATGGAAAGTAGTATGTGGTGTGTGTGATGTTAATTTGAGTAGAGTAGTTCAAAGTTAAGTTTTGAATGTTAACGTGAAGATCATAATTGTGTGAATGAAGAGCAAGGCAGAATGTTGAATCAAAATCAAATAAGGATTATTATTGTGCTTCAATGGAACTGCAATTAATGCATACATAAGACACAATTGTAACAGTTCAAATAGGTTATGAGCCACCATATTTCTTCTATATTTTTCTTTGTTGATAGTGATTCCACCTACAATGAGCATTTATGTAATATACTATAACCGGTTATAATATATTGTGAGCGTTTAACCCTCACTGTGGTTTTTCCCATTTTGGGTTTTCTACGTAAAAATCTTGGTGTTCATGTATTATGTGATGTTGTGAATGTTTCATGCTTTATTTCCTTATTGTATTTGAATATGCATTATTAATTGGATATTTTATGTTTGAATGGTTTAAGAGAATACTGATTCACCCCACCTCTCAGTATTTTGGGTGTTCAACAGTTATTTTATTCTCTGTGTCATATCTTGATAGTAGGGCATAACATGTTCATATGTGAAATACATGTAAATATATCAAGTTGCACCAAATTCAATCATGCCAACCATTTTTAGGTTGTTAGGATTCTTGTGCAAGGCCGGGTATTATTCGTGTTAGGAAGAATTCTAGAGAAGCATAAGCTTTGTGGTTGAGCGAAAAAGAACCCGAGCCATATTCTCATCTCTTGGTTTGTAGATGACTATTGCAGTTAGTGGTGGCCAAAGACTCTAGCGATTATGTTTCTTTACTTATATTATTATGACCAGATAGGAATGAGAGCCTAAGTCATATTCTTGCATAAATTAAATCTTGTACTCTATATTAATTGACTAGATAGTGTTTCATGTGATGATGTACCTTATTTCTTGTACTTAATATTCTAGATAAAACACTTTTACATGTGAGATGTAATATCATTTGTATATATATTTAAGATGTTTCATTTCATTTCTATGTTTATATAAAAATGAGTTACTATTTATTTTCATGAGATTATTTAGGGTTTTGAACCTTACATATACCAAATCCCAAAGATATATTTTGGTGTAGGTATTGTTAAATTGAGCATGTGTAATATCTCTCATGTTTTCATGTGTAGTTGTAGAATTCTTTGGTGTTTTAACTAAGGCATGGAAAATAGGAACAAAAAATTAAACTTAGTGTGAGAAGTAAAACATGTAGAACCATAAGCCATGTACAACATGTAGAAAGACCATCATCACAATGTTCAACAATGTCATGAAATGTGCTCTCATCACATGATTACCACTCATAACAATAAAAGGTATAAACATATTGTTGGAATGTGAAGTCAATTTTGTTGTTATTCCAATAGTGAACAATAGAGTACATTGAGTACATTGAGACTATTTATGGTAATTTTGACAAATATTTGACATGTAGTTGCATGAGTCAAACTTTCTATTTTTGGAAAGTTTTATTTGACAAGGACTCAACAACTCTGTTTCATTATGAATTTTCAAATTTATTTTTAGCACATTCTAAGGATTGTTAAAACTGTGAATTTTTTGAGAAATAAAAATTGAAAGATCTCTTCCTGTGGTTTTTCTTGGTATAATTTTACCAAGTTTTCCACATAAATTCATGTATTTTTTACACTTATTATTTTCTATATGAATATTGTGTTGTAATATTTTCTCACACATATCATGGGTACCCTTTGGAATGATATCATAAAGTAGATAATGTGAAGGGAAAGTGATAAAAGGTAGTCTACAATTAGGATCTAACACACTACTATCACTCTCCATAGGAGAAGTATGCAACATATGATAATCATGGAAGAGTGAAGTAAGGATATAAGGAAGGGAAAACACTAACTAAATACCTAAAGGAATAGAACATACATATGTGATGATATAATGGTTTCATAGACAAGGTGATCCCATTTTTGTGATAGAACATGTCTTAAGAGAATTAAGAAAAAATGGATCACAAGCCACAATTTGTACTAACATGTCAAAGTCAATAATAATGGATGGAAGCCAAAGATATAGGACTATGAGAATTCATGGTATCATAGTAGAGATTTTATCCAAGCAGACTATGTAGTAAAGGCTCAAAACCCTAATAGATATAGGTAAATGGTATAAAAGTGGAGTAAGATACAATGTATGTTAAAAAATCTATCAAATAAAAAACAACATAAATGTAAACCCTAAAGCTAATATAGGGATGGGTGGGGTGAGTAAAATATATGATGTAAATAAATACATGCAAAACCCTAGAATAAGGATGTACCAATGGAGCATAATAATAAAACAAGGATCAAATTTAGAAATAACATGTAAGAAATAATACAAGTATTAAAACTAATATTTATGAGAAAGCCTAGGACGAAATTAGGTCATGTAAGTGTAGACAAGTTCAACAAAAAATAAAAATAGATTTTTCTTAAAAACTCAATCTAAACCAATTCAATAAGGTGCATACACATGAGCATGCATTAACCTAGATTAATTTTATGTCAAACATGGGAGTGGGTAATTCATAATTGAATGCTAAACCAGGAAATTAAATGAGATGGATAAAATTAAACTTTAACAATTTGGAGGAAGGAAAATCTTGGAGTAGGTGCTAAAATTTGTTGTTTTGACATAGAAAGTTATTATGTACTTTAGATCTATGATGTAGGAGCATCTAGGGGTACTAGAAATCTTGAATCTCCAAAAATATTGTTATTTCAATTTTGTTTATTTTCAATAAGGGCTTAGAGGTTAGAAGAATAAATATTTTAATTCGCAACTTTGTAAGATGGGGTTAGATAATTCCTAGCCTATAATAAGTGGCATCCAACACTTATAAGCTAAAACCACACCTAAACAAGAGAAAATAAATAATGGAGAGAAATAAAGAATACAAAACATAAAATAAAGCACTCCCCATCATGGTTGATTACTTCTCTTGCTCTCCTATTTCTCCTTATGCAAATTTTTCCCTCAAATTTTGAATTAGACTTGAGAAAATACCTACAAATACTAAGTAGAAGGTTGGAGATAATTATTTGTTAACTTGAAAATGGGACAGGAAGTTTTCTTATATAGACAACCATTCAAACGGATGACCAAGATCGATCCTCTAGAAAGATTCCAAGATCAACGAATGAGAATGGATGAGAGGGAGGTTATGAAATGAAAGGCCAAGATCAAACTTCTAGAAAGATTCCAAGATCAATAGTTGAGAATTGATGCAACTAGAATATGTCATTCATGGAAGAACTATAACACTGACAGCTATGATGGAAATAAAGGCCATGAGCAAGGCATCTTTGACTAAAAGGTAGACATAAATAAATTATTTATTCAAAAATGGAGAAAATGGACAAGCGGAGGATAAATAATTCATTTGAATTATTTATTTGAGGAAAATGAAACATGAGCATTTAATTAAACCAATTTGTGAAATCAATTTAATTAAATAGGAGGGATGGAAATTAGACATTAAATAATTAATTTGAATTAATTATTTAATGAGGAGAGAAATGACACATAATTAAATAATCTTGACAATTATTTAATTATGGAAGGATGAAAAGGTCAATGCATAGACAAATAATATTTTTTATTATCTAACTATAGGGGAGTGATAAAAGATGAATAATTAAATAAATAATGATTTATTTAATTATTGAAGAAAGGGAGTGTTAGCGATGCAATTAATTTATTTTAATTGATCAGGATAGAATAAAGATTTCAAAATAAATTAATTAAATAATTAAAATGATTTAATTAATAAAGGAATATGATCAAGCATAATTAAATAATTAGAATTATTTAATTATTAGAGTATGATGACCAAGGAAAAAATGTTGCTTTTAGACCTAGGACATTTTTAGTGTCTACATTTTTTCCCTCTTTGGCATAATGTGATTTGAACATTTTCAAAGAATGAAAATGAAAATTAGGTTCAGATTATGCCCTAGTGATGACAAGGTACAAGTGTAGTTAGGGAAAATCAGATATAAAACTAAAACAACAAGATATCAAACCCTAACTAGCACAATAGAGCACAAACAAGCATGAAAATCAAAATAAGAAAGCAAAGAAAACCGATCTCCAAACTAGATTTGATTTATCTTCATTGCTCTTCTCCACCTGCATGAGAATGCAGGATTTTGAAGGTTTGATTGTTGATTACTCAATTTTGCATCATAACGTTGAGATGAAAGACGATAGAGGAAAAATAGATAGATAGATGAGAAGATTGGAGGAATTTTTGGTAGAGTTTGGATACTAGAAGAAGATTCCCCCAAATGGCCTGTGAAAGGCTTGATTTATAGGAGAAGGCTTATTTGATTTGATGGCCAAGATTAAAAGTCAAATTTTTGATATGTATGGCTAGGATTAAAAGTTTATTTTAGTGCCTATGACGCACATTAAGTGGGTTATGACATGAGGCTAAAATTAGGATGTGAGGGAATAGTGGGATTCTATTATTTATTTTGGAGGAAAAGATGCCTATGACGCACAATGAATGGGGCTAAAAATAGGATGTGAGTGGGAATCTCATAATTTAAATAATAAAATTATTTAAATTATTTGTGCATGTGAAGAGTTGTAGTCATGTGACACATGTTGCAATTTGACAATAAGTGAGAGATTAATTCAAATATTTAATTTGAATTATTTTGAGACATGTGAAGAGGGAATTAGTTAAATAAATGAGATTTATTTAATTAATTGGGAAGGTGATTAAGTGGAATAAATGGGATAAGGTAATGATCTAGGGTAAAATATTACAAGATGTCTTACAAGGTCATGTATCGACTAGGTAATGTTATGGCATGGATAATTTTGGGTGTCTATATTTTTCCCATCTTTGAGATGATGTTTGAGATGGTGAGATTTATGTTGAGTAACATCATTTCAAAGATGTTAAGGTTGGATAGATGAAAAAAAGATGATGCCCCAACCACTTGAGGAAGTGAGGAGTAAGATAAATGAAGGAAAGGGATGATAGAAGAATATGATGATGCAAAAGATATGAAGAAATGGGATGATGATATAGGATATGATAATGATGATGATGCCCCCTCGAGAGGGTATTTGGGTTGGAAAAGCACAAATATGCTCTCAAAATGAATGAGACGGTAAAGGAGGGATAAGATGAATGATACAAGATAAGAAGTAGATGAAAAAGAAAAATGACATGCTATACTGCAATAAAGTGAGCAATCATATGTTTGATATAGCACTAGACATTATGCACCAAGGTATAAGGACCAAGGTGATGATGTGTCTCATGCCCCAAATTATTACAACCTTGTCTAGATACAAGATATGAATATTCACTGGAAGTGATTCGGATTTGATGAAAATGAAAATTGAAATGATAGCATACACAAGCAAGCAATCAAGCAAGCATGCATGCATAAATGATACAAAAACAAATAAGGTATTGCCCCTGTCAAGTTGTAGACCAATAATTAATTGATTGATTGATGATGGTGATGATAGTGTTGTCATTGTGGGGAACAATATATCCCTAGATCAACACAAGGATAATTGATTGATTGATTGATTGATGATAGTGTTGTTATTGCAGGGAACAATATATCCCTAGATCAACACAATGATGATTGATTAATTGATTGATTGATTGGGTTTACAACAAGATTAGGATCAAGACCAAAATGTGATTGGATAATTTGGAAAGATCGATTAGCTTGCTTGGTATGGATTAAGGATTGATTTGCATTTGGATTATTGTTAGGAATGATTTAAGATGATTGATTTGAAGATTTGGATGATGATTGATAAATTAAATTGAGGAATGATTTACTTGGAATGATTTTGATTGATTGGATTGATGAAGAAATTATTTGATTTTATGAATAATGATTGAATTGATTAGAATAATGGGTTTTATTAGAAGAAGTGATGTGATTGATTAGAAGAATAGATTTGATTAGAAGAAATGATGTGATTAGATAATTTGATGAAGAAATTGATTTGAAGGATTGATTTGAAGAAGTTGAATTGATGCATTGAATTAATTAGAAGAAATGATTTGGTTTGATTTTATTGCTTGGATTTTTGGTTGGCTATTTGATTTTTTTCTTTTTTCAGGACCCTTTTCCATTTTTTTAATTTTTCAGGACTTTTTTGAAATGTTTTGAGATTTCAATGGATGACAATTTGGGTAGCCTTTGTGTGATATACCTATGACAAGGGAAAACCAAGTCTAGGTGCAAGGAGATAGATGGGATTGATGGATGAAATGGTGGGTGATAGGATAAGCAATAAAAGGATCATGATAGATGGATGTATAGAAAGGATAGGTCACAGTGAATGAAATGGATGTATGCATCATAAGAGGGCAAGGATGTGATCTCTAAAGACTATGTCGCATAGGAATAACATGCCCCATTAAAGGTACAAGTCTTGGGATTTTTATGACAATGCTTTTAATAGGATGGTGATAAGATTAGAAAACATGAGGTATGTCAAGAGATACCCAAAAAACATGTTTCAACATTTTTCCCCTATGTCTTCATCGAGATCAAAAGGAGAAGGGTGGATGAGTGGACTCAATATGATAGGTATGTATAATGGCTAAATATGGTAAGTAGGATGGAAATGATATGATAATAAGTGACATGATAGGATAGATAGTGTGGATGAGACAAAGTGCCCCCAAGTGTAAGTGACATAGAAGATCAACCTACACATGACGCCTGTTTGCTAGGTTTTCATCATGGTACTTATCCAAGGTGCCTATTTACCAGGTTTTCATCATTGGATGAAAGGATTTCTCTTTACTTTTCTTTTTTTTCTTCTTTTTTCTTTTTTTTTGAATTTTCTTTTTTTCACTTTTTTTTTGTTTTGGATAAGAGAAGGGGAATATGGATAGGAGGGACTCAAGTGTTTAGTTCCATGAAAGGTGATAGTCCCACTAGATATGGATGTCATCGCATGGACCATGTCAAATGTCATTATGCTCATAGACATTGGTAAGGGATGACATGAAAGGGAGATGGAGTAGGTAGATGATGGATTATTATGTGGATTATGGAGAGATTGGTGAGTTATGATGTGGATTATGTAGGGGAGATGAATGGGAGGCTTAGCCAAAAGCATGGACCATAGGAAGGTGATGGGGGAGATATGTAGGATAATGAGTGAAGGGTGAGGAGATGGAGGTATGTGGAATTATTGTGAAATAGAATGGAACCATGACCAATGGTTGCACACACTGTGATAAAGTTGAAGCTTTTGATGTGGAGGGGGTGTACGAAGTGTTGGAAAAAGTGCCTCAATGCTTACTAACATTGAACTCCTGAAAGAGCAATATCGATGAGACCTTTGGAATGTCTTACAGATGAGCAGCTGATCAGATCACTGTGACCTTGGATATGTCCTGGCGATGAGAACCATCAGGGTGACATGATCTATCAGAGTGATTTTATAAACTCACTCCAATAGCAGAAGTCTTGGCAATGTCGGCATGACCTGGTGGTTGTCTCGGCGATATCGGCGTGACTAGAATAGTCAAGGTGACATCTCCAGCTCACTCTGACGGTAGATGTCTGGGTGACCAAGATCATTAGGGAGAGTCTTGGCGACCAATGCGTCGGGGAGACTTGTGTTACGGCATGACCTCTTGATCTCCTGTCAATGATGTTTCTCTCATTGATGGATCTACTCTTGGTCAACGATCGGCGTGCCTCTTGCTGATATGTGTGGTCTTAGTGTTCATTGGGTCATCGAGGAGACATGAATGTTTGGTGTGACTTCCTAGTGTGTTGGCGATAGCGATTTTCTTGTTGATGGTCCTAAAGATCGGGGAGACTTCAACGAAGTCTGAGTGATAGGAGTTGGTGCCTTGTGCGATAGCCTGTGGACAGTCTGACATCAGTTTGACACATTTTTTTGTCTCACCGATGAGGGATAAATTTAAAATTGGTTGACCAAGAATTTGTCCTACGTGTTTTGTCTTGGACCAATGAGCGATATAGAATGCGAACCGATTGGGCAGTTGAACTTTTGTGACCATTTTCTTGTGGGGAACGAACAAAAAGCTTGAGCGTGTGATGAACAATTCGGTTGTGGGTCTGGTTTGGGGGTTAGTTGAATGATCAATGAGTGAATTCCATTGTATGATGAATGAATGCATTGTAATAGTGTAATTCAATACAAGGTTGATTAGGGAAATGTTGCTGATATAGAATTGTCATCTGAAAAGAAGAGTCTGTAACTTGTATGTAATTTTATTATTGTAATACAAGTGATCTTTCTTTGGTGTGGTGGATTTTTTTTCCCGTAAGGGTTTTCCCACGTAAATCTGGTGTCAATTGTGTTATGTGTTTGTTTCTCAATTTTTTTATTTCTTTTATGTGTCTTAATGAACTATAATTGTAAACATTAAAAGACATATCTATCTTCTCCTCTGAGACTTGGCATTAGGAAAATTTGTTCCGCAATTGAATTTTTTCCTAACAAGTGGTATCAAAGCCTAGCCAGTTGTGTTATCCTTGTGGGTAGATTGGTTTTTTGTGTCAATTTATGTTCAATGAGAGTTTTGTAGAAGTTTTTAATTTGTCTAATTACATATTAAGACGGCAATGACAAGTACATCTGGAAGGATTGAAATTGAGAAATTCAACTACAGCAATTTTGAGTTATGGAAACTTAAAACGGAAGACCTGTTGGTGGATCATGATATTTGGATTATTGTGTCTAGAATAAAACCTATAGCCATGAAGCAAGAAGATTGGGATCTCTCAGAACAAAAAACAAAAGGGTTGATAAGACTTTGTTCTCCTGAACGTTCATGAAGAGAAAACTACCTCTACGTTGTGGAAAAGACTGGGAGGTATTTATCAGGGAAAGTCCTTGGTAAATAAGTTGTTCTTGAGGAAGAAGTTGTACTCTTTGAAAATGGAGGGAGGAACATTTATTGTTGATCACTTAAATACCTTTAACATGTTGATTTCTCAGTTAACATCTGTAGGTGTGAAGATTGAAGAAGAAAATCATTGTATGCTCTTGTTATGTTCTTTGCTACATTCATGGGATCACTTGGTGATGGTGATTGGGAGCATGAAAACCACTTTCAAAATGGAGGATGTGGTTGCTTCTTTGTTATCAGAAGAGATGAGAAGGAAATCTTCTGAGATGGTGAAGGAGGCTCTAATTGTTTGAGGCAGATCAAAGGAAAAAGGCAAGAAAAAGGACAAGAAGTCCAAATCAAAACCAAAAGGGAGATCAAAGTCTCCTGATAAAAATTCCAAGGTGAAGTGTTGGAACTATGGGCAGCCTGGTCATGTCTAGAAGTAGAAGAAGAAGAATTCTGACAATGATTCTTCTCAGAACGATGCAGATGCCTTTATTGCAGCCTTGGCAGCTCAGGCATCAGATGATGTCTGGCTAATTGATTATGGAGCATCATTTCACATGACATCTCATAGAGACTGGTTCACTAAGTATGAAGAATGTGATGGTGGAAAGGTGTATCTGGAAACTGATTCATCTTTGGAGATAGTTGGTCGTGGAAGAGTCGAAATTCAGTTTCCTGATTGGTATAATTAAGGGAATTAATGGCATAATGCATATACCAGGTCTGGCTCATAATTTACTTTTTGTAAGCAAGTTGAACGATGTTGGAGTGCAAGTCTCATTCTATAGCAATGGTTGTAAAATGACTAGAGGCTCGATGGTGTTAGCTAGTGGTGCCAGAATTGGTTGTTTGTAAAGAGAAGAATGAAAATGCTCCTATTGGAGAAAATTCCTTGGAAGTGAAAATTCCAACAGAAAAGACTATGCTCTGGCATTAGAGGCTCGGTCACATTGGTGAAAAAGGATTGAAAGCCTTGAAGAATAAAAACCTAGTTGAGGGGCTTGATGATTGTAATCTCAATTTTGAATTATGTGAACATTGTATGTATGGAAAATAACACCATGTTTCATTCTACTCTAGTCCTCATAAATCTTCTGGTGTTCTGGATTATATTCATTCTGATGTGTGTGGTTTAGTGGATGTTCCTCCATTATCAAAGTCTAAATATTATGTTTCTTTTATTGATGATTATTCGAGAAGGGCATTTGTCTATTTTTTAAAAAGTAAATCAGAAGTGTTCAGTCATTTTAAGGAATTTAAAAACCTTGTGGAAAATTAGACTAGAAGAAAAATAAAGTGTCTAAGGACTGACAATGGCGGTGAGTTTTGTTCTGATGAATTTGAAATGTATTGCAAAGACCATGGGATTAAGAGGCATAAAACAACACCTTACACTCTGCAGCAAAATGGATTTGCTAAAAGATTGAACAAGACGTTGATGGAGAAGGCAAGAAGTATGTTGAGCAATGCTAGTCTGGAGTAGATTTTTTGGGTTGAGGTTGTGGCTACAACATGTTACTTATTGAATCGATCATCTTCTTCATCACTCATTGATATAACACCTATGGAAGCTTGGTCTGGTAAGAATCCCTCTCTCAGACATATTTGTGTCTTTGGCTATGAAGCATATGTTTATGTGTCGGGTGTGAAAAGATCTAAATTGGAAAAAAAAGGCTTTAAAATGTATCTTCATTGGGTATGGCCTTGGTGTGAAAGGATACAAGCTTTGGAATCATGTGACTAAGAAGGTATTGTACAGAAGAAGTGTTATCTTTTGGGAACTGAAACCTTCTTCAGTAGATCTACAGTCAGGGATGAAAGAAGAGGAAAAGAAGAATGATGTTGTTGAGATACCTCTAACTCCAGAAAAAGAGGAACAACACATTGAAAGTGTACCTAAAACTAAGGAGAGTTCGAGCAGCTCTGAGACTTCTAAACAAGAAGAAGACCCACAACCTCAGCCTCAGCCTATGAGGAGGTCTACACATGAGAAGAAACAACCAGATAGGTATGGATTCTCTATGTTATATTCTAGTTATGCCTATGCTTTGATTACTAACATGGATGAGCCTAGGACTGTAAAAGAGGCAACTGGAATGTTTGACTCAGATTCCTGGTTGGAAGCCATGAATGAAGAAATGGCATCATTAAGGAAAAATGATACTTGTGATCTGGTCCCATTGCCTATAGGTAGAAATCCTATGGGCTACAAGTGGGTGTTTAAAAAGAAAATTGGTCTAGATGGCTGTGTTGAAAAGTATAAAGCGAGATTGGTTGTGAAGGGTTATTCCCAAGTAGAGGGAATTGATTATGGGGAAATTTTTTCTCCTGTAGCAAAGCTGGCATCTATCAGATTTCTTTTATCACTTGCTACAGCATATGATTTGGAGATTGAGCAGATGGATGTGAAGACAACATTTCTTCATGGTGATCTTGAAGAAGAAATCTATATTCCCAACCTAAACACTTTGTGAGAAAAGGTAAAGAAAATCTGGTTTGCAAGTTGAAAAAATCTTTGTATGGTTTGAAGCAATCACCTAGGATGTGGTACAAGAAATTTTGACACATTTGTTTTGTCTTTGGGATTTGTAAGATCAAAATCAAATCATTGTGTGTACTACAAGACTGAAAATTATCATATTCTTATTATTTCCCTTTATGTTGATGATATGATGTTCATAGGAAATAGTAAGTTAATGATTTCTGATCTAAAATCTTAGTTGTCTGCAAAGTTCAAAATGAAAGATCTTGGTGCAGCTAGGTATATTATGGGGATGGAAATAACTAGGGACAAAAAGAGAAGAAAGATTTGGATTAGCTAGAGTAAGTATATTAATACTGTTCTGGAGAGATTTGGTATGAATGATTGCAAGCAGCTAGTTGTTCCAGTTTTCAGGGAACGAAGCTATCTGTTGAAGATTGACCAAAATCTCCTATTGAGATGGAGGACATGGCCAGAGTGCCTTATGCTAGTGCAATTGAAATTTTAATGTATGAAATGGTCTATACAAGGCCATACATTGCCCAAGCACTGGGAGTTCTTAGTTGATTTATGGAAAATCTAGGAAGCACACATTGGGATGCTGTGAAAAGAGTGTTTAGATATCTGAAGGGCACTTTAGACTATGCTCTGTGTTACTATAGAAATTTGGTTGGATCACAGAGGACTCTTAGCATTCATGGATATGTGGATTCTGATTGGGCAAGGGACATTGATAATAGAAGGTCCAGTAGTGGATATACTTTTATGTTGAATGGTGGTGCAATTAGTTGGATCAGCAAGTGACCAGCTATAGTCGCTTTGTCCACTATGGAAGCTGAATACATGGCAGAAACTCATGCCTGTAAAGAAGCAATTTGGTTAAAGCATTTGTGTTCTAACACTGGGTTTGATGCAAGGAAAATTAAAATTTACTGTGACAGTCAGAGTGCTATTTGTCTAGCAAAGAATCCTACTTTCCATGCTAGGATGAAACATATTGATGTGCAGTATCACTTTGTACGAGATATGGTGGAGGATGGAAAGATCTCTTTAGAAAAGGTGGATACTCTGGAAAATGTTGCAGATGCATTGATGAAACCAATAAGCATAGACAAGTGCATATGGTGTACCAGTTCAATGGGCCTTGGTGCCCATAAAACTCAGTAGTTTTGTTGTGCTCTAGAGGTGTCACTAAGATCTTCATCAAGTGGGAGATTGTTGGAAAAAGTGCCCCAATGCTTATTGACATTAAACACCTAAAAGAGAAATATTGGTGAGACCTTTGGAATGTCTTATCGATGAACAGTTGATCAAATCATTGTGACCTTGGATCTATCTAGGCGATGAGAACCATCAGGGTGACATGATCTACTGGAGTGAGTTTTCAAACTCACTCCGATAGTAGAAGTCTTAGCGATGGCAGCGTGACCTGGTGGTTGTCTCGACAATATCGGCGTGACCAGAACAGTCAAGGTGACATCTCTAGCTCGCTTCGATGGCAGATGTTTGGGTGACGAAGATCATCGGGGAGAGTTTTGGTGATGAACGCGTCGGGGTGACTTCTTAATCTCTTGTCAATGGTGTTTCTCTCGTCGATGGATCTGCTCCTAGTAAACGATCAGCGTGCCTCTTGCCGATATGCATAGTCTTAGTGTTCGTTGGGTCATCGGGGAGAAATGAATGTTCGGTGTGACTTCCCAGTGTATTGGCGATAGCGATTGTCTTGTTGATGGTCCTGAAGATCGGGGAGACTTCATCAAAGTTTGATCAATAGGAGTCGGTGCCTTGTGTGATAGCCTATGGATAGTCTGACATTAGTTCGACACATTTTTTTGTCTCACCAATGAGCGATAAAGTGTAAATCAGTTGACCAATCATTTGTCCTACGTGTTCTATCATGGACCAATGAGCGATACAGAATGCAAACCGATTGGGCAATTGAACTGTTGTGACCATTTTCTTATGGGAAATGAATAGACAGCTTGAGCGTGTGATGAAAATTTTGGTACTGGGTCTAGTTTGGGGGTTAGTCGAATGATCAATGAGTGAATTCCATTGTATGTTGAATGAATGCATTGTAACAATGTAATTCGATACAAGGTTGATCAGGGAAATATTGCTGATATAGAATTGTCATCTAAAAAGAAGAGTGTGTAACTTGTATGTAATTTGATTACTATAATACAAGTGATCTTTCTTTGGTGTGGTGGGTTTTTTTCCTGTAAGGGTTTTCCCACGTAAATCTGGTGTCAATTGTGTTATGTGTTTGTTTCTTATTTTTGTTATTTCTTTCATGTGTGTCTTAATGAACTATAATTGTAAACATTAAAAGACATATCTCTCTTCTCCTGTGAGACTTGGAATTAGGAGAATTTGTTCCGCAATTGAAGTTTTTCCTAACAGAAAGAAATGGAGATGTTTGCTTAGGAGATGGGTGATGAAGTGCTTTAGGTACCCACATAGACTTAGTATTTTTATGAATTTTATTTTGCTTGTGGGATGGAATACGAGATTCTTGAATAAAGAGGGAATGTGAGGTGGAAGTGGATGGTTGGGATTTTTGAGATGTAGATGCCTCGTTTGACTTGTTTTCCTTTTTCTTAAGTACCTAAACCATTTTGTTTTTAGACTCTTTTTTTGAAGGTATGGGCTTATATTGCTTTTTGGATGAATTTTTATTTGATTCTTTACTTTTGTGTCCTAGGGCATGAGGACCCTTCAAATTTTTTTCTGTATAGATAGAGGCATCAAATTTTTTGCTTTTGAATCCCATGGGTATGGTGGAATGAGTGGAACCTTCATGTTTAGACAATATGTGCATTGATTGGTCATGATTAGGATTTTTAGAGGATTTATGGATAGGACGATAAGGGGATTGGATAATGGGGATATTAGGTGTTAGGAATAGTGGAGGTACATTAGATGGAGGCATATTAGGAGTTGGAAGAAATGGTGGAAGGTGTATGGTCACATGATTTTGACATTTTTAAAATGATGGAGGAGGTATGGAAACATATGTTTTAGGCATATGATAGGATTTATGGTTGAAAGAGGACTTATGATGGATGGAGGAAGTACCGACATCTTTAGATTTGTGTCCTTGGGGTGTATATCCAAGGCCATAAGAGCGTGGAGGGACCTTGACATGGATTGGCTCCAAAATACCTTATTCATAAAGGCCTAAACCTTTAGCTTGATAGTTCATGTTCAGAAGCATGCGATGCACAATGGGACTAGGTATGTTTTGGACACTAGACTTGAGTTCATTATTAGATGAAGAAGGTGAAGTGGATAAAGGTTGTTGTTGTCCTAAGGAGGAATACTCATGAATAAATATGGATAGACCAATAGGACATGTTGGTGGATTTTAAATGGGATTGATAGTGGGTGTGGAAGGATCATTAGGATCTTGATTATGTTCATTTACATCTACACTATTGGTTTGATCTTCTACATTTACTTGGGAGGAATGTGTCTCAACATGAAAAGTGGATAATGCAGGATCATGGATAGGACTAGGTAGGGGTTGTATAGGATTCATGGAGGTTTCTTTCTCATGGATAGGTGAAGTGATAGGATCCTGACCATGGAATGCATAGAGTTAGCTAAGAGGATCAACATGGCCTTCTTGATCATAGGTAGGATCTAGATCATAGGTAGGATCTAGATCATAGAGGGAAGCTTCATCATGAATAAGACCAATTATGTTATGAGTGGGATTATTAGAAGGGCCTAGATCTTGATTAGAATGATAGGTTAATGTTTCCTCATGCTTAGGATAATTCTCTTGACATAGCTCTTATATTTGAGTGGAAATGGAAGTGGAAGGCTCTAGAAGAGGCTCAATGTGCTCTTTATGATCAACAACATGAGGGCATGATGGAATTTGACTTAGACATACAAAATCAATAGGTGGGGGACCACATGATGGAGTTGGAAGAATAGGCATGGCATTCAAAGGTTTGTTGGTAAGCTCATTAATGGGTGCTTGACGTGGGGATGGTTTATTCTGTGCTAGTAGTCTTTGGAGAAAATCTTTAAAGGATTCTTTGGTTGATGGATTAGAGCTTGAGAAGTTGGATGGTGGTGTTGGTGTAGGACTAGTATGCTTTGAGATAGGATTTTTATTAGATGGTGATGGAGGAATAGTATATGGAATGTTGTATGATTCAAAAATTAGGGTGGTATTTCCCTTGTCAATAGTGTTAGAACCCAGAAATTCCATAAAAAATCCTAATTTTTTCTCATAATTCTTCAGCAAAATCCTAAGTCTTTACCCACTTGAACCTAATATTATCATTATCTTTTTCATAAAAATGCATTCTACCCCCATCAAAAAATTTCAAACATATACATTCCTTATACCGCCGCTTTAAATATTTCATTTTTATGTCATACCGCTTTACCGCGGCCTCCCATAATGGGCTCGTGCTATGGCGATAGTGGTCAAAGCAGCGAGCATGATGTGTTTACCGCACTACCACGTGCAGTCAATTCATTGACAGTGGTAGCATGATAAACCGTTGGTCATTAGTGGTAACGGCTAAGGAATTGGCAAACAGGAGGCTCACAGGGGTACCGCAGGAGGTTCAAGTGGAGACCATGGTGATTGCGGTGAATAGTTAGCGGTTAGAGGCAAATAGTCAATGGGCGAGTGAGCAAAGACAGTTAATGGGTAGCGGTCAGTGAGTGGTTACCGCTATACCGTAGCTGTTAAAACTGAGACCTTGGTAACGGTCAACCGAAGGGTTAGTAAGCGGCGAGATGAACGAGGGAAAGCAATTTGAAGGTTCACTGTGGTACCACGCATGGTCAAGACATAGACCGCGGTGGCGCGATAAACGGTGAGTTGACAGTCAATGATTAAGCGATGAACAAAGACTGGCGGTTAGTAGTGATAGCGAAGTGGCAAATGGGTAGCGGTTACTACAGTACCGTAGCCACTAAACTAAAGACTGTGGTAGTGCGATAAGCAGTGAAGATAACCACCAAAGCTAGTCATCGTGCAACCGTGGGTGGAAACTTCAAACCCACGGTGGAGCGGTAAAAACAGTGAAAGCCACGGGGAGAAAAATTTTGAAGGCCGGTAAGGTATTGGATTAAAATCAAATGCAGAACTGTGGAAAAGTATTTAATTTTCTGATAAGGCAATTAATTAAATGTTTTATATCACTGTCATGAAATTCAAACGGTTTTATCAAGAATGTGAAGGGTTGCAACGATTGGAATGTAATGTATAAATGATTTGAAAATTCAATTGTAAATTATGTCAAGGAGGTAAGAGTAGAAAACATTTTTTTTTCTGACTGGGAATAAAATAATGTAAGAAAAACCTTCTGGAAATAGTGCAATGGAGATGATTTTTTGACTGAATTCCCTTCTGGTTTTCGTTGTGATGGTATTACAATTGTAAATTTCTGATTAGTTCTCTCCAATTTGGAGTCTTTCAATCATTTGAATTCAAATGTCAAGTATATTTTAATTCTTCAAAGTGCATTTCTTCACTTTGTATGATTTCATTTATTGGTGTCTGCAAGTTAGAGTTAAAATTTCCTTTAAGTAAATCATAGTGTTTGTGAGATTTCTTTTGGATAGTTGAAGGAGAGCTGAGTAAGAAAATATTTCAACACTATTTATGCCAGTCATGAATTGATGAAGTTATATGCCAGTCATTAAAACTGTTAGTGTAATTAATTAATTAACTATTACACTAGCATAAGTTAACTTAGGTTTTAATTAATCATACCAGTCCTAAGTTGCATTTAATCATTTAAAAAAGTTGTTGAGATAAGATTCCCTTCTAGAAGATGAGTTGTCTTTTCTAGAACTTATCTCCATCTTGTTATCATTCCCTAGGTAGTCTGTTAGGGTTTCTTGTTGTTGTTAGGGTTTCTTGTTGTCACATGAAGTGTGATTTGAACACTTGGCAACATCCTTTTCATTCTAGGTTTAGCACTTGCCTATATAATTAGGCATATGTACTCTTTGTAAAATATCCATCTATCAATCAATCAATACTTTCTTTGTGGTTGAATATTTCTTCAAACCCTTGTTTATTTTCTCCATCCATTCTCTTCCTTGTGATAGGTATCCATTTGCATGCAGGTGATCTTGGAGTCTGAAGTTGGTTTTGACAACTTCTACAAAAACTTCATCCCATTGAGTGTCTAACAACTTAAATTATGTCAGGGAGGAATATCTATAAGTAATTTGTAACATTTTTGACTCCATTGCCCAATGGAAAGAAGGCATTGGTCTACCATATCCCAGAGTAAAGAAATTATTATAAACAAATCATTCAAAACCTTTATTTGTTTAGTAGAGGTAATTGTAGGTTTCTTTTATCTATCCATTCTTATTTGCTATTGTGGGTAGAATGTTTAGTAGGAAATTCATTCCAAATCTGCATATTTCATATAGGTTCACCCACCTAGGTCTACTAGAACCTAAAGAGTAGAAGGTTTGATTGTATAATCGGCCTTGTATGTTGTCCAAGAATGTTGTAAGAGTCTGGCATACTCTTGAGGTTAAAACCTGCATTTTTGAGTAACAACAGTTTGGTGACTCCGCTGGGGAAATAATCTGAATGTGAGCCTTGTCATAGAGTCAGTATGTTGTAGAGGAATCTGCTAGGAATAAAGGATTGCAGATTTTCTCACTTTTGGAAAGTGAGTGGCAACTCTGAATGAAAAAATACATTGAGACTGATAAACTGAAATATATATCAAAAAGAAATCTTCCTAGAGTTTAGACTATCACAATTGCTCCCAAAATACAAGGAAGAAGGTCTTTGTACAAAGATGGTGATGGTCCTAATGCCAAAAATAAATGGACAGAGAAGAATGATAATGGTAAAAATGTGACCGATGACATAGGGCCATCAGACAAAAATAAAACATCAAAAGCATCACTGAAGATACACAATTCCTATGGAACATTGGTGAATGAAAGCAGCCCTTCCAGAGAACCTCGTACTCCTGAGGAACAAAGGAATCCCTTTTACCAACCAGATCCTAAGAAGGTTGAAGAATTCATGGCTGAATTTGAAGTTGAAAGAGAAAGAAGACAACATGAATATGATCATAAAATGGCTTTTCTTGAAGAAAATAAGGATGGACTGGGCTATGAAGAAGCCTCTGAGGAGAATTACGAACTTATGGCCAAGGATGAAATAAATGCAAGACTGGAACATGAGAGACAAGAAGTGGAAAGGGCAAGAATAGAATATGAGCAGAGGCTCCAGGCAATTAGAGAACTTGAAGAACTGAAATTGAGGAAAGTGCAGATTAGTAATGAAATGGCTAATTTGCAAAAATATGTACCACCTCATAGGCAAGGGAACAATAATGCAGGCCCATCAAATTCCTCATAGGCCTACCAAAATCAGCCAAGGAATCAAGGTAGATATCAAAATGTTCCACCACAAAATCAAGGTGTTCAACCACCTCCTTATCAGCAGTATATACCCCCACAAGGTCAACAATATGTGGCAAATAACAATCCATTGTACCAGCATCAGTACTACCAAAATCCTCCTCCACAATATGCAACCATGATTAGGTAGTTTGACTTTGCTGGACTACAAATATGCCCTTACCCTATGGATAATAGTTGGAGAAGTTTGGTCCCAAAATTCACAGGGAGCAGTGCTACTGCAGTTGAAGAGCATTTAAGGAGTTTTAATGCTTTTATGCAAGATTTAGATATGCAGTATGAAGATATACAAATGAGACTGTTTATGATGTCACTAATTGAAGATGCCAAAGATTGGTTTAATAGTCTGCCAATAGCTTCTATTAATTCTATTCATATGTTTTATGAACAATTTCTTGAGCAGTATGGGAATCAATATGCACCTGAGTTTGCATTGCATGAATTAGTGACTATTCAGAAGCATCAAAACAAGTAAGCTTATGATTTCAACTAGAGGTTTTCTAAACTGCATAATAAGATACCTCCTGGATCTAAATTGGTTGATCCTACTGCACTGAGTATTTATTTAAAAGATTTTGATCCTAAGACAGGTTATGAGCTTAGGAACAAGGGTCCCAAAAATTTGGCTGAAGCTCAAAGGGTAGCACTCACCATTGAAAACAATAGGAAAGTTGCAGGGATGATTTCCAAGAGGGATAAACCAAGGGTTCCCCAATATGCTCCTTCAAATAAACAAGAGAACACATATCGGAATGAGAGGTCGAGGCTACATGATATGCCTTATAATACAAATTGGAGAAATGGAAAGCCAGTGATAGATGCACCAAAAAATAAAGAGACACCTGATCCTTTGAAGAAAAGAGGGACATACATGGTTGATAATAGTCCTTGGTGTTCAGTTTGTGACATGCCACATTCGTTAGAACATTGTGTAGTAGCTCAGTCGGTGTTAGGAAAAGACATGATAGAAGATAATAATGAAGAAGACAATAACATTTATTTGACTTCTCATACTCTTCACTCAGTAGAGCAGGGATATTCATCTTCAGAGGAAGGAGGATATGAATATGATGTTGATCATCAAAAATATAATGTTCACATGGCAGAGCAACAAATTTTTTCTGGTTATGAAGAAAGTGATGATGAACAAGATCTTCCTACTACGTCATATCAACCCAATCGGGGAAGTATGAAGAGACCATCTGAGGAAGAAATTAAGAGATTGACTATTGCAGCAGTTGAGCAAGCTAAAAGCAAGTATTGGCTGAGGAATAGAACAATAAATGAAAATGAAAGTGTTCCAAGAGGAATATTCTTGAAAAGTGAAAATATGTCCCATGAAATATCAAAAAAGAAAAATGATCAGCATCCTGATAAAAAAGAACAGAAATATATCCCCAAAGAAGAAAAGAAAGAATCCTCGAAGAACACACAACAGATGGATCAAACATCAAGGAGGGAGAAAGAGGAAAACAAAGGAGAGTTAACAGAATCAAAAAAGGTGATCAGAACTAAAGGTACTTCTTTTGATTTCATTCAAGCCTTATCTCAATTAAAAATGTCTGTCCCATTGCTTGAAATGATGAAAATTAAGGAGTATAGGGAAAGTGTTATTCAATTAATGTCTAGTGGGAGGAATCCAAATATAAATTTTGAACAAAATGAGAATGTTGGAATTACTGATAAGAAAGGAAAGATAAAAGTTGCAAAAGTTTGTTTAAGTGATGCATTGATAAATACACCTCAAATTGATCCATTTTTCACTACCCTGCTCATAAATGGTAAATTGGTAAGAAATTGCATGATAGATTCAGGTGCTTCTATGAATATTATGCCAATGGGGGTAATGAAACAACTTGGCATGTGGATAGATATTGAGGGTGGTAAATGTTATGCTAAGGATAGTAGGCTTGTCTCAGTAGTGGGGATTATGAAAGATGTAGAAGTAAGACTAGCAGCCTACCCACAAGCTACTTATAACATTGATATAATTGTGATTGATACACCTCCTCAGTTTGGAATGCTTCTATCAAGACAATGGACTGCAACAATTGGAGGTAATGTGCAATTTGACTTATCATATGCCACAATACCAATTAGTGGTGAAGACATGAAATTATATAGAGAACCAAGGGTTAATCAGATTGTTTAGTGTGTTCCTTAGGAACAAATTAATTGCTTTTGTGATGTAGATTTGGGGAGTTTCAAAATTGAATTATCTCAGCCAGAATTAGTGAATACTGACCCAATTGATAGACTTGTTTCTAGAAATCAGCAAGGTGTGTGGAAAATGTACTTTGATGGGGCATGTAGACAGGAAGGTAATGGAGTTGGAAGAATTTTCATATCACCTGAAGGTACAACATTTAAATATTCATTTTTGTTGGCTTTTGAATGTACAAATAATGTGGTTGAGTATGAAGCTTTGTTGATTGGTTTGAACATGGCTGTCAAACACAAGATTAAGTTGTTGTCTGTTTTGGGAGATTCTGAATTGGTTGTGTCACAAATCAGATCAAAGTATGTTTCAAAGAACAAGAGGTTGAACAATATAGGAATGTTGTATGGGATACAGTAGAACTATTTGATGCATTTTCAATTGATTGGATAGATAGATCTGAAAACTTGATGGCTGATTTTTTGGCTAATGTAGCCTTGAAGAAGGATGATATGACTTTGGCAGGAGTGTCTCAGGTTGAGTTTAAAACAAGACCAGCAGTCCCTAACAATATATATAGTTGGCAAGTTTTTGATGATGATACTAACCTTTTGAAGTTTCTTCATTGTATAGATCAGTATGAAGCACAGGAGATTGATTTCAATGCTTTTGTGGAAGAAATGGATGGGAAACAGACTGTGTTTGGGAAGGAAGATTTGTAGCTTAAAACTAACAAGCTTCCCAAAGGGCTTGTGGCATTGGAGAGGGTGTATGATGGGAGTGATCATTCCCTCATAAAGCAGACACCAGTTAAGAAAGAGGATATTGAAGAAATAAATTTGGGAACTGAATTAGCACCAAAGAGGGTTTATATTGGAAAGAAAATAAGCCCAACCATTAGGAGAATGTTGATTACATTGCTAAGAAAATACAACCATGTGTTTGCTTGGTCTTATGAGGATTTGAAGGCATATAGAGAAGATCTTTTTCAGCATGAGATTCCACTTAAGCCAGACACGAAGCCATTCAGACAGAATCAAAGGCCTATTAACCCCACTCTTGAACCTAAAATGCAAGAGGAGCTAGCAAAGCTTAGAGATGGTGGTATCATAAAACCCATTAGACATTCAACATGGGTCTCAAATTTGGTCCCAGTCAGGAAGAAAAATGGGGACATAAGACTATGTGTAGATTTCAGAAATTTGAATGTGGCTTCCCTAAAAGATAATTATCCTCTTCCAAACATGGAGGTGATATTGCACAAACTAACAGGGTGTGAGCTATTATCAATGATGGATGGATTTTCTGGTTATAACCAGGTCAAATTCAAAGAGTCTAAACAGTACAAGACAACATTTATTACACCATGGGGAATGTATGTCTATATAAGAATGCCATTTGGTCTCACAAATGCAGGAGCTACCTTTCAAAGAGCCATGGATGTGGCATTTGCAGATCTGATAAATGCTATAATGGTGGTATATCAGGATGACCTCACTACTTATTCCAAAAGGGCAGAGGATCATGTTGCTGCTTAGAGAAGATCTTCATCAAAGCCTTGGAGTATGGTATAAGTCTTAATCCTAAAAAATGTCATTTTGTTGTTACAGAGGGTAAACTTTTGGGGCATATTGTATCAAAAGATGGGGTTAGGATAGATCCTGAAAGGGTGGAGGCCATTGATAAAATTCCCATTCCTAAAACTATCAAATCCAGTCATTCTTTGGCTAAATTAATTTTGTTAGGAGGTTCGTGTCCAATTTTTCTGAGATTTTTAAACCTATATCTAAGATGTTGAAAAAAGGAGAGAAATTGGACTGGACCATTGAAGCTATGGATGCCTTTATATCTATAAAAATAAGCATCAAGGAAGCCCCTATCCTAGAATCCCTTGATTTTACTAAGCCCTTTCAGATTTTTCTTTTGCTTCATTCCATACCATAGTTGTTGTTATGTTACAAAAGAATGATGAAGGTTATGAGCAGCCTGTTTCTTTTTTCAGTAAATCTTTGCAGGGGTCAGAAATGAAATATGACATTATGGGAAAATAGGCTTATGCACTGATCAAAGCAGCAAAGGCTTTCAGACCTTACCTTGTTGGAGCTAAGGTATTTGCTTATGTCCCACATGCAGCTGTGAAGGATATCCTGGTACAGACAGAAGTGATAGGGAAGTGATGCAGGTGGATTAATAAAATTCAAGAATTTAACATGGAGATTCAGATTACCAAGTTGGTAAGAGGACAGGGTCTAGCCAGGCTGATGGCACAAACAAACATTGAAGCAAACCAGATCTGCAATGTGGAAGGTAAAGGTGAAATCATAGCAAGTATTGAGCATACTCCATGGTATAAAAATGTAATGCATTATCTGAAACACATGAAGTGCCCTGAAGGGTTGAATGATAATCAAAGGAGGACTTTAAAGTTGTAGGCTTCTAAATATGTTTTTATCAAAGGGGATTTAGTCTGGAAAAATAGGGATGGTATATTGTTGTTATGCTTAGATGAATCCCAGGAAAAATATGTTTTGAAAGAAATGCATGAAGGGGAGTGTGGAGGCCATTATTCTGCTAAGACTACTGCACACAAGATTCTTAGGGCTGGTTAGTATTGGCTTAGGGTATTCAATGATTCCTTTGCGTATGTGAGAAAGTGTGAGGCTTGCCAAAAAAATTTGGGAAAACTAAAGTATCAAGGAGCATTGCCACTCAGACCTTTGTAGGTAGAAGCACCTTTTCATCAATGGGGAGTTGATTTCATTGGATAAATACAAGATAAATCAAGTGGAGGGCACAAATGGATACTAGTGGCCACTGATTATTTTACTAAGTGGGTGGAGATTGTTCCAACTAGGCAAGCGACGAGCAAGGTGGTAGTGAATTTCCTGATGGAGAATGTTATGACTAGGTTTGGCACTCTAGCCAAATTGATCACAAATAATGGGATGTCTTTTAGATCAGATGAGTTTAAAGATTTTTGCAAAACATATGGAATTAGTATTTCTTATTCTGCCCCATATCATCCACAAGCCAATGGTCAGGTAGAGTCAAGTAATAAAAATATTTTGAAGATAGTAAGGAGGATACTGGATACAAACAAAAGGGCATGGGATTCAAAGTTAAGATTGGATGTATGGGAAAATAGAATTACAGTAAAAAGGGCAACTGGAAAATATCCATTTGAGTTGGTATATGGGACACAGGCTAGGATGCCATTGCAGAATCTTTTGCTAGTATATAATTTTATTTTGCATGAAGACTTGGATATTTTTGATCCAATGGAGGAAAGAATGGAACAACTTGCATAGCTTGATGAAGTGAGAAGAGTTGCTCAAAAGTAGAATGTGAAATTGTAGTTCGAAATGAAGCACCTTTTTGATAAAAAGGCCAAGAAGAGAAAATTTGAAAAGGATGACTTGGTGTTGATGTGGAATGGTCGATGTCAGGATAAGGGGAAGCATGGGAAGTTTGAAGCTTTATGGTTGGGTCCTTTTGTGATAACTAGTAAAGGAGGTGAGGATTCATATTTCCTGCAAAACATGTCTGGAGAGGAGTAGGAGTTTCCTATACATGGGCAGTTCTTGAAGTACTTCTTCTCTTAAGGATCAACAGAGGGACAAGGATTGCCAGTGCATGGATAGTTCTTAATAACCCTCTTTAAATGTTATTTCCATGCACAGTAATTTAGGAAATTTTAAAGGGTCTGGGTTTGCCAGTACATGGACATTCTCAAGAGTCCCCTTTCTGAAGGCATTGCTTTCCTTTCCATTGTACAGTAGTTTAGGATCATTTTCTCCATCTTTCCTACCATTCATCTGTTCATTCCCTCCATCTACCATGGCTTTCAGTTTTCATATCTTTTAACTCAGTTTGCTCTACCAAAGATACTCCGGATTCTTGCAGTGATTTGCAAAATCACTCATCCCCAACAGGAGCCACTGTTAGAACCCAGAAATTCCATAAAAAATCCTAAGTTTTTCTCACAATTCTTCATCAAAATCCTAAGTCTTTACCCACTTGAACCTAATATTATCATTATCTTTTTCGTAAAAATGTATTCTACCCCCATCAAAAAATTCCAAACATATACATTCCTTATACCGCCACTTCAAATATTTCATTTTTATGTCATACCGCTTTATCGCGGCCTCCCACAATGGGCTCGCGGTATGGCAGTAGCAGTCAAAGGAGCGAGCATGAAGTGTTTACCACGCTACCACGCATGGTCAATTCATTGACCACGGTAGCGTGATAAACCGCTGGTCATTAGCAGTAATGGCTAAGGAACTGGCAGACAGGAGGCTCACCGCGGTACTACAAGAGGTTCGAGTGGAGACCGCGGTGACTACAATGAATAGTTAATGGTCGGAGGCAAACAGTCAGTGGGCGAGCGGGAAAAGATAGTTAACAGGTAGCGGTCAGTGAGTGGTTACTGCTATACCATAGCTGTTAAAACTGAGACCGCAGTGACTGTGGTAATGGTCAACTGAAGGGTTAGTAAGCGGCTGGATGAATGAGGGAAAGCAATTTGAAGGTTCACCGCAGTACCGCACACGGTCAAGACATAGACCGCGGTGGCGTGGTAAATGGTGAGTTGATAGTCAGTGATTAAGCGATGAACAAAGACTGGCGGTTAGCAGTGATAGTGAAGTGGCGAACGGGTAGCGGTTACCACGGTACCATAGTCGCTAAAATAAAGACCGCGGTAGTGCGGTAAGCAGCGAAGGTAACTACCAAAGCTAGTCACCACGCAACCGCAGGTGGAAAATTCAAACCCGCGGTGGACTGGTAAAAACAGTGAAAGCCACGGGGAGCAAAATTTTGAAGGCCAGTAAGGTATTGAATTAAAATAAAATTCAGAACTGTGGAAAAGTATTTAATTTTCCAATAAGGCAATTAATTAAATGTTTTATATCACTGTCATGAAATTCGAACGGTTTTATCAGGAATGTGAAGGGTTGCAACGATTGGAATGTATAAATGATTTGAAAATTCAGTTGTAAATTATGTCAAGGAGGTCAGAGTAGAAAACATTTTTTTTCTGACTAGGAGTAAAACAATGTAAGAAAAACCTTCTGAAAACAGTGCAATGGAGATGATTTTTTGACCAAATTCCCTTCTGGTTTTCGTTGTGATGGTATTACAATTGTAAATTTCTGATTAGTTCTCTCCAATTTGGAGTCTTTCAATCATTTGAATTCAAATGTGAAGTATACTTTAATTCTTCAAAGTGCATTTCTTCACTTTGTATGATTTCATTTATTGGTGTCTGCAAGTCAGAGTTAAAATTTCCTTTAAGTAAATCATAGTGTTTGTGAGATTTCTTTTGGATAGTTGAAGGAGAGTTGAGTAAGAAAATATTTCAACACTATTTATGCCAGTCATGAATTGATGAAGTTATATGTCAGTCATTAAAACTTCATCCCATAGAGTGTCTAACAACTTAAATTATGTTAGGGAGGAATATCTATAAGTAATTTGTAACATTTTCGACTCCATTGCCCAGTGGAAAGAAGGAACTGGTCTGCCATATCCCAGAGTAAAGAACTTGTTATAAACAAATCATTCAAAACCTTTATTTCTGTAGTAGAGGTAATTGTAGTTTTCTTTTGTCTATCCATTCCTATTTGCTATTGTGGGTAGACTATTTAGCAGGAAATTCATTCCAAATCTGCATATTTCATATAGGTTCACACACCTAGGTCTAGCAGAACCTAAAGAGTAGAAGGTTTGATTGTATAATCGGCCTTGTATGTTGTCCAAGAATGTTGTAAGGGTCTGGCATACTCTTGAGGTTAAAACCTGCATTTTTGAGTACCAACAAATAGTATCATTAAGGTGACCTAAGATTTCTACAAAGTTTTCATTATCACTAGGATCTACAAAGTTCTCATCATCACTAGGAGAAAATTTTGACTCACCTTGGAGGATATATGGTTTTGGATTATCTTCATGATTAGGCAAAGGGGCTCCTCGAAGTATGAACTTGGGCTTGTGACTAAGATCATTAAGGATTAGGACCATTTTATCAAGTGCTTCCCTAAGATTAGGGTGATGATGATGATGTGGAATGATTAGATTGGATGACTTGGATTGATTAGGATGAAATTGATTGGAATGTGATTAGAAAAAGGATGATTAGGATGATTAGAATGATATATTTATATGTTGGTGTTTATAGCTTGATATGAAAATTTGAAAACAAATGAGTACACATGTACACACATGAATCATACATGCAAGACACATAAGAAAGTTTGAATTTGAAATTATGAATGTGATGATTAAGCACACACTTGAAGAAGACACATCAACAAGTCCTAGAGCTAGTCAACTGGGTATGGACAATTAGGTTTTGAGCTAGGATGCACGATGTTAACTAGGGATCATTTGAAAGAAAAATCCTACCACACAACTGGTAGAAAGGGATAACCCACCCTTCACCTTCACTTCCCAAAGGTATAAAATTATTTGAGGCTTAGCCAAGAGTGACAAGATTTTAACTCCCACAAAAGTGTGTCTTTTCATTCACACCTTGATTGAGGTTGTCCCTTGGAGTGGTGTGTGATCCAAGCAGGCCTCCTAAGAAGGGTATGACAAAAGTGAACCAAGTGAGGTGTTTTTAATCACACATGTACTTGATTCACACTCACAGTTGTTAATTTCTCTTTAGAAAATTGAAATGTGTGTAAAACAATTCAAGCACTTGTTATTTTTAACCCAAAGCCAAAATGTGTGATGGAAGATAATGTTTCTTTTTAAGTCCAATTTCAAAGTGTGATTGCAAACAATATGTTCATTTTAAAGCCCCGAATTCAAGTGTTTTGCAAACAAGATTGATTGATCAAGTAAGAGATAAAGATAATAGAATGAGTGCACCTCAAATTTTTCTCTTTCCAATCTATTGTCTATGACTGATATTTCTACTACTACAGCTCCTTATGATCACCTACAAAATAAAAATAAAATAATATTATAATGCAGCCATAAAATAAAATAAGCTCATCAGAAAATTGTAATTTCATATACATATTTTTAACAAAGCCGAATTAGATTTGATTATTTGAAGATTTTATTGATCTGAAAAATAAAAAATCAAAGTAGAAACCCCTTCTGATTTTTTGAAAGCTTTCTAGAAATGTAAAGAAGTTAGAAAAATTCTCTGTTTTGCGCCTAAAAATGTGGATTTATGAAAAATATACAGAAAATAAAGATCGAATCATTTAGCACCTTATATGACCTCAAAATTAATTATGAAAAATATAGAATCCATTAAAATTTCAAGATATTTTCATAAATGTAAAGTTTTGTGGAAAATTTTATGATTTACACCCAGAAAGTCAATTTTATCAAAAAATATAAAATCATTATAACTCCTAAAAAAATGGAAATAAACCCTCAATTTTTATTCTCTAGCTTCCTTAGATGATGGAAAAACTTATGTGAAAATATTGTAGAAAAATTCACATCGATTTAGAAGATATGAAAAAATTTGTAAAACCTAGGGTTTTGTCCAAAAAATGGCAGATTTGTAACAAAAAGTTAATGAAACCTGCAAAAAAGCAAGCTAGATCAAAGGATTCACATTGGGTTCACCAATATAGTTAGGGAAAATCAGATATAAAACTAAAACAAAAAGATATCAAACCCTAACTAGCACAATAGAGTACAAGCAAGCATGAAAATCAAAATAACAAGCAAGTGCAAACCGATCTCCAAACTAGATTTGATTTATCTTCATTGCTCTTCTCCACCTACATGAGAATGTAATATTTTGAATGTTTGATTGTTGATTACTCAATTTCACATCATAATGTTGAGATGAAAGATGATAGAGGAAAAATAGATAGATAGATGAGAAGATTGGAGGAATTTTTGGTAGAGTGTGGGTACTAGAAGAAGATTCCCCCAAATGGCCTGTGAAAGGCTTGATTTATAGGAGAAGGCTGATTTGATTCGATAGCCAAGATTAAAAGTCAAATTTGTGATATGTATGGCTAGGATTAAAAGTTTATTTTAGTGCCTATGACACACATTAAGTGGGTTATGACATGAGGCTAAAATTAGGATGTGAGGGAATAGTGAGATTCTATTATTTATTTTGGAGGAAAAGATGCCTATGTCGGATAATGAATGGGGCTAAAAATAGGATGTGAGTGGGAATCTCATAATTTAAATAATAAAATTATTTAAAGTATTTGTGCATGTGAAGAGTTGTAGTCATGTGACACATGTTGCAATATGACAATAAGTGAGGGATTAATTCAAATACTTAATTTGAATTATTTTGAGACATGTGAAGGGGGAATTAATTAAATAAATGAGATTTATTTAATTAATTGGGAAGGTGATTAAGTGGAATAAATGGGATAAGGTAATGATCTAGGGTAAAATATTACAAGATGTCTTACAAGGTCATGTATCGACTAGGTAATGTTATGACATGGACAATTTTGGGTGTCTACAACAGGTATGCCCCCTCAAAAAAATTTGACAAATTTGCAAAATTGACATTTTTTTTGGAAAAATATCTCAATAAGACAAAGAGATGGCCAAGAATTCGATGGTGAAGATGGAATCAAGTTTCAAAATTGATAAAGGGGTCAAATTTAAGGGCAAGGGCTTCAAAAGCTATGACCAGTAGGCAAGATAGGTCAAAAACCTTAAGTGTGAACTTATAAATGGCAATTTGAGTTTGAAAAACGGTCATTTTCACATTTCAAATTTAGAAAATTTGAGAGCTCAGAGTGATTAGTCAGTGAAAATGTCACCTATTCCAGAGGCCACCAACTGCATGTATCAAATCTGCAGCTACCGTCGACCTGAGGGAGAGCCCGTCGGGTATGTACTACTAGCCCAACTTTTAATTTTTTCATTTAACATGCATTTAGCTTAGGAAATAATTTAGCAAGAAATCGCGTCATAAAATTTTACAATGCAATTAAATTCATGTTCGATGCATTCGATAAGCAGTTTTCCACAATCGTCTCGATGCAACACAATTGCTTTAGGGTAGGGGCATAAGCATTTGCGGTGTGACGCATAAATTTGTGTCACCCAATTGACTTTTCAAGCAGCATATGTGGTCAAGAAGGATGCAAATGACTGGGTGCGACACATGTGTTGTACAAAGTGATGCATGCATTAGGTGAGCGACACAATTGTAGTTGTGAGTTGGTTAATGATATGTGTGATGCATTTGTTAAAATTGCGACGCAATTGACTGGTTAAAAACTTGCCCCAAAATGGGAAATTTTGACTTGGTAAAATTAGGGTTTGTTGGTCAATTGAAGGTCTAGGATTGACATTATTGGTTGTATGGTGATTTCAAGAGTGTCTACCTCTGATTTATACTTGAGTCGAGACCAAATTTGTTTTGATTGTGAGACCAATTGGGCGAGGAGGAGCGACAGACACTTTTGGACTTAGGCTTACTCTATGTGACCTATATGCCTGTGATTAGGGAAAACAATGGGATGCTGACAACACTAGCAGAGTGGTGGCACTCGAAGACAAGTAGCTTCCATTTGCTGATAGGGGAGGTGACGATCACCCTAAAGGATGTATACAGGATATTGAGGTTACCCATTCACGGTGATCAAGTACGATACGATCCGACGTGAGGACTACATGCATTGTATGATTATTATGAGATAGATGATGATGTTGAGCTTGGGATCTAGGGGTATGAGATCCAATGGGAGACCCTGGTAGAGACCTATGACTGATTTGGTTATGTTTTATGTGCATTGATAGCAGGAGTTTTGATTCTCGATCACAGGGGGCACAATTTCCTAGTGGGATGGGGAGAGGTACTCAGATTGATGGTTGCCTTAGGGATATTATATGCATGGGGGCCATATCTATTGGCAATGCTTTATTTTTAGTTACATGATACTGCTTATAGAGGAGGAAAAAATTTGAGTTGTAGTGTGACATTGCTGATAGTTTGGGTGTGGGATCACATAGAAGTGTTTTGGCCACCAATGGTTGGACAAGTAGTGGGTAGTGCACCATATACATATCTTTATGAGGGAGCATTGACCCCGACATATGTCAAAGATGTGGGTTATTAGAGGCATCGTCTAGATACATTAGTGAGGTTCATTTGGAGACTGTACAAGACTTGTCGGTTGTGGATAGATGAGGGTGACCACTTGCCTTGGTGTCGATAGCCCAGGTATCTGATTAGGTGGACAGTGCATTCATAGCACATCATTGAGATGTACTTACCAGAGAGGGTCAGATGATATTTTGGTGAGAGACATGAAGTCCTAGTTGGCACAATAGAGTATGGGCATTTGTCATGAGAGATGCATCCTTGGGGTCCATAGATTGTGATTACTATAGCTGAGTAGGAGATAAATGCCATGTAGGTACTAGATTGGGAGTGGCGAGGTGGACGTAAGAACCACACTAGAGTATGATTCCTGGTGGTTAGTGCATAGACCTATTCCACTCAAAGATCCATAGCAGCCAACGCCAGTAGAGCGTAGATTCAGGGGCTTCAGAGGTCAGTGGGGAGGTAGAGGTGGGAGGGATGGAGGAGATGGAGGATGAGGGGATGGAGGAGGATGGGGGGATGAGATTGTCATAGGCAGAGGAGGGATGGAGGACAATAGGAGGCTATACAACTTCCACCTTTCCAAGAGGAGGAGGAGGTGGAGGAGGATCAACCATAGGTTAGGGCAACAATAGAGGTGTTAGCACAAGAAGGAGAGCAACATGTAGAGGTGGTAGCTCAGGTAGTAGATCAACATGCAAAGGTGGTAGCTTAGGTAGTAGAGAAGAATGTAGAGGTGTTATAGCTAGAGGCGATGGAGGTTGAGGTTGGGGGAGAGGGTGGACAAGATATGTTGGTAGGAGGAGGTTGATATGGATGAGGAAGAGTGGGTCCTCCATGAGAGGATCATCATGGGAGATGTGCAGAAGGAGGGCCGAGCAGATGAAGAGAATGTCAAGCAGAGGATAGCTGCACTACAAAAAAATGTGCAGGCACTGGAGGTAGAGTTGAGGACAATAAATGCCAAGAGAGACAACCTTAAGGCTGAGAGGGATGACTTTCAGGTGGAGAGGGATCTGGCAGTCATTAGTCAATAGGAGACTGACCAACGAAGGATTGATTTCATAACTACATGCAGTAGGTTAGTGGTCAAGGTTGCATGAGAGTATGCTAGGGCGAGTAAGTGAAATTGATATTATAGGGATTTATATGAGAGAGTGATACCGCCTGAGAGGAGAGAGCCCTCATATTTTGATTGATAGTGGTTCACGAGGAAAGTCATAGAGCAAGACTCGCAGCAGACAGACACAGAGCAGGTCTAAGAATGAGACTTCGGATACTAGATGAGCCACTCCATATGACAAGCCTCCTACCACAGAGCACAAACCTAGAGATGCACCACGTAGGGAGGATGCCCCAGGTACAGGAGATCAAGGGAGTTTAAGATAGATCATCTTGTTGTTTATGTTTTACATGTGTTGGACACTAATATTTTATTATCCAGCTTATGATCTCCACTTTTATTGGACACATCTTTTTTTTTTTTTAGATAAGAGTGGTAAGCCACTATATATTTATATATTAATCAACTTGTACATCTACTGGATTAAAGGACATACCGAGAGGAAAGAGCCAGTGAGAAAACCTCCGGTTATAGCCCAACATGAAAATAATACATTGTTTTTGAAATTTACAACTAAATGCCAGTTTACAATCATATCATGATAATAAAATTCCTGATTTACAGTCAATTTTACTAAAAATTGAGCACATCCAAAAAAAAAAAAATATTGCATTTTTGTTACTCCTCCATCAGGTCGAAGACTTCCTCACTATTCCCCTATTCTTCATTACCATCCTACTCATGCTGAGACAACTCGTTATCCCCCTGTTCATCATTATCCTTATGTACTAGCTGAGAATATTTTGCCTTGCTCTCAATCTTCAAGTTGTTGCCATCAAAAGGGTGATTGAGTGCCTCAAACCGAGATCCTTCTAGGAAAGGAAATTGCATTGTCCTTGCCCTTTTTTGAAGTGGAGATGCTGCATGATAACAATTATAATGAAGCAGAAAAGAGATATAATGAAATTTCTCCCTGAAACTTTCAAAAATTTCTCTTCCCAATTAATGAGAGAGCATTGATAATACTTTATTTAGATGGTTGGCGTCAGAAAATTCAAGAGACGATTTTAAAGCATCATAAACATTAACAATTGTTGTGTTATCTGATAAAAGATGAGGAGGAAAGATACCACCCACATAGCCTTGACCCTGCGAAAACACATATTTCTGGGCATTGGAAAGAATTGCCTCATTTTCCAAAACTATAGCATGTACCATTGTATCAGCTATAGAATTTACTAAAACAAAGCACTGCAAGATATCCATCACATTAGACAAAAAGATTGAGAGAATATTGGATGGAAAGATCATCCTTCTTGATCTAGGTTGAAGAACCTCTTTGCCAATTATGGACATTAGACATTTGTAATCACACGAGCATTTGATTTTGAAAATAGTTTACAAAAACTGCATATTAATCTTACCAGAAAATGGCTCTCCTAACTCTGAACTGGAAGCCACATTCTAAAATTATACGGAGGATAATCCATATTGAAGCCTACATGTATTGTTAGAACCAGAAAATCCAAAAGACTTTGAATGAGCAAACAATGCACTGCTCGAGCTACCTTATAATATGTAAGCTTACCAAATTAACTCCGAATATAAAGACTATGAGCTACCTTGAAATTTGTAAACTTACCAACTTATCATGAGAAAATTTGAAGAAGTACCAACTGAAATGACTAACAAACCTATTCTAAATCATAAGTACAGTAAAAAAAGACCACAATCTAAGAATGCCTTTAGAACTGGTATGGAAAGAGCAAGTGTAACGCCATGTGAAATTTTCATGAGACTGATTCCCATCCAGCTCATGGCACAACAGTATAAACTTATGATTGCATGAACAAAAGCGAATGGAGAAAGGAACTACAAATTTTTCTTTTACAAAGCATAACAACCGAATACTCACTATGCCATGTTAATTTAGTATGAAGCATTTTGATATCCACCTCATGGAAACTTAGATAGGTTTATGTTATGATTGCAAATATCTGATCGTAAGAAAGGAGGAACCACAAAATAAAGAATCACGACAAATATGTCAATCCGTCGAATCCTATCTTGTACTTCTTCATAACATATAATCAATAGCAAAAACAACCCAAAATAGCCTTTCAACCATTCGAATTACTCCATGCTGCCACATGATGAAAATCTGTCGGGATAGAAAACAACAGATATCATAAAATTTATGACAAAATTTATTTGAAAACATCAACTGTAAAAGTGAAAGTTGCAAGATAAGTGATTCTTCCAACTAACACCTTCAAACTTGATACTTCCAAATAAATTAAATTCAATGATAGCTTATATTCAGATACCGACTTCCTCTTTTGAAATTAGCTTTTCCAACTCAACATCGATTTTCCCAATTTGAACACAATGAACCACTTCACTTTCAGTTTGATCACAACCCACATTAGCTAAGAAATCAGCCACCATGTTACCTTCTCTATAAGTATGCAATAACTTGTATTGCGAAAAGAGATTCAAAAACTTGCTAATTTGCTTTAAATGATAGGCTAGCATCCAATTATGCGAAAACCATTCCCTGCAAGCATTTATTATGATTAGGGAATCACCTTCAATATCTAAATGAGAGATTTTAAAAACCTGGGCCAAATGCAAACCATAGAGTAAAGTCTGCGCTTCAGCGGCATTATTTGATCCGTTTGCTAATTTGTAGGATTTTGCACAAAGAACCAAACCTTTATGATCTCTTAGCACTATGCCAGCTCCTGAGCTACTTGGACTGCCTCTAGAGGCGCCATCAAAATTCAGTTTAAAAAAGCCCAAAGGGGGAGAAAACCATTTAACTTTGGTTCTATCAATTTTGATTGAAACATTGAAAAAGCTACCTTGAAGGGGAGAACCATGAGAGGCCAATGTGAAAGAGATTTAGAATCCCAATCAAAGAAGGATGAAGCAGTATTTTTATTTTTTGAAACATAGGCATTTATTGATTCAGAAATTGAAATTTGTAAAGATGATAGAATATGCTCCATTGATTGTTTTTCCTTTCTAAATATGCTTTTATTCCTAGCCCACTAGATAGACCACAAGACTGAAGCAGGGATCACTTCCCAGAGGGAAGCAAAGAACGAAGACTAGTATAGTTTAGGCCAACTAGAAAATAAATCCCATAAAGAATTTGGCAGAGGCATCTGAAACTCCAACCTTGATAAGACTAAATGCCAACAAATTTGAGCAACAAAACATGAAAGGAACAAATGATTTGAATCTTCTAACATCTGACCACAAAGAACACAATTGAATGGAGCAGAAATTTTCAGTCTTGAATGTTTATCACTAGTTAAGATTCTGATTTGAATTGCTAACCAAGCAAAACACCCAATTTTAGGAAGAATTTTAGAATTCCAACAAAAACTATATGCTCTATGACTTTGAATAGACGAATTTGATATGGAAATGGAAACATAACCTTCTTTGACTGAGTAACAACCTTTATCGGATTTTGTCCATAATAATCTATTTGAGCAGGATGAAACATAAACTATTCTATCCTTCAAAATAGTAGCAATGATAACTTTATGATTGTAATCAATAGGTTCACTTGAAAAATATTTCCAAGAGACTTTTCCTGATATTGGATCAACATTGTCAAAATATTAATACACATATGTACCAAATTTTGAAGATAAAAAAGCTATTGAAGAATCCAAATTATAACAATTGAGCTTTTTAGACCCATTCCAACAGTCATTCCAGAATTGGGCCTATTTTCCATCATTTATTTCCCAAGATAAATGAGGAAGAATAACTTTTCTGCAGGACAATATGAAATTCCACATTGCAAAACCAGATGGAGGATTTAGAACTGTGAAAATTCTTGATGAATTTTGACTATCCAGATACTTATTTTGCATTATACGACACCATTTTAATGCAGGATTTGAAAACATACGCCAGACCATTTTAGCACCCAAAGCAACATTTCTCTCATTAAGATTTTGGAGACCTGCACCTCCCTTTTCCTTACTCAAGCACATAGTTTCCAAAGAAACCAAAGGAATCTTTTTTTTCCCATCCAAGTTACCAGACCACAGAAATTTCTTGATCAATTTTTGAATTTGTAGCAAAATAGATTTTGGAGCTTTCAAAACTGACATAAAGTAATTGGGAATGGACGATAGAACTGATTTTACTAAAAGAATTTTGCCTGCTAATGAGAGCCAATGACCTTTCCAGGAAAGTAATTTTGCTTGGATATTTTGAATTATTTTGAACTAGTAGGAAACCTTACCTTGTCCAGAGAAAAAAGGAATACCTAAATACTTACTTGGCAAGCGATCCTGGCTAAAGCCAAAAAGCTTGACAATAGTCTTTTCAGTAGAAGCTTTAGTGTTAAACAGATAAATCTTCGATTTATCTACATTTACCCGCTGACCAGAAACACTAGTGTAACTATCCAAAAGGGATTTAATGTTTTTCTCTACCAGGCACAAAACCACCTTGCTCTTCAGAGATGATAGATGAAATTAGAGGATGTAGGCAATGATATATGGCTTTTGTGAAGATTTTGTAAATTGTATTGCATAATGAAATAGGCCTGAAATCTGAGAATGACTTAGGAGACAATATTTTAGGGATGATTGCAACATTTGTGACATTGACTTTTTTTAACATTCCACCAATCTTCCTTGATTCTTCCAGAGCACTTAAAATATCAAAACCAATAAAATCCCAACCTTTTTGAAAAAAGATGGTTGTGAAACCATCAGAACCTGG
Organism: Sequoiadendron giganteum; assembly: GCA_007115665.2. NCBI lineage: Eukaryota > Viridiplantae > Streptophyta > Pinopsida > Cupressales > Cupressaceae > Sequoiadendron > Sequoiadendron giganteum. The sequence goes on along the minus strand of CM021104.1, from coordinate 394,520,040 downwards.
AGCCTTGTTTGGCGACATTGAAAACACAACTTCTTTAAGTTCTTTAAGAGAAAAAGGAGCAAGTAACCTCACATTATCATCCAAAGAAACCAAAGGGGGAATATTCTGCAGAAGTTCCTCTTTTTCAGCAGAAAAACTTCTAGATGAATTATCAAACTTTGATAACAGATTTGAGAAGAAGTTAACTACTTTATTTTGAATTTCTATCTCATTAACAAGTAATTCTCCTGACAAACTATCTTGGATAGCAAAAATTGTAGATTTAGATCTTTTGGCCTGAACTGAGTGATGAAAAAATTTGGTATTCTTATCTCCATCTTTCAGCCACAATTCCCTAGATTTTTGCCTCCAGTATTCTTCTTCATGAGATAACAATTTTGACCATTCAAGTTGCAATTTCTTTTGTTCTTCAAAAATGATATTATCTAGCCCGTTTTTAATGATTTTCTCATTTATTTCTACTAGCTTTTTATACACTAGATCCTTTTGAGAAAAAACATTTTTAAAAACTAACTGATTCAAAGATTTTAGATTCTTCTTGACATGATCCAATTTATTGCTTAATTGGAGCATTTTAGAACCTTGAATATAAGGAGCTGAAGACCACCACTGTTTTATACAATTAATTATATCAGGGTGTCTAAGCCACATAGCCTCAAATTTAAAAGATGAGTGATGCTTTGACTTGGAAATATTGTCAGATAAAGTCAAAGAAATGGCAAAATTATTAGAAGCAATCAAGGGTAAAATTTGTGAAGAGGCGAAGAACTTTGAACCAACCCAATTTGAAGAAATTAAAAATCTATCTAACCACTCTGCAATTTGCAAGAAATTCTTTCTTCTATTGGTCCAAGTGAATAGGCCATTTATAGGTATCACATCCTTCAAAGCATTATCTTGAATGAATGATGCAAAATCAGAAATAACCACTTTAGGAGGATTTATACCACCTTTTTTCTCCCACATATTTGCAATAGCATTAAAATCACCAGCCAGTACAAATTTCTCATGACCCAACGAATCAATTTTTGCTTTAAGCAAAACCCATAGTTGTTTTTTATCAGAAGAACTGGTTGGGCCATAAACATTCAATAGCCAGAATGAAAGCTCAAAGTGAGAGACATACATTAATTGCCAATTGTGATAAAATGAAGAATTCGATATAGAAACTAACTTGTTATTCCAAAGAGTTATTAAGCCACCTGATGCCCCTTGAGAAGGGGAATGAATAGCACCCCAAAGTGACCATTTTTTTTTAATTGAAGAAAAAGATTCTTCAGATGTTTTTGTTTCTTGTAACAAAATAATATCAGCCCCTAAAACATCCAATTGTTGTTTCACTTGGGACTTTTTTCCAGAGGCATTTAAACCTCTGACATTCCAAGAGATAATTTTCATTAAATCTTGAGAGAGCAGCAAGCTCTCCTAGGCCTTTTTGGAGTTAAAGAATTACCTAGACTGGAGTCTAGGGTCAATTGAATTCCTTTTGAAATTTCTTCCTGAAGCTTCGTAGCTAAAGATTTCCTACCCCTCTTGGCAGGAGATTTTGGATTAAGAGGAGAAAATTTGGTTTGAGAAATAGAACAAGAATCCTCGGGAAGAGGATCATTAGCATTAGCAAAAAGTTCTGAGGCAAAATCATCAATAAATTGCTCTCCAACTGAAATTAGAGACTGATCAACAAATTTAACCAAATCCTCATCTGATGGCACCACATCTGGAAAATCTTGATAGATATCTTGATTTGCAACATCAAAGGGAGAGCTGACACCTTCTGGGATATCAAAAATAGCAATATTTTTATCACAATTATTTAACACCCCCAGAGTTAGCATCGATGCATGCTGGTTTGCTTCGAGAAGACAATTGAAGCTAAACTCAGGAGATCAAAAATTTAGTGAATAAAGAAAAATCTTCATTAGAGAGTGTAAAGAAAAACCCGCGTTGCTTACAAGAGGAATGCCAAACTGCTTGAAAGTAGGAGAATTGGATTTTTTTAAAGATAAACCACAACTCGAAGAAACTTGAAGAGCAAAGACCTAAGGCGAAAATTCAATCTCAGCCTTTGAGGGAATAGCATGAAAGTTTCTCACCACAGACAGGGCAGAAGATGTGCAAAAAAAATAGAAAAACCAACTATAGCAAAGTTCAAGAACATCCCGAAGAAAATGAAATTCTGAATTCCAAGAACTTATGCATGAAAGTGAAGTAGCATGAGAGGCTACCGAAGGTGACAACTTATCTGGATTTGAATTAACCCCAGAACTTACTGCATCAAAAGAATAACATTTCACAAAAGGATGGAGGGGAAAATAGTATTTACAACAAACTAACAAGGGATCTTCCACAAGAACCGCTTGCAACCAAGTACCAAACATAGTTTTAATTTGAATATTTTTTGGTAACTTTCCTTTTTTAACATTCAATAAAACCGAAAACCTAACTGGTAAGGAGGGATTTCAAAAAAAATCCAAATCATGATGCATGAAAATTCCCAATTTGTTCCCAATAATTTCAATAATACCCTGTTCTCTATATTCCAAGGGAAGGCCTTGTAATTGAACCCAGAAAGGAATAAACTGCTCCTTGACCTGAGAAGGATTAAAATTCGGGGTCCATAAAGTGGTAAAAAGGCCATTACCTTCCAACATCCAAGTTTTTTTTTGAAACACAGCATTGTGTGAATCTTTATCAGAAAAAATCACCACAAAATACCCAACTCCTTTATCTAGGAAAAAAACTTGGTTGGAGCCAACCCAAGAATTAAAAACCCATGACTACAATTTAGCAAGAGAAGGAGAAAATTTCCAAAACTTACCAAACAAAGCTACATCCTTTAGATCCAAGATTTGTGGATTGAGCAATGACTGTGGCAAAGTAACTTCGAGCCAATAGGACCATTTCCAGAAAGACTTTCCTTTTGAATTGCGGGAATGAGCTAAATGAACATTAGCAGACTTAGGAATTTGTGAAAGAATTAGCTTATCAGATTGAACCTTAGTAGACTGAACAGTTGTACCGAGATTTCCAAACACTGAATTGGAAATTGAATGATTCGAGAGACTACTCCTCAGAGGAAGAGGAATGTTATTAGGAAAAGTGAGAGGAGTGGGAGCGAAGGAAGAGTAGGGAATGGGAATGGTATTGGGAAAAGTAGCAAGATAGGAAAGAGGAGATGAAGAATGAGCAGCTGCAGCATCAGCCCGAGAACGAGCAGATAAAGAAGAGGAGCATGATTCGCAAATGTCAAAAACCGGCTGGGGAACTGTGGAAAGAGCTTTCTTTCGATCAGAAACTCGAAGCCACTTCCCTTTGCAGGAAGAATTAGCAGGCAATTGCTGAAAAGTATCCTGAACCCATTTACCATTATAGAAAACAGAACCCGGAAAACCCTTGTTGGGAAAACCATGAATAGGAACACCTGAACTATTGAGTCGAGATGATACAACAGACGGAGGCGGCCAAAGATTAAAATTTGAAACCCTAGGGACACGATCAAATTTGTTAACCTTATTCGGGTGAAAATTGCTATGATTAACACCACCATCAGAAAAAGGACCATACGACTCCCAAGAAGAACCTGGAGCCTTGCAAAAGGAAGGGTGGGAAAACCGAGGATGCTCAGAGAGGACCTTGGGAAAAGCAGGTTTTGAATTTCAGGAAAGATCCATTTTCTCCCTCCTAAAATTGTGGACCCCCTTTTGCTTTTCCATCCCATCTTACATTAGAAAAAATTTATTAGACACATCTTGACATTATACCTATGACATTATTTTTTGAGCGATATATATATAATATTATTTTGGTGGTGGTTGATGACATGTGTTTATGTATTTATGATGACATACTATGTGATGGATAATCATGCTATGATTATGGTGTTTGTTGATGCATTTATATGATGATGATCTACGATGATTTATGATCATGTTTTATGATTATGTTTATGCTTTTATGATATGCAATACGGATGACCTAATGTTTATTAAATGTAGATGATGTAATGTATTGACGGTTTATAGATACTTTTATTATGTTATCTGTGGATAATGAATGTAATGGAAATGACCTAATGTAACATGATATGGAAATGTATTGACATAATGCAATGTTAATGTTATGAAATGGTTGTATGATAATGCAAAATATTTGATGGAAATATGTAATGTGAGTGCAAAATATGATGCATAATGTTACATGTAATATTATTATTAATGTGATGCAATATGTGTTAAATGCAATGCAATGTTATGAGAATGTTCTTGTATGATAATGCTAAATGTCATGATGTATAATGTCTACTATGAATGTAAGATGTGATATTGGTTATGATATTGGATATGATATGTCATCTTGTTATTGATGTGATACTGTATGTATTGGATGCAACATTATGGGAGATGCCTTGCCATATGATATAATGGATTTTGATGTGATGATGCTAGTATGATGATGAGATATGAATGGTATATGGATGCATTTTATGTTTTTTTATTTTCTCATGCAAATATATGTGACCTAATATGAAAATGATGTCTATTATGAAGGTGATTTTTATGATGCAATCTAACATGATTATGCATGCAAGATGTTTTTTGTGTGTCACAAGACTCAATCAAGATGTGGATAGAATAAATATGAGCATGGAAGAGGATGGATGTTAGTGTGAAAAAGGAAAGGAAGATGGAGATGGAAAGTTAGATGGGATATGATAAGGGACCAACCTTCGTACTTCCATTTTTATATTTATCATCATTGGGCGCAAAAAGTATCACAAATGGAACACAAACACCATGGTATAACATAGACCAAGGTGTGTAAGGTGGCCATTTATGAGAGACAAATAGTCAAAAGACAAGGAATGCCCCAACTCATACTAAGGATCCAATTATCCCAGTCTTTCTTCCAAGATAAGCCATGGACAACAAACAAAGAAAAGAGGCCATGATCCATCGTCATCCCTCTAAATCCTTTAATAAGACATCCTCGAGGAGACTAGTAACATGACCTAGAACCAATCAAAAAGATAAGACAAATCAAGACCAATAAATTGTTTGCCAATAATACTGATAAGATTGTTTGATATGATTGATTAGATTAACCAAGATGACTAGGATTTGATTGATAAGTTTGACAAGGATTGATTGATAAGTTGGACAAATGTTGAAAAATTGATTTGATTGACCATGCCTAGTTTCAGGAAAGATTGTTTGACCAAGATGATAAGATTGATTGATTTGATAAAGATTGGTTGACAAAGTTGACAAAGTTGATTGATTGCCCCTGACTTCAGGACAGACATATCCTTATTAAGGCAAGATTGATTGACAAGGTTGAAAAGATTGTTTTGACAAAGATTGACTGATATGGCCAAGCGATGTGACGATACCCAATTCCAAGAAAGATAGATCGTGTTTAAGGCGAGGGACATATTTGACTAAGTGACAAGTATTGACAAAACACCTAACTGCAAGAAGGACACATCCTACTTAAGGTGAATGACCAAATTGACAAATTCTAATCTCAAGAAGGACGCATCCTGATAAAAGACAAGAGATGAGACTGAGTCAGATGAATTCCATAATTCCCCACTCCAATCTAAGACCAATGACTTGATTAATTGATTAATGATAAGAGAATTGATTGATTTGAAAATTGATTGATTGATTGAATATTGAAATATTTGTTGGTTATGCTTGTCTATTGATTCATGATTTGGTTCAAATGTGGATTTCCTGTAGACCAAGAATACAACCAGACTCAACAAACCCTAAAGGACTAACCTAGGTGGACTAGGGGGCTCATCGATTGATGGCCTTGCCTATGTTACACATGCAGAGACCTCGCAATTCGACACAACTTGGCTTTGCCTTATTTGAAAAAAAGATGGAGTCATGATTTTATTTGGACAACTTAAAGGACCGACCTAAAGTCTCGAGGACCCATTTAAGATGAGCCTTACCTAGATAGTAAATGTGTAGAGACAACGTAGTTCAACCACTTTAACAAAAACTGACTTAGAATCAGACTCGGACTCAGACTTTGTCTTTGGAAGTTTTGAAATTTTTTGATGTTTTTTTTGTTTTTTTGGATTTTGATGATTTGCTAATTTTTTGGATTTTGATGTTTTCTAATTTTTTATGGAATTTTGAGGTTTTGAAAGACTAATACCATATGTTATTTCCCATGAATACGTAAGTCAAGGAATTTCCCCTAGTTAGGTATAGGACCACTTCATTACGTGTGAGGGGTAAGTAGCAGACAAATGCAAAGGGTGATCAGGAAAGCAAGAAAGACCAAATGTCGGTGGTTCCTAGGCCATGGAAGAATGGAAAAGCTCTATTATGGATGAAGGATCGGTGTGAATGGAAAAAGGATCAGATGGAGTGACAAAAGATGAAGGAGCATAGACTGATTACACATGGCGCCTATTTTCCAGGTTTTCACCATGGTACTTATCCAAAGTGCCACTGAAGTGGTTTTCATTGTTGGACGAATTATTTGTCTTTACTATTTTTTTGAGTTTTAATTTTTAATTTTTAATTTTTTTGTTGTCACCAACATCTGTTTTCCAGGTTTTCATCAAGGTGACTATTTTTTTGATTTTTTTGTATTTTTGACTTTTTAGGGGATACTCTGAGAATCAAGTGTAATACTTGTGAAGGTGCATGTTGTTGATAGGTTCAGGCAATAGTTTGTAGACACGTAAAAATGCCCAAGACCTGCAAGCACTATTTTACCACCTTTCATCACGACATGATTATTTTAATTATGGTCCTAACCCACATTCGACTATTAATTAAATAATTCATAATTATTTAATTAATTCATAATCTCTCATTCTGCATGATTATTAAATAAATAAATCCTATTTATTTATCTAATATGTCACTTATTATCAAAGTCTTCTTGCAATTAAATAAAATCTTATTTATTTAATTAATCCTTACCATTAATGTCCTCCTGATTATTAAATTAATATATTTTAATATATCTATATAATATGTCACTAATTCCTAAATCCTCTCTTAATTAAATAAATTCATTAATTTATTTAATTAATTAATTACTTCTCCTAAATTAAATAATTATTTTAATTATTTAATTATGGCATGTGACACTTTGGTATTTTTAAATAAAACAAATCATTTAAAAATATCTCACATACTTAACTGATTCTTCATTTAGTAATTAATTTCAAAAATCAATTACTTATTATCTCACAAAATCCCTATTTTGAATTAATTTAATTCAAAATAGAATTATTCTTCTACAAATCAAGTAATTTCTAAAATTATTGATTTTCTAAAATCCCATCCTCTTGTCTTCTGATTTTTACTAATTTCATCTCAATTGTCACATTCAGTCTTGATTTAATTCATTTAATTAAATCTTATTCACACATATGGGTATTTTGCCCTAACCCTAATTGAGAGTTGCCTTATTGAATCTTGACCTTTGATTCTAGGGTATTCCTCAATCTCTCATCTTGTTTGTCTGTTCAAGATTGCATTTTCTATAAAATTACAATCTTGATCTCATTTTCGGATCCATGATCATTTACTGAGACTACTTTTATTATAGGCATTCTTGATATCATAGGCTATTCATTACTATTTGCATATTAGAATTGAGTTTTCTAGTTTGCACATTAGTTTATTAATTTAAATCCTTCAAAGGCATTGCTAGGGCTAGGCACACATAATTTGCTCACAAATCTGAGGGCATTATTATCACAGCAATCTTAAGAAGGTACAATGGAAGTGAAGCATGGAGGAGAGAAGACATGGGTGAGATCAATCTAGTTTATTTCTTTTCTCGTTTATTCTCTATTGTATTCCATTGTTATATGATCTAATATGCAAGATATTATAATGTTCAACTAACAATTCTATGTTGCAGAAATTCATATGTTACATACTTTCCAACATTACTTTTTTGCAGGTTTCGTACGGCTTCAAAAAAAAATTTGCAAGTTCAGGGTACAGAACGACGCATTTGTAGCCTAAACGACGTAATCGCTCTATCGCATCACATTTGCGATCATGAGCGACGCAATCGCTCTGTCGAGACGCATACGATCCTTCAAGTGACACATTTGACCGAACGCGATGCATCTGACAAAAACCAAGCCGCATCCGTTCTACCGAGCCGCAGGTAACTGGTAAAAAGATTTTTATTTTTTTCTGGTTGTTGTAATCTAGATCCGATGCATCCGCAGCCAGAGTTTGTTTATTTCTTTTCTTTTTTGGTATTTAAAAAGAACCAATCCTAGGATAGAAACATTAATCTGAATTTATCATTCCTAGGATAGACATCTAATCTAATTGGAATTTATCAAATCTAGGGTAGTCACCACACTTGTCTTTTTTTTGGTTAACAATGAACACCATGTTTTTGTGAAGCAACATCTTCACCTAGAATAGAAATTTTTTATTTGGGTTTAAAAATTGAACAACTTGCTTATTGTGTTTGATTAGATAATAGGCATATGCTCTCCCCTTCATTGGGTGATCAAAAAGCCAGACCTATCCATTTTTTTATACTTATGCATTTTATGTTTTATTACAACCCTTAGAAGGCTTGCTCTTGTGGGAAAAATTACTCACCCAAGAGGAATGACCTAAGTGGGAACACCTAAAGCCAAGGTTTCCAACCCACTATAATCAAAAGCAAGTTGTTGATGAAAATCCAACTTGAAAGTAGTAGGCAGGATAACCATCCCCAAAGCCTTTGTTCTAAAGGTTGGTAGGTCTCTCAAGGGAGTACATCTATTGCCACACTGAATGGAAATACTTGCTAGGAACCATAGTGTAGTAGCCAGTCGTGTCAGTAACCAAACATCATCTCAATCACGGTGCAAGGGGAGGGAAGAATCTGCCCCCAAGACACTCACCATATAATCACCACGGACTGCTTGCTCAGGGTATTTGGTATCCACTTCCGTCACCTTGAGTACGCACCTAGAAAAGACAAAAACATGGGCACCCTCTAGGGGGTGACATCGCTATGTGAGTTGATGTGATTTTAAGCTATGGGCTGTGAATGTTAGGATGACCCATTTGACTATAAGAGTGAGTCTGCTTGAACATACACTTAATTTTTTGTTATTTTCTGTGTTTGCCAACTGCTTTTAAACAAACTTTAACAAATTGAAAATCACAAAATCGGAACCAAAGAAAACACTTGTCAAAAATTGAAAACTGTGTTCAGGTTTTTTCAAAAAATTATCCATTGCGACGCAATCGATCTGTTGCACTGCAATCGCCAAATATCGAGCCGCATTCACTGTGATAGGCCACATTCGCTCTAATGAGCCGCATTTGAAATATTCAGAGCCGCATTTGACAGACATCAACCCGCAATCACCATACTATGTCGCAATCGATACTTTCTGAACCCCATTTGACTTTGTGAGCCGCATTTGCTCTATTCTACCGCATTTGTTGTGACGCATTTGCTCAAAACTAAAAACAACTTCTCACTGCCAAAAACAGAAAGTCCACAACTTGTCTTCAAATTCAGTCAAGTCTTTCTATACTGTTATAGTCCAAACTAGTCTTTGAATTTCTCAACTTTTCATCAAACATTGCATTTTAGGTATCATTTTAGACTCGCAATAGGTTTTCATTTGACCTTCCATTAGATTGCATTGATAGCTTCACCATCTCATTAAACACTCACTTTTACAGATTTTAGGAGTTGACTCTTACCAATCATTGTCCAAACTTTGCATTCAATAGTAGGATATCATTGGACCCAATCACCTTTGTCACTTTATCAATCCTTTTGTGATTTGTTTCACACTCAATAGTCTAGTGTGGAAACTTCACTTTGTCCTATTTATAGTCCTACGGTCCATTGGTCTCCCAAAATTGAATCATTGCAAAAACTTTGTTTGCCCAAGTTTGTCCTCTTTAGATCTCTCACTAGTAAGTGCATCTTAGGATCCTTTATTTCATATCATTTGGCATCTCCATTTAGTGTCACACCACTTGCATTCTCAAGCCTTTAGTCTTGCTTGCATTTCATAGCATCCTTTAAAAATCCAAAAAGAAACCAAAAACATAGTCTCATATTTAGATCATTTTCTCCATCATCCTAAGTTGAGCAAAACTTTGTATGGTTGAAACTAGAGTACAAAAAAAGAAAAGACTCATGGATTCCTTTGGACAAGACACCAACTTTCTTGGGTTCACAACTGGCATGAACTCATTTCCTAATGCCACAAACAATCCTTGTTTTGACATGGAAAAGTCCAACTTCAATCCTTTTAGTGAGATGAACATCCCATCATCTCCATCACACCTTTTTGAACCATTTATCCGACGGGATGAAAATGGGGATGTCTTTAAAGAAGACATACAAGCTGCTGCTCAAAACCCAGAAGTGGCCTCTTTTGTGGAAGAAATGGTCTTAAGTGACTCATCCAGATTCCTAGCTATGCTCCTTGACCAAGGGGCTAAGTTACCAAAGGGATTTGATCTTAGCACTCTTAGACCAAATTCTCCCACTTGACCATCACACAATTCCTTCATCGAAGCCTCTTCACAAAATGTCATCAACACACTCAATGCTACCTCCCTTGGTCATACCACAACCACAACCAACACAACATCTATTGGGGGATCATCTTCCCAAACCACCACCACATCACAATCTATTCCATAACAAACATCCACCATTCCTTAACAAACAATGGGTGCAACCACATCAAACCTCTTTGGAACTTCATCTAATTCCATGAGTACATCAGCAAACCTATTATTAGGTTCTTCAAATACTATGGCAACTAACTCATCTAACCCTTTTGGAAGAAATAAACGAAGAGTTACCATACAAGGCACCCAACCCACTTCCTCATAGGTTAATACCAACATTCCTGTGACTGAAACCACCAACATTCCTCAAGGCCACAATCTCTTATTTGGGCAAGGCAATCAAGGTGCTCAATCATTCACTCCATTTGGGCATCAACAAGCTCAAAATCAACAAGGCCATCAATCTTTCACTCCACTTGGACATCAACAAAGTCAAAACCAGCAAGGTCCTCAAATCCAGTCCAACATGGCAGGATATCACATCCCCACTTACGCCTCTCAAGTCCATATGCAGTAGCACATCCCTCGTCAAAACATTCATTTCCAAAAACCGCCTAATCGCAACACTCATTTTGCTCACCGGCAACCCATCTCATCACAATAGTTGGGGACTCAAGCTACCCCCATCACCAACATAGGCGATGCTACCAACCATCCCATGGTGGAAGCACTCACACAACAACTAGCTGCTCTTCAAACACAAGTGGACACCTTGCAATAATCCAATAAAAGTTCATACTTGTCGCATGACTTGTCTCCATATCCATTTGACACAACTTTGTATATGCCACCCTTTCCTCACGGATATGTGGTACCCCATTTTCCCAAGTACAAAGGCAAAACAAACCCCATTGAACACATTAGAGAATTCACTACTAGTTGTATGGACATTGCATATGAGCAAACTTATCTCATGAGACTCTTTTCTAGAAGTCTTGCAGGTCATGCACTAGAATGGTTCTCACTTTTGCCTAAGGGAATAAAAACATGGGACGAATTGGCAAACAAGTTTGTCGAAAACTATGCTTACAACATTGACACAGACATCGACATTGCCTCCTTATGCAGACTAACCCAAGAGGATGCAGGAGAGACTTTCATTCCATTCTTCCAAAGATGGAGAACCTTAGCAAGCAGATGTCCGGTAGAAATACCTGAAAAGGAGAAAGTTACCATGTTTGTTCAAACTCTCCTAGGACTGCTAAGGTATGGCCTACAAGTCCATTGTTGCACCACTTTTGTCGACCTTGTTGAAAAGGGTGTTCAACTATAGAAAGCCTTGATTGCCAAAGGTGAATTAAAATATGGTGGAAAAACCATCAACACCACCACCAATAATAACCCAAGTAGCTCAAACAACAAAAACAAATACTAGGTTAAAAACAAGCATATCACCAACGACAGTGTAGTTGATGCAAAAATCGTCAATGCAACAGATCATGTACTCACAATCAAAGGAGTACAAAATCAAAACGCACCTGTAACTACACCGACACCAACTGCCAATGCTATCCAAAATAATCATGCACAATCTAATCAAAGGCAGGTGCATCAACCACGACAGTTCCAAAAATGCACATACACCGCTTTGGGTGAACCTATCGAAACTGTCTTGAAGAAACTTCTTCAAAACGGCGTCATAACGCTGGAAGAGCTGAAACTATATGACCCTGGTCAACTCAAGCCGTCATGGTGGGATGACAGTTCATTTTGTGATTGCCACCATGCCAAAGGGCACAAAACTTAATCTTGTCACCAATTGTGAAATCTGGGGCAAGACCTCATAGAGAACCACACCATTGAGTTGGGTGGTCAATCTTTTACATCTAATGCATATCATACCATACATAAAAACCCACTGCAAGATCATAGTAAGGCTTCCTCGTTTGGCACCAAGCATACAAACAATCAAGCCAACCACATCCGTCTGGCTTATAATACTACTCATCCTGCATACAGTTATCCCGATGGTACTATTATTAACAATCTTCACGCTGCTAGTGAAGATGAATTCGTTAATACCATCAACATTAAAAGAGCCCCAGAATGCAATGTGACTATGCGTAAAGGCAAGGTCACCATCCCAGGTCCTTCAGCATGTCAACCAAAAATCACCATACCTGTTCCATCCGCCAGACAGTCCAATCCAAAACCGGAGTTCAACATCGTTGAGCAATTAAATAAAACACCTGCTCAAATATCCATTCTCGAACTACTCCATATTTCACCCACGCATAAGGCCATCCTCGATAAAGTACTGCAAGAGTCATCCATCCCAACCAATATCGATGTCAACCACTTTGAGAATATGGTTAGATACTTGAATTCGCCTCACCACATCACCTTTTCAGATAGTGACTATTCCTCACCCAAACCATCGCACAACGATGCCCTCCACATTGAAGTCTTTGTCCACAAGCATAAAGTTAGACGAGTCCTAGTAGATGGTAGAGCAAGATTGAACATCTGCTTTCTGAAATTGGTCAAAGCTCTTGGTTTCTCTGAGGCATGTGTAGATGCTAGAAAAAGCATCATCATCAAGGCATACGATGATGAAGAACGTGCTTCTAAAGGCGTTATTACAATTCCACTCCAAGTAGGACCAATCATCATAGATACCACATGCCAAGTCTTGGATCATGATATACACTATATTATCTTACTTGGTTGCCCTTGGATTGATGCTCTAAAGGCTATTCCATCCATGTACCACCAATGCCTCAAATTCCCTTTCGATGGAACTGAGATCACTATCCCCGGAGATCCTGATCCATTTCAATACAGCACCAACCTGCGAGCTATTGCTGACCACCAGGTACCCATCAATCAGGAAGCCTCATCTTCCACCTCATCCAAATACGTTGACCCATCAACACTCACGAAATCATCCATTCCATCACCTTCTACCACACCATCTTCATCGGCGTCCATCCCAAGTAAAGACTTTTAGATCCAGGACCTTGGTTATGGAGAGTTCAAATTGAACACAGCTTATTGTATAACCACAATACCGAAGCCACCTAAAGTCTATGGTAGACCTTGTTTTGTAGTTGAGCTCAAAGTAACTTTCAAAGTTCCACCAACAAGTTTTTTTACATGGTGGGGCGATATGGGTAACGAAGTCATTATTGACATGGATAACTAGATCTATAAGGACCCAACAGAATTATCTCCACTACCGCTACATCTCTATGGCAAAGGATATGATATATGCAAAGCCCAAGGTTTCAATGGCACAAGCGGCCTTGGAAAGAATAGCAATGGAAGAAGGGAACCTATTATCATAACGGCAAGACCAAGATACATAGGGCTAGGGTTCGACCAACTCAGGAATGACAATCAATGTATCTATGAATTTTCAAGTAAGGATGTAACGGCAACAGAAAGTGTCGGGACAAGTGAAGAATCCCTAACTGAAATGGACTCAAATGAATGGGAATGGGGATCTGACAAAACCATCAATGACTATGACATTGATGAACTATTCTTGGAACCTGGCCAACCTTCCTTTGAAGAACGATTCTGCCAACAATATAACATTGGCCCTATTGACCGACATTCTAAAGACAAGAAATGGGTAAGCATTCCTTGGAATTTAGAAGAACACAAAGTGTCATCGGCAATACCTGAATCATCCCACCCCATTCTTGAGCCCACCCATGAGCCTGACCTATCTAAGCCCATCATCCATACCTCTGAACTGCCTACCACTAGTCACAATGTTGATAATTTCATCCCATATTATGATTTTGAATTTGATTCATCTGACTCGGAGTATGGACCATCCATTACATCAGACACGGAAGTAGAAATTGATAACTTTGCCTTTACACTTGAGGCATCAATTTGCACACTTTTCACATCTTCCCCATCCTTTACCAACACTGACGATGGAATCCACCTTGTGTACCCACAACTCATCGACTGGGACCAACAAGATCCACCAAAGATGGACATATTTTAGAATGACGAGGAAATTGTAGAATTCAAGGGAATAAGAGAAGGTATTCTGTAGGGGGATCACAAAATAGGGTTCTTCATTGATCTTGATTGTGCAGCTTATTTTGGGGAGACTGTGCAATCCTCTAGTCGCAAAAATACAAAAAAGAAAAAAGAAAAAGAAATTCCTTTAGGTGAAAACCGCAAGGCACCTTCTGGCAGTAAAATAGTAAAAACAAAGGATGCATCCGAAGGTGAAAACCTCTCTGAGGCACCTAAGGATGGAGGATTGGACTTTCTTCCCGTAACATAGGAAAAATCAGCCATGCTCATTGAGGATACAATAGAAGTTAACATAGCTACACCAAAGAATCCCAAAATGATTCTCTTGGTCGCATCATTGTCAGATGAAGAAAAACCTAAATTTAAGCAATTCTTCACAAAGAGAAAAGTTAACTTCGCATGGTCATACGCTGACATGCCAAGCCTAGATCCCGAATTGGTTCGACATCATCTTCCTTTAATCCCAGGAATCAAGCCGGTTAAACAAAAACTGCGCAAGATACATCCACAGATTGCATTACTTGTCAAGGCTGAACTAAAAAAGTTATTGGATGTTGAGTTCATAAGGTCTATAGACTATGCTGATTGGATATCCAATATTGTTCCTGTTACAAAGCCGAATGGACAAATCCGTATCCGCACGGATTTTAGAGATTTGAATAAGGCTTGCCCAAAGGATGACTTCCCCTACCAAACATAGACATGATTGTTGACCTCACGGTAAGATATGAGATATTATCTCTCATGGATGGTTTCTCCGGCTACAACCAAATTAGAATTACAACAGAAGATCAACATAAAACAGCATTCACTTATCCTTGGGGAACATAATGTTGGAATGTCATGCCTTTTGGCCTAAAGAATGCAGGTGCTACATATCAGAGGGCTATGACAACAATATTCCATGACATGATGCATATTCTAATGGAAGATTATGTGGATGACCTATTAGAAAAATCTTTGACAAGGAAGGAACATCTCAAAGTCTTAGACAAAATCTTTTGACGACTTGAGGATTACAAGGTTAGATTGAACCCAAAGAAATGTGTTTTTGGAGTCACTTCAGGCAAGCTGCTTGGATACATAGTTTCAAGATGAGGCATTGAGGTTGACCCAGCAAAGGTAAAAGCAATTTTGGACATGCCTCCACCAAAGGGAATCAGTGAGTTGTGCACACTTCAGGGCAGATTGCAGTCTATTCACCATTTCATTGCACAGTTGGTGGACAAGTGTCAACCTTTCCAATATCTACTACGCAAAAGCATTCCTTTTGTATGGACAGATAAGTGCAACATAGCCTTTGACCAAATAAAAGAATATCTATTGACACCACCAATGTTGATGCTACCTATTGAGGGCAAACCATTAATCCTGTATGTCTCTACAACGACAAATGCATTGGGGGCATTATTGGCACAAAATTTTCATGAAGAAAAAGAAAGAGCCATATATTATATCAATCGCACACTAATTGGATATGAGCTCAACTACACAACTATTGAAAGGGCAATCCTTGCAGTTGTTTTCATGGCACAAAAAC
The DNA here is from genome assembly GCA_007115665.2 of Sequoiadendron giganteum. NCBI lineage: Eukaryota > Viridiplantae > Streptophyta > Pinopsida > Cupressales > Cupressaceae > Sequoiadendron > Sequoiadendron giganteum. The sequence goes on along the minus strand of CM021104.1, from coordinate 394,503,897 downwards.
TTAGACACTATATGTTGAGCCATCAAACACATTTAGTGGAAAAGATTGACCCATTAAAGTATCTCCTTAGTCGAGCAGCATTGACAGGCCGTTTGGCAAAATGGGTCATAATATTAAGCAAGTATGACATACAGTATGTAGAGCGCAAGGCTATAAAGGTCAAGTCATAGCAGATCAATTGGTTGATGCACCAATCCAAGCCACTCATCCATTGGTTACTGATTTTCCTGATGAGTCTATCTTTCACACAGAACCAACTCTACCATGGAAACTATACTTTGATGGATCCCACACTGGTCACAGCTCAGGAGCTGGCATATTATTTATTACACCACAAGGGGATTCCATTCCTAAATCATTACGGATTGCTTTCCCTTGTACAAATAATATTGCAGAATACGAGGCATTGGTCACAGGTCTCAAGATAGCAATTAAATGGAAAATTTAGACATTGCTCATATTCAGGGATTCTCAATTGGTCATCAATCAAGTGAATGATGACTATGACACAAAAGATGAGAATTTGCTTCCCTACAAATGAATGGTGGATAGTTTCTTGATGTATTTCAAAATTATTGCATTTGAAAAAATCCTAAGGACACAGAATAAAGTAGCCGATGCAATGGCTACCATTGGATCTCTCCTAGACATCCCTAAGAATGTGTCACAATTTGAATTCTTAGTGGAATAGTTGTTGATGCCTGCATACAATATTCCAGAGTCTGAAATGGTGTGCGAGATTGTTGGTCCCAGTTCACCTTGGTATCAAGACATATATGACTATCTTAAATCCCAAACCCTCCCACCCAACCTGTCTAACAACCAAAGAAAATCCTTTATTCGAAAAGCGGCTAGACATACCATCGTCAGTGACACCTTATACCGCCATGGCTTTGACAACACCCTTCTTCGTTGTCTCGACACTGATGAATCCCAAATGACTTTATGAGAAGTACATGAGGGTATATGTGGATCTCATTCGAGTGGTCCAACCTTAGCTAGGAAAGTCACCAGGCTGGGATACTACTGGCCGACATTGGAAAAAGATGCTCTTCAGTTTGTCAGAACATGTCAAAAATGCCAGGTACATAGTGACCTAATTCATGCACCTACACAGGAATTAAGACTGATAACTTCTCCATGGCCTTTTGCACAATGGGGACTCGACCTCATGGGTAAGATCCATCCTTCCTCATATAATGGCCATAAATTCATAATCACCGCCACTAAGTATTTTACTAAGTGGATTGAAGTCGTCCCTCTCACTTACATCACCAGTAAACAAATATCCAAGTTTATCCTGAATTACATGATTTGCCGATATGGTGTCCCACAATCCATCATCACGGATAATGGCAGTCCATTCAAAAACCAGGACGTTCGTGAACTCTGTGAGCGATTCCACATCCAACACCATTTTTCCACTCCATACTACCCTCAAGGTAACAGCCAAGCTGAGGTGTCCAACAAAACAATTCTTTGGATTTTAAAAAAGACCATCAATGACGCTGGCCGAGATTAGCACGTGCAACTTAATCCTACTTTATTGGCCTATCATACCAGCATTCATACCCCCACTGGAGCCACTCCATTTTCCCTGGTCTACGGATTTGAGGCCATATTACCCATCGAGGTCGAAATTCCTTCTCTCCAAGTTTCTTTGAAAGGAATGATCGACAATGAAGAGTACAGACATGCTCGTCTCCATGAGCTAGAAATGCTACAAGAAAGATGACAAAATGCCTTAAATCATTTACAGGCATATCAAAATCGTCTTTGCCGAAGTTATAACAAAAAATTCATGGTGAGAAAATTTGAAATCGGTGACTTGGTTCTCATGAAGAACACCAGAAATCAGGCGGACCATGAAAAGCCTGGTAAGTTTGAGGCTAATTGGCTTGGTCCTTATATCATTAGTGTCACATTTGGTTCTAGAGCTTATCAATTGGCCACACCTGATGGAGAACAACTGACAGAACCTATCAACAGCTTACACCTGAGAAAGTTCTACACATAGCATCAAAGAGCTTGGCTGAAAACCTACAAAATACAAAAAATTGAAAAAATAGAAAAAAATCATCCCTTGATGAAAACCTGGCAAACAGGCGTCTTGGTGACACCAAAAAAATCATAAAATGGCAAAAATAGTAAAAAAAAATGAATTCATCCAATAGTGAAAACCTGGAAAACAGGCGCTATGCGTAGTCGATCATTGCTTTGCCATCTACTACTACTCAAATTGAACTTTACCCATTTGTCATAATCACAAAGGCCTGACACATTCACAACATCCGTCCTAAAAGTCCTGTCAATTCCGATCATGGTTAACATTTGGTGGACATCATTCCTTGCATATCCTTGCCTTTGCCTTGCGTCTACTTGGGTATTCCCCGACCTGTCTGGGGACAAGAACTTTATCATGTAACTGCAGTGTGGGTACCACACATGATCTTGCATTCTAAAAAGTCCTGAAAAAAGAACTAAAACTCAGAAATCATCTTGAGAAAATACAAAAACATCCAAATCAGTGTCAAAATCCAAAATCAAAGTCAATCGGATCAATTCAATCAATCACGTAATTCAATTTTTGTCCACGTCTGAACTACGTTGTCTCTGCACATTTGCTACGTAGGCAAGATTCATCATTGAATCCCTGAGACATTAGATCAGTCCTTCTATGTTTGTCACAAAATAAATCATGATTCAAACTTCTGTCCTTTGGACAAATGTCATTGGTCGTGTCGAACTACGAGGTCTCTGAGTGCACGACGTAGGCAAGGCCATCAAACGATGGACCCCCGAGGCCGCACTAGGTCAGTCCATTAGGGTTCATGGCAATACACATTCACACACGTCAAACTATCTTTGAATCAAGCAAATCTTCTGTCAATCTTGAACTATCAATCTATTGGAAATCTGTTTCATCAAACACTTTCGGTCAATTCAGCATGTCAGTAGTAACATGTAGTCAAAATCCTATCAAGGCAATTTATCATGGCAAAACTTTGGGTTCTTCCTCAGATGTGTCCTTCTGAAAAGAAACTCTCGTCATCTTCTTTATGCTTTTGTATGTGTCTTTCCTAAGCATCGTCATCTTCATCTGACATTTTGATGAATTCTCCTAACTCCGAGAATCAATCTCCTAGATATCAACGTCATTCAGGATGTGTCCTTCCAGAATTTGATATCACTCGACATTTGACAACCCCCAACATTAAAAACAATTGGCAAACACTTGACAAACTTTTTTTTTGTCTTTTGATGATTATCATGATATTAGTTTCTTATGTATTACAAACCATGACATATCATGATGATTATCCTTGTCTGCTTATCACTCTACTATTAGTTTCTCCAGGATGTCCTGACTTTAGGATTTAGAGAAGCAATGACGTAGTAGGATGATTTTACTGTCCTTTTTTTTACTATCATGTGGCTAGTTTCTCAAGGATGTCCTATCATCAGGATTTAGAGAAATGGTGACGTCTCATGATTATTTTGGTTTTTCTGGTGGTTGGTCATGATAAAGTGACTAGGGGCAATTGTGTTCCTTGCATGAGTCATGATCATCCTTTGTCTGCGACTGATTGATTTATGTGTTGGTTCAACCTTGCACACTATTGATCTATGTCATATCATAGTGTTTGTCGACCATCATAACATTTTTGCCCAATGATGATTAAAGAGCAACAACTAAAATAGCACTATAGCAAAGCTTTTGAAGGTTTTTTTTAATTTCTGCACTAACATGCATATCTTTCTTCGCACTAACATCACTCTTCGCCTTCTTTTCTCTCATCCTCTGATGATATCCTATGACATAAAAAAACAAAGTTGCGTACATAATTGCATGAGCATTTCATATTCACTTCTGCATATATCAAATACCATAATTCACATTGCATAAACTCTATCATTTACATCCATTCATAAGACCATCATTTGCATCAACATATAAGCATCATAAGGAAACATTTGCATTAACATATAGGAATCACATCATCATCCCATTAATGCATACATAACCACATCCATAAATGCATTCATGAACATAAGCATAAATACATCTCATAGTATCATAAAAGCATCACATAAGCATCTCATAAAAGCATGGAATACCACAATGCATAACATCATATAGGCCACATCAAAACTGCATCGCATATATATAATCTCAAAAATAATGTCATGTTACAGGATAGAGTCGTATAACATCCCAAAAATAAAGCTCGCAGGCTCAAATATCAAAATATACATGTGTCCAAAAGCAAGTCCTAAGATGGCCCTCCTCCGTCCCGCGGAGGTGAACTGTGAGGTGATCATGGATGACTCATCAACTGAAAAGTGACTTGAATAGGTGTCCTCTCCTGTGTCTCACTCTGGGAACCTATGGGATCAGTAACTGGAGGCTAGCTCTGCTCTATCTGCTACCCTAAAGACACTGATCTATGACCATGATCCGACCGGTGACTGTGCCCTGACGAGTGCCTATGAGAGCTGTGTGACCTATGACCTGAAGACTGCACTGATGCAGTAGACCCCCCCAGCACTGGTGTGACTACTGTTGTGAAACCTACTATTGTGTGTCCGGCTACCACTACCTATCCTACTATAGGATCAGGACAACCTTGGGTCCCATCTATCTGGTGGAACAGCCTGCTCATATAACACCCAGTATCGGCCCCTACTCTCTGCCATCTTGGCTAACTCTCGAGCCATATCCCCTATCGGTCTAGAGCACAACTCTGCAAACTCGATGACCCATCGATCTGACTCCTGTCGCCAGAGAATGGCCTAATCTCTCTCCACCCGAGTGACCTCTAGCTCCACTTCCAAGGCCTTGTTCTGAGATAAGGTCGCATCTAGTATGCTCTGTAGATCTGTAATCCACTGATCAATAGTAACATCCACGGGCAAAATGGGTGATCTGTCACCCTCATCATCTTTGAAGATCATGCACTCTTGCAGTCGTCGATCTGCCTCATCCTCCTCCTCATCTCTCTCCCCCTTGGCCCAGACGACCTCCACATCTATGTCAAGAGGGTGTCCCCCAACAATTGGATCTGCCTCTACTCTCTCCTCAACCACCACCTCCACCTCCTCCTCGGCCACCACATCCACCTCCACCTCCTCCTCGGCTCTCGCCTTTGACTCTCTCTCCTCCCCCTCCTCCTGAATGGGTGATAATGGTACACCACCCACTCTCTACCTCACTCTCCTATGTTTCCTCCGCCCTCAATCATCCCTCCTCCTCCTGGCACCCCTACCATCTCCTCCTCCCCCTCCATCTCCTCCACCTCCCCCACCTCCTCCATCTCCCCCATCTCTACCTCCTCCTACCCTCCCTCCATCTCTACCCCTGGCACCTTTTCCATCTCTCCCTCCATCTTTGCCACCCCAACCTCTCCTCAAAATTTGTGGAATGACTAATCTACGATCTATCGACGGTGGACCATCTGGATCTGTCAATGGGATGGGCCTGTGAACCTGCCACCAGGTGTCAAACTTAGTAGACATCCCTGGATCTGCTGGACCCCCTCTTCATACCCATTCAACTGCCACCAGGCTGTCAACCTGCTGCTCCGCCACTATGACTGATATGGGCGGCCCCCACATGGTCTCCCTGGATGATCGAGCATACTCTGCAGTGCCTATTGGCACAATCTGTTGCTCCCCAAACTGTCGTAATACCCGCTAGGGAAAGTACATCTCAATGATCCACTACGTCTGTACCATATAGCCAATAAGGTACTAAAACTGTTTGCAAAAGGACAAGTGGCCATCCTCATCTGCCCACTGGGCACAATCCTTGTAGGGTCTCCCAACAAAACTGATCATCGTGTCCATCTGATGACTCCAATACCCGGTATCTCCCATGCGAGTCTGACACACTGATCCCACATATAAATAAACATAGGGAATCCCATCACCTCATTGTTGAATCTGCACCAATGGTCAAAAAATGGGAATGCGCTCCCATACCCAAATCATGAGTAAGGTGGTCCTGCAGTTGATACTGTGACCCTGATGATAAACTACCTCGTGCAACTGATGGTATAACATGGCCAACAAGCATGGCCCCCAAGCGAAAACAGTCCTCTGTAATCTCATGCAAACAAGAACATCCCCCCATCCAATGGGGAATCCGTGACCACGACGATCTGGGATTAGCAATCCGGTGATCAAGGTCATGAGCATGGCATCAAACCTGAGAAATCGGTTGGCTACAACATCCCAGCCGATCTCATAACCGTCCAGGACAAATTGGGCACCATCGACACTCTCATACCTCTCTGTCAGGACCTGTCACCCTCGGTGTGGATCATAGACCACCCTCTCTCCGCTAATCGAAATTCGGAGAATGCAGTACACGTCCTCCAAAGTCACTGTCGCCTCTCCAGTAGGCAGGTGAAACGAGCAGGTCTCAAAATGCGACCTCTCGCAAAGAGTTCTAAGCAAACCACTGTTTGCCTGAATAATGGGCATATAAGTCACATGATACAGACCTGGGGCCATCAACCGTTGACTCTATCTATCACTGAGGCGATCTCAGAAAGCATAGGTAGTTGGTCAGAACTCTCGTGTATAAATGGGTACCTGCCGACTCTACACAAGGAAAGGGCAGGGATTACCACATACTGAGCAACATTATGGAAATTTTTGTACTACTGGCAAGTCAAGGGTACATAAAAGTTAATCTTGGCACAAGTCAACAAAATTCAACTCTAGTCAATGGCAATTGTGTCGCGTTGACCACAAATGCGTCAGAACCAGTCAATTGTGGCTTGGCGCATAGCAAATTCGTTGCAATATGTCAAATGTGTCATTCTAAATAGCAAATGTGCGATCTAACAACGAATGCGTCGTTAGGCTTGTCAATTGTGTCGCAAATTTTCAAATGCATCACAAATTTATCAAATGCGTCACAAATTTATCAAATGTGTCACAAAATTCTGAAATGCGTCGCAAATCTGTCAATTACGACACAAAATGGTGATTGCATCGTTCACCCTCGCAGATGCGCAATCACACAAAATACCTAGTCTACCCGTTGCACTTGCATCGCGATGCAATCAAATGCGGCGAACGCGAAAGCGTTTGCAGCTTACGCGACAGCATTTGCATCACATCGCATTTTTTTTTCCCCCATTAAACCCTATTAAATGCGTAAAAATCAAAATTTGACAAGATGGATAGGGTACTTACCGGTGCCCCTGCGCCCTCGGGTCTTCGGAATGTGCGCACGCGGTATCCATGGTGTGTAGTCGTCGAAATCACCATCGTCTCTCAGACCTCTGGTTTTTGAAATATTCTATATGACAAATGAGAAAATGGCATATGGATTGACCTTTTCAACCTATTTATAGGCTAAAAATTAGGGTTTTGACCTAGTAGGTCCTATTGGAGGCTCATTTGACCACCTTTGATTGGTATTTCGGCAAGCTTATCGTCCTCCGTTTTCGAATCTGTTCATGTCGTTACTTATCTGGTCATTAATTTGACTAGTCAAGATATTTTTCAAATTTTTCTGACCTCGGGTCAAAATTCAAAAATTTTCCCGAGGGGGCATAGGCACTCTGTACCTTCACTGGGGCATATCCTGGACTTGTTTTCTTTGCCACAATGCGACAAGCTGCATTATGACAAAGAGGGGAAAATGTAGACACATAAAAATGACCAAGACCTACAAGCACTATTTTACCACCTTTCATCACGACATGATTATTTTAATTATGTTCCTAACCCACATTAGACTATTAATTAAATAATTAATAATTATTTAATTAATTCATAATCTCTCATTCTGCATTATTATTAAATAAATAAATCCTATTTATTTATCTAATATGTCACTTAACATCAAAGTCTTCTTGCAATTAAATAAAATCTTATTTATTTAATTAATCCTTACCATTAATGTCCTCCTAATTATTAAATTAATATATTTTAATATATCTATTTAATATGTCACTAATTCCTAAATCCTCTCTTAATTAAATAAATTCATTAATTTAATTAATTAATTAATTACTTCTCCTAAATTAAATAATTATTTTAATTATTTAATTATGGCATGTGACACTTTGGTATTTTTAAATAAAACAAATCATTTAAAAATATCTCACATACTTAACTGATTCTTCATTTAGTAATTAATTTCAAAAATCAATTACTTATTATCTCACAAAATCCCTATTTTGAATTAATTTAATTCAAAATAGAATTATTCTTCTACAAATCAAGTAATTTCTAAAATTACTGATTTTTTAAAATCCCATCCTCTTGTCTTCTGATTTTTACTAACTTCATCTCAACTATCACATTTAGTCTTGATTTAATTCATTTAATTAAATCTTATTCACACATATGGGTATTTTTCCCTAACCCTAATTGAGAGTTGCCTTATTGAATCTTGACCTTTGATTCTAGGGTATCCCTCAATCTCTCATCTTGTCCGTCCGTTTAAGATTGCATTTTCTATAAAATGACAATCTTGATCTAATTTTTGGATCCATGATCATTTACTGAGGCTACTTTTATTATAGGCATTCTTGATATCATAGGCTATTCATTACTATTTGCATATTAGAATTGAGTTTTCTAGTTTGCACATTAGTTTATTAATTTAAATCCTTCAAAGGCATTGCTAGGACTAGGCACACATAATTTGCTCACAAATATGAGGGCATTATTATCACAGCAATCTTAAGAAGGTACAATGGAAGTGAAGCATGGAGGAGAGAAGACATGGGTGAGATCAATCTAGTTTATTTATTTTCTCGTTTATTCTCTATTGTATTCCATTGTTATATGATCTAATATGCAGGATATTATAATGTTCAACTAACAATTTTGTGTTGTAGAAATTCATATGTTACACAGTTATCCTTCAAGAGTAGAAATCTAATAAGCACTAGATCCATATGTTACTATGACAATGTACGAGCCCAACCAATTTGGCTCAAACTTTCCAGGTTTTTCTCGTTTTGCTTGATTCTTCATATTTTCCTTTAGGACTAAATCACCAATGTCAAAACTTCTAGGATGAACCTTATTATTGTAACTATGTCGAAGGTAATTCTAATATGCTTTCAAATGTGTCAAATCATTCCATCTCTTTTCATCTAGTAACTCTATCTCTTATAGATGGGATACACGGTATTCTTCTTGATCAATCAACCCTTGCATAAACACTCATAGGGATGGTAACTTGACCTCTATATGAAGTATTGCTTCATATCCATAAAAAATGGAATATGGTGTGGCTCCTATAGGGGTGTGAATACTAGTGTGATAAGCCCATAAGGCAAGATTAATTTGTAGGTGCCAGTCACAGCCAGTGTCATTTACAGTCTTTTTCAAGATTTTTAGGATAGTCTTATTAGATGCCTCAGCTTGAACATTACCTTGGGGGTAATATGGAGTAGAAAAATGATGTTGGATATGGAATCCTTCACAAAGCTCACGGATATCCTGGTTCTTAAAAGGATGACCATTGTATATAATTATGGATTGTGGGATACCATAACGATAAATGATGTAATTCAGAATGAATTTGGCTATTTGCTTTCTAGTGATGTAAGTCAGTGGGATGGCTTCAATCCATTTTTTAAAGTAATCAATAGTGACAAGGATAAAATTATGTCCATTGGAAGAGGTGGGATGGATTTTTCCTATGAGGTCGAGTCCCCATTGGGAAAATGGCCATGGTGAAGTAAGCGGCTGCAATTCCTGAGTTGGTGCATGTATAAGATCTCAATGAATCTGACATTGGTGACATTTCTTCACAAAGTGATATGCATCATGTTCCATTATAGGCCAATAATATCCCATTCTCATGACCTTTTTGGCTAAGGTAGGACCAGCAGAGTGAGCTCTACATATACCATGATGTAATTCTTGTAAGGTTGTTTGTGCTTCATTTGAGTCAAGACATCGAAGGAGGGTACTATCTAGGCTATGATGATAAAGGGTATCTCTGATGACGGCATATTTAGATTCTTTTCGGATAATTTTTTTGTGTTGGTTAAGGGACAAGTCAGGAGGTATAATCTAGTCATGCAAATAGGAATAAATGTCTTTGTACCAAGGTGAATCAAGACCAACAATTTCACACACAAGTTCAATTTTGGGGACATCGAACACAAGGATCAACAGTTGTTCTACCAAGAACTCATATTGTGACACATTATTAGGAATGTCCAAGAGAGATCCAATGGTAGCCATTGCATCAGCTACTTTGTTATGGATTCTCAGTATCTATTCAAAAGAAATATTATCAAAATATAGTTTGAAACTATCTACCATGCGCTTGTAGGGCATCAATTTCTCATCCTTGGTATCATAATCATCATTAACTTTCTTTATCACTAACTGAGAATCACCGTTGACTTGAAGATCCTTGATTTTCCATTTTATTTATATTCAGAGTCTTATCAACAATGCCTCATATTCTGCTATGTTATTAGTCCATGGGAATGTTATTCATAATGACTTGGGAATGGAATCTCCTTGAGGTGTGATGAACAAAATCCCAGCTCCTAAACCATGACTTGTGTAAGATCCATCAAAATATAGTTTCCATGTTGTTGGTGTTTCTATAACAAAAATCGATTCATCTAGAAAATCAGATATTAAAGGATGATCTGCTTTTAGTGGTACATATGTGAGTTGATCTGCTATCACTTGTCCTTTTATCTCTTTTCGATATGCATACTCAATGTCATATTCACTCAAGATCATAACCCACTTATCTAGTCTTCGTGTCAGTGCTACTTTATTGAGAAGATATTTCAAAGGATCAATTTTGGCAATCAATTTTGTCTTATGATTCAACATATAATGTCTTAGTTTTTGTGCCATGAATACCACTGCTAGACATGCTCACTCAATAACACTATAGTTTAGCTCATACCCGACTAAAGTGTGACTGATATAATATATTGCTCTTTCCTTACCATCATTGTCATTTTGTGCTAAGAGTGCCCCCATTGCTGATGTTTATTATTGTCACATATAATATCAAATATTTTATGTCAATTGGAGGCATAAGAACTGGTGGACTCAATAGATAATTTTTGATCTGATCAAATGCTTCTTGAAATTTTTATGTCCAATTGAAGGGAATTCCTTTCCTTAAGTGGTGTTGAAAAGGATGGATTTTATCTACTAATTGAGTGATGAATCTATGGATTGATTGTAGTCTTCCTTGTAACATTCTCAATTGACTAATATTGGTTGGTGGTGGTATATCTAAGATAGCTTTGACTTTTGTGGGATCAACTTCTATTCCTCTATGTGAGATAATGTGTAGACATGTAAAATTGACTTGACACTTATCACACAACCTCAAAATACATCAAACAACACTAAACAGTATCAAACAACACTAAACAGTATCAAACAACACTGAACAACCTCAAACAACGTCAAACAACGTCAAATGATGTGGAACATCATCTCTGATCATCTCAAAATGACTCGAAATCATCTCGTAACACCTTAGAATGACTCAAAATCATCCCGTAATGCCTCAAAATGACTCGAAATCATCCTATAACACCTCAAAATGACTCAGAATCATCTCGTAAAACCTCCGAATGACTTGGAATCATCCTATAACATCTCAGAATGACTCGAATCATCCTGTACCACCTTGGAATGACTTATAATCATCTCGTAACAATTTAGAGTAACTTGGAATCATCCCAAAACACCTCAAAATGATTCGAAATCATCTCATAACACCTCAGAATGACTTGGAATCATCCCGTAACACCTCAAAATGACTCAGAATCATCCTAAAACATCTTGGAACAACTCGAAATCATCCCATAATGTCTTAGAACATCTCAAAATCACCCAGGAACATCTTAGAATTATCCTGTAATGTCTCAGATCATCTTGAAATCATACCACAATGTTCCCGCATCACACCACATCGCATCACATCAAAACGACATCAAAAACCCTAATTCCTCTATTAATTGAATAAGACAACATTATTTAATTAATTCACTTTTTGATCATTTCAGACAAATTAAATAGATTTCAGTTATTTAATAAAGTCCTAAAAACCCTAATTCCTCTATCAATTAAATAAAACAACATTATTTGATTAATTCACATTTCATTATTTTGACCAATTAAATAAATCTCATTTATTTAATAAAGTCCTAATCCCACTTTATTCTATCCTGATTGATTAAATAACGCAAATTATTTAATTGTGTTGCTAAATCATCTTATTCCCCTAAGTGGATTAAATTATTAAATAATAATTTAATTACAACACTTTCCCTCCAAAATTTGAATAATTAAATCAAACTATTCAAATCAATTATCAAAAATCAAATCAAACTAATGCAACTTTCTTTGCAAAAGTCAAGCTTGATTTTCACATTCAAACTCCAAAAAGGAATTAATTAATCAAATCAATTAATTCATATTCCTCACCCACTTTCTGATTGAGCAAATTACGATTGTTGACTAAGAAATCTAATTTGTTAACTAATCAATCTATTTTGTTAACTAAACAATCTATTATGTTAACTTAGACATCACACTCCTAACTAATTCATCACAAACTTGACTGATCAATCACATCCCTGACTAGCCAATCTATTTCCCAATCACATAAATTGTGCAATCCACTTTGCACAATTCTCTCATGTCTAAATCCTCTCAACACACTCTAACCGTTGATCTGGATATTCTTCAAAACAATCTTGATCGTCAATTTCAAATCTCATTTTCTATATAACAAACCTCTCTCCTCACAAAAAAGGATTAGAGAATCAACTTACATTGAGCAATGAAGTGTTGTCAAGACCATCCTTGAGAGATCTTCATCCATTGTCTTATATCAACCAAACACAACAAGCATTCATCCACACTTTGCACACAAACTTTGGAGGCTTCGCTATGATAAGAGCAATCCAACATCAAGTGAATACACTCCGCTACATGATGGTAAAAGCTATTGTTTGTATTCATTTCATTTGGTAATCAGTAGGTTCCTCATCATGTTTGCAATAGAATAGTTTCAATTTTGTATGTGTAGGAGTTTCTCGATTTTAGATTTAAGCTTTTTGGTTGTAGACTAGATTTCTTATTCAGATTGTTGCCATATCCTTCTCGGATCATTAATATAACATCCTTCTTCCCCCTCACACATTTTGGCATGCCTGGTGGGACCCTTATCCCCTCCTCTAACGTTTGTTTAAGTCATTTTTTAAGTTGTAGGTCCTGGAAACGCTTCTAACAGAGTTTTCATGCGCTTGTCCAGAAGACCTAGGCATCTGTCTGGAAAGTTTGAGAATTTTTCTGTCAATAAAACTATGCATTTTCTAGAAGAATGGTGCATTTTTCAAAAGAACTAAGCATTTGTTTGAAGCTGGTGCATTTTTATTTTCATAAGTTAGCATTTGTTTTCCAGGGTTTTTTAGCACTTGTTTCTAAAATTGTGCAGTTGTCTGAAACCTGTGCATTTGTATTTTATGTTCTAAGTAGTTGTTTTGATGGAAAAATGCACAAATCTTGCACTCTTGTAATAGGTTTTCTTACTAACTGTTGTTTGTTTTTGGATGTGTAAGTAGGAATTAATAGACCCAATGCAGGATTCCAATGACTTTAACATGTTTATTGTAGGGAAGACAATCAGTCCCAGTTGTTGAATTACTTTTAATTAACTTAGGAACTTTCTTTTGGTGCTCTAAAAATGAACAACAAACTCACACTTTGATTTTGGTGTTGTTAAAAAAAACAAATTTTAAGCTTTTTTAACTTAGGAACTTTCAATTGGTGCACTAAAAATGAACAACAACAAACTCTCACTTGAATTTGGTGTTGATAAAATGAACAAATTTTAATATTTTTTAACTTAAAAACTTTCGTTTGGTGCTCTTAAAAAAGAACAAAAACACTTCAATTTTGGGCTCTAAAAATGAAATCATTTTATGTTTTCATAAGTAGGAACCTTTAATTTTTGGTGCATAAAAGGAGCGAAATCGTTTTTCATTTTGTTGACTCACGTGCGTTTTTACATTTGTTGACCAAGATAGGACAAGGATTGCCATTCTTAGAAACACCTCTATTGGAGCTCACAAAAATGAACAAATTTTTCTTTGTGATATTTCACCATTGCTATCTTAATTGCTTGATGTCTTGAACATTTCATATTATTGCAAATTAAAAAGAACTTTGTTTTTTTTACTCACAAATTTTTGGGGATAACATCGCTCGAGGTATTTAAAAAGAATCAAATTGTTATGGATTGTTCATTGTGCATTCATTCATTGGCAAAGATAAAGTGTTTTATCTTTTCCCCTCGCACCTTTTGGCGATCTTGGGTGAGCGAAAGAACATTTTTTATCATTACTTTTTACTTTTAAAGTTTACCTTAAAGAGGGGGCTTGCCTTGAGATACATCCCGCATTGGAGAACTCATTGCAAGGTCTTGAAGCACATTTATTGGAAGGCTATATTAAAGGTTGCAAACTCATAAGAAATTAGCTTCAAGTTGTGTTGACAATAGACTACACCTAATCCCATACCTTAAGTGGAACGGGAAGGGTTAAAGAGCCTTAAGTGGCCAGCGAGTGAGTCAGATTTTCGTGTTCATAGTTATCACTAAGAACCAAATTATTTTAGAATTCACCCTATTATCCTAAAACATTCTTTGAAAGTGGTGCATCAGAATTTACTTCTAAGAAGTTACTTTCCATGTCCGACTACAGTCCCATGCCATAAGTTGCATGTAAAATTGTCTCTTCAGAGCATGAGGTAGGCCTACCTAATAGAATGGTGTCTATCCCCTAGGGTTATAATTGCTATTTTATGTTAAACTTAGCCCATTACATTCAAAACAATTTGACATCAAATTTTGTGTTTGATTTAAAGAAAAAGAAAACTAAACAAAATAGTTAAACCACAAACCCTTTGATTTAGTGCACACTTGTGAGAGAAACCTTATCTTTGCACTCCTTTGAAAGGATCTTTCTTTAAAGTTTTTTGAACATTATGGCTTTGATTTCAGGGTACATTAATCAAAGTAAACATTTGGGAACTATGGCTTGGGTGTTGTGATTTCATAACCTAGGTTATAGACATGAAGGTCACATAAGTCCATGCTTGTTGAGTCAGCCCAAGTGTTGTCTTATCACTTTCAATACTTCAAAACACAGAGAAAAAGTTGAAAAAGAGTTGTTCACAAGATCATTGTTCGAACCAAAACAATTGGAAAGATAGAAGGTCAGATAGTCCCACATCCATTATTTCCATCCTACCTATTTGAAATCAAAATCAAACAAACCATAAAGGTCATTCCTCCACTCATACATCCATGATATTAACAGTTACTTGGGACTTGCAAATAATACAAGTAGACTTTCCTGCAACATATCCTCTAAACAAGGAAGTGGAATATAGACTTTAGTTCTTCAACATTTTGATTCCCAAAGAACTAGTGTCATCCAAAACAACACTCAAACCCTAGGGTCTTGAGATTCACAGCAACCATCCCATAACACCACCAAACTTTATGACCATTTGGTGACCAACTGCCCTAGTTCAACAACCAGATCTTGTAGCATTGATCCTTCAACCTAGTCTCGCATATATAGAAGATGAACAAACAAACATCATAAGCAACTTAAGAACCTTCATTTTTCAGAAGAATGAAACACCTCGCCAGTTTCTCACCACATCAATTGCCTTAGATGAAGAGGAAGAGAAAGATGATATAGTAGCAAAGAGACCCATATTACCACCACCCGCATGGAAATAATTATCCCATTCATGATCTCACGTAAGGTCAAGATCCCTAAGGTAAAGACCACAGGTCATCATTTTAGACTCAATCATCTAAGTCTGAAAGCTCTCAAGAAGCACCTTTGGGCACTTCACAAAACCAAAACTAGGTTGGTATATAACTTCTACAAAAAACTTCCAAAAAAATCCAAACTTGTATTCCTTCTACTATTGTCAGAATCTGGATTTTTTCCAACAGTTCTAGTATCTTACATAATCTATAGGACAAACATCAGGTTTTTATAAATTGAGTCAATTAGAGAGTACACCACTTTCCCATAGGAGACCCAAGTTGTTTATGACAACCACAAGATCACAGTATAGGAGAAATATGGAAGCCAACAAGAATACCACTAGTATCCCACAAACAAACACCATGAATAATGAGAGTATCCATTGGGGCTATAGTTTGAGTGACCTTGAAACTCCCCAAAAGAGACCAGTTAAAGACACTTTCACTGAGGAAATAAGCCACAAACAAAAGGAGGTTATGGAACAAGGTAACCAGGACCCAAACCAAGTAATTATAGAGGAGGTAAATGAAGAAGAGATAAATGAGGAAGAACTATTTGAACATTCTAACAACCCCAAGGTTCTCAAAATAGTGGACAAGTTGTTAAGAAAGAACCCAAACTCATATTTCTTCAAGTTAGCACAAAGTGGTGCTAAGTTACCCATGGATTTCAATGTAGAAGCTCTCAAAGACCCAAATCTTATTCCCTCAGGGGACAACACGGTTGTGAGACAAATGACCCAACCTACAGAGAGGCCAAATATTCCACTTGTGTTCTCACAAAATAATGATCAACCCAAAGAGAACCCCTTGTTTAGAAAACCAACTTAGGTTGAACAAGCAGCAGTAGCACAAATTTACCAAGGGGGGCCATCTCAATACATACCTCAAAACACATCCAACATCAACCCTTCTCAGACTAACCAATATCTTCAGCAGGGTGGAACATAAGGCCCCCCTCAGAATAACCAGTATCTTCAATAGGGTGGAACATAAGGCCCCCCTCAGAATAACCAATACCTTCAAGGAGGTGGAGTACATAATCCTCCTCAAAACAACCAGCAATACTATCAACAAGGTGTCCCGTCAATGCATCATCAAGGTTTTATTTTAGTCCTACCCAGCAGGGTGTGCCACAGAGCACCCTCAATCAGTCATCCCAACAATAAGATGTCCCACCAACGCATCATCAGGGTAACCTTCAATTTAGTCCTAACCAATAGGGTGTACCATATAGCACCCTCAATTAGTCATCCCAACAACAAGGTGTCCCACCAACGCATCATCAGGGTAACCTTCATTTTAGTTCTACCGAGCAGGGTGTTCCACCGAGCACCCTTAATCAGTCATCCCAACAACAAGGTGTCCCACCAATGCATCACCAGGGTAACCTTCATTTTAGTCCTACCCAACACAATGTGCTATAGAGCACCCTAATTCAGTCACCCCAAGAACAAGGTTTCCCACCAACGCATCATTAGGGAAGCCTTCAGTATGTTCCACCCCCACAACAAGGAGTTAACCCTCCTTATACATAGAAAGGAATTAACCCTCCTTACATCCCATATAGCTATCAAGGTCTTGTACCTTCATAATACCTGATCCATAACCAAAACCTGATAAGAAAACAAGGTTATTACATGTAAGGTTTGCAAACACATGTACCAAAAATGGAAATGGAACTAAAGCTAGAATCTATCACCCAACAAATAGCAGATATGCAAATAGGAAAATAGAAGAAGACCTACACCATGTAGGAAATTTTTCCATTCCCATTCGATTGTTCCATCACGACACTACCCTTTCCAAAGAACTTTGAGATACCCAGACTTGAAAGAAAGTACAAAGGAGTAGGAGATCTGGTGGAACATGTATGAGACTTCTCAGTATCATGTATGGAGGTGTAGAACAATGATTCCTATCTCATGAGGCTCTTTCCACATAGCCTTATAGATCATGCTATGGAGTGGTTCACTCGTCTGCAACCTAGAATCAAAACTTTTGATGAGTTGTCTAGAAAATTTATAACCCACTTCATGTTTAACATAGAACAAGATGTCACCATCGCAATTCTATCCATGATCAAATAGAACTCGAGAGATTCCTTCACCTCCTACTCGAAAATATGGAGACACAAAGTGATTCGATGTAAATGGCCCATTCCAGACAAGGAGATGGTGGATATATTCATCACAAATGTTCTACCCGAAATAAACTATCGGCTCACTATGATATGCCATATAGACTTCGAAGAAACAATCGAAAAGGGGTTACATATTGAGAGAGCTCTCATAGCAAGAGGAACCTTAAAGACAAACAACTCAAAATATAATCCCTCTAGCTCAAATGAAAAACCCAAAATCTGGGCTAAGAACAAGAACGTTACAAATGATGGAGTGGTAGACGCTAGAGTAGTATGGAACACACAAAACACAAATCAAAATAAACCATAGGTGGCACAAACAAACTATGGTCCCAACAACACACAAAGCAACCAAAATAGAACCTCATCAAAATAAATGACCACCCAAATTATGAGGAACCTAGCTTTAAGACACCATGGAACAATGAGAAAGACATGTGATTTCCATATGATCAAAGGACACACGACTAATAAGTGCATGCACCTCAAACATATAATTCAAGACTTAATAGACAAAGGGGAAGTAGACATTGATCATTTTCTTGGAAATAAGGACCTACAAATATACTCAAACCCAATCCCAAACCATGCTAAGAGGAATGATAAGGGAAAGGGAAAAGAGTACCATAATGCTAATTACACATACAGTGACACAACTTTAGGAACCCTCTCACAAGTTGATGACAATAGGGAAAATGTAATAACGATTAGAGGAGGAGACAACAATTGCAACATAACTACCCACCGTGGAAGAGTTACAATACAAGTATCACCTACCAAACCCACAATCAAGTCACCAAGTGACTACAACATTGTGGAATAGTTAAAGAAGACACCTGCCTCATCTCAATCCTAGAATTGTTAAAACTATCACTTGCACAAAGGGAGATATTGGAAAAAGATTTGGAAATTTCAGTCCCTAATAACCTTGATCCCAGTTAGTTCCAAGCCATGATTGGAAAAATCACTGCAAGTAATCATTTAGTCTTTTTAGAGAAATATTCATCACAACGAGCATTCCATAATCAAACTCTATACATAGAGGTTGGTGTTCATAAAACCATGGTCAAAAGAGTGTTGATAGATAATGGTGTAGGTTTAAACATTTGTACCTTAAAATTCATAAAATAGTTGGGGTATTTTGATGAAGTGATTGACAAAGGCAAGAGTGTCACCATAAGGGCCTATGATGACTTGGAGAGAAATTTTGAAGGAATAGTTAGGTTGTCAGTGCAGATGGGACCAGTAGTAATAGAAACTACTTGCCAAGTACTAGATCTTGAGTTACCATACAACCTACTCCTGGGACTCCCTTGGATCCATGCATTAAAAGCAGTCCCTTCCACTTTCCGTCAATGCCTAAAGTTTCCCCATGAAGGAAAGGAAGTGACACTGTATGTCGATCCTGAACCTTTCCATTTTTGTGCAAAGTTGGAGGAGAAATACAATCGAATTGAATGTGTACCTAGCAATGATATAGCCTTTCATTCCTTTTCTTATATCAACCCTTCCATGCTAGAATCAACCTCCACCAAAAACACATCAACTGAAAAATCGAAGGTAGAAGCCAAGATTCAAGTACTTGACAAGGGAAATGGGCACTACCATTTTAACCAAGCATTATGCATTGGCATGCTCCCACCAACACCTAGAGTGCATGGAGGTCCAAAAGAGATCAAAATAGTACAAATGATTGTCAAAACAACTATTTTTACTAGATGGGGACACATGAAAGATGAAATATTTGAGGAGGACCAAAAAGAACCACAAAAGACACACCCCATTTTAATTGGTCCTAACACTAAGGGGTATCAATTAGTCAAAAAAATGGGATACAATGGAACAGGTGGCCTAGGGCTACACAAACAAGGCTGATCAAAGCCTATCATAGTGGAACAAAGACAAAAGAATATGGGGCTAAGTTATAAACCAAAAGACATGGTCATCCCAAAAAATGGATGAATATCTTGGAAGAAATGAGAAACTTCTGGATATCTAGCATTTCATAGACAATGAATTCCCATTGAAGACTTATTTGACAACTTTAGAATTGATAGGTTCCCTTTGGAGTACATGGAAACCATTCCCAACATCTATTACCATTATGAAACAGACTAATGAATACGAGTGGGCTTCCCCTTACTTCGTCACAGGATATGATTCCCTCAACTCTAGTAATGATGACCTAGATACCCAGTGGGAAAAAGACACCAGAGCCATATTGACCCTTTCACCTACTTTTGTAAGCTTTGCAGACCAAGATGATAGACTCCCACTCTGTCACCCACAACTCATAGATTGGGATCAACAACAACATGGACATGTTTTGGATCAATTCCAGAATGATGAGGCCATCATAGAGTTCATGGGACTTCAAACATAAATACCAACAGGAGATCACAAGGAAAGGTTCATCATGGAACGAGAACAAGAGGCATACATCAGTAGAGGGATTGAATTTTCCAGTCACAAAAATGAAAAAAAAAACATAAAGATACGATCCCTTAGGGAAAACCACATTGTGGCTCTATCGGATCCAGAAAAGAGAAAAATAAAGCACACATCTGAAGGTGAAAACCTCCAGGAGGCACCTGAGGATGGAGGATTCGATCTCCCCATATCTGAATATCAAGAAATATCAACAATCCTTGTACATGAAACATAATCCATAAATGTTGGTACAACAGAGGACCCAAAGATAACATACCACACAACATCACTTGATCCTGAGGAGAAAGCAAATTTCACAATGTTCATCAATGAGAGAAAGGAAAAATTTGTCCAGACCTATGCCGACATGCCTTGACTAGATCCAACATTAGTGGTGCATCATCTAGCCGTCATCCCTGGAGCGAAGCCTATCAAATAGAAACTCAAAAAGATGCATCCCTAGATAGCATTATTGGTGAAGGTAGAACTAAATAAGTTACTAGATGTGGGTTTCATTAGACACATCGACTATCCACAATGGATATCGAGCCTAGAACCAGTGTCCAAACCTACTGGGAGCATAAGGATATGTACAAACTTTAGGGACTTCAACAAAGCTTGTCTAAAAGATGACTTTCCATTACCGAGCATTGACATGATAGTAGATCTAACAGCAAGGCATGAGATGCTTTCCTTAATGGATGGTTTCTCAGGATACAACCAGATAAAGATCTCTCTAGATAACCAACACAATTTAGTACTCACTTGTGCTTGGGGAACATTTTGTTGGAATGTGATGCCTTTTGGTCTGAAGAATGTAGGAGAAACCTATCAAAGAGAGATGACAACCATATTCCATGACATGCTACACACAATCATGGAAGACTATGTCAATGAAATCCTAGCAAAGTCAATCAAGAAGCATTAGGAGCTCTCTTGGCACAAATGATAACAATAAAGAAAGGGCAGTATACTATATCAGTATAACACTAGTGGGCTATGAATTGAACTATTCACCCATTGAAAGAGCTTGTCTCTTAGTCATGTTTTCCACACAAAAGTTGAGACATTAAATCTTAAATAGAAAAGTGAAACTGATATCAAAGGTGGACCCACTCAAGTATTTACTAGCAAAAGAAGCCTTAATAGGTCGAATAGCCAAATGGGTGATGATCCTGAGTGAATTTGATATAGAATACATAGATAGGATAACTATAAAGGGACAAGTCATAGCAGACCAATTGGCCGAAGCACCCATAGATGATCATAAACCTCTCACAGTGGATTTTCCATATGAGAGTGTATTGATGACAAAACATATAGGCTAGTGGACTCTATACTTTGACGGGTCCCATACTCAACACGGTTCAGGAGAAAGAATATTATTTCTCACACCATAGGGAGATAGTATACCCAAATCCTACAAGATTGTATTCCCCTATATAAACAACATCTCAGAGTATGAAGCTCTTATCACAAGGCTCAAAATGGTGATCAAATGGAGAATAAAAGAGCTACATGTCTTTGGAGACTCCCAGCTAGTAATCAGGCAAGTGAATGATGAGTACCAAACAAAAGATGAAAAATTACTACCATACAAAATAATGGTGGATAGATTCAAGGATTACTTCGTCAAAATAACCTTTGAACAGGTTCCTCGAGTTAATAATAAAGTTTTTGATGCAATGGCCACAATAGGCTCACTGCTAGATATTCCTCAAAACATGCCTAAATATGAATTCCTCATGGAACAACTACTAGTGCCTGCATACGACATCCCAGAACCAGAAATGGTATGTGTTGTTGTTGGTCCTAACTTCCCATGGTATCAAGATACTTTTGAATATATCCAGAATGGTATCATACCACTTGACTTAACGACTACTCAAAAGAAAAGCTTCACCCTTAGGACCTCTCATTTTATGATCTTAGGACAAACCCTCTACCGTCATAGCCTAGATGATATGTTACTCTGGTGCCTTAATGAAGAAGAAGTACAAATGGCCTTACAAGAGGTCCAAAAAGGTATTTGTGGATCCCACTCTAGCAGATCTAACTTAGTCCAAAAGCTACTCAAAGCAAGATACTATTGGCCTTCCATGGAGCAAGATTGCATTCAACATTCTAGAAGGTGTCGAAAATGTCAGCAACACAGTGATCTAGTTCATGCACCAGCACAAGATTTGAGACCCATCACAACACCATGGCCTTTTTCATAATGGGGATTACACTTGGTAGGTAAGATATCACCCACTTCATTCAACGAGCATAAATTCATTATCACCGTAACATAATACTTCACAAAATGGATAGAGGAAATTCCATTAACCTATATCACTGAAAAATAGATATCAAAATTTATTTTGAATTATCTCATTTGTAGGTATGGAATCCCACAAACAATTTTAATAGACAATGGCACCCCATTTAAGAATCAAGATGTCTAGGAACTCTGTTCCAAATTCTCTATCCAACATAGATTTTCTATGCCTTACTATCCTCAAGGAAATGGTCAAGTAGAGGCATCCAATAAAACAATCCTAAAAATATTTAAAAAGATTGTCAATGATGTCGGTAGTGATTGGAATTCACAATTAAATTCAGCCTTATGGGCTTATAGAACTAGCATCCTCACACCTACTAGTGCCACACCTTTTTCCTTGGTCTATGGATCAGAAGCAGTGTTACCTATCAAAGTCAAAATCCCCTCATTGTGAGTCTCACTAAAAGGCATGGTAAGCAATGAAGAATATAGGGTATCCAAATTGAATGAATTAGAACTCCTAGATGAAAGGAATTTGAGCATGTTAAACCATCTGCAGGTTTATTAGAATTGGCTCAAACGAAGTTGTGATGAAAGAATCAAAGATAGAAACTTTCAAGTTGGTGACTTGGTCCTCAAGGAGAATCAGAAGATACAATTGAATCAAGATGGCAAGGTTGAATTTGAACCTAACTAGTTAGGTCCATTCATCATAATAGCAAGTTATGGCTCTGGGACATATAAGTTGGCTACTCCCGAAGGAGAACTTCTAGTTGAACTGCTTAACAATAGCCACCTCAAAAATTTCTATACATGAAACGTGTCAGAATACCCCAGGCAAAAGGATAAAAATCCAAAAAAAATGAAAAAAATAGATGAAAAATAAAATCAAGAAAACACTAAAGAGAAATAAAATGTTCTTTGATTAAAAACCACTTTGTGGTGCTTCTAGAATAGGTACCATAGTGAAAACCTAGTAAACAGGCACTATGTATGAATAAAACATACATTATTATCTATCAACACTTTTTCACAACATCCACCCATCCATTTCATGAATCATGTGTCCAATCATGGCTTGTCACTGATTAAGTTAAGTCATTTTATTGGGGGCTACTTCCCGAAGCTAGTCACAATTTAGATCTGGTAAAATTCAATCAAGGTCATAAAAAAAAAAAAGTCAAAAATACTACAAACAACAAAGATAAAAAACATGTAGAAAATATCAAAACAAAACAACATTGTTGGGTTATTCCTTCACTCAAACAGTCTAAGATATCAACATTTGCTTGAACCTCTAAGCTAGTTCAAGTGAATTTCCAACAACATATCCTCTAGACATAGAAACATGATATCAATCCATGCTATCGATGTTGTTTACCCAAAAATAGTTCATGCTTTGAGTCAAATGGTTGAACTACATGGTCTTTACGTGTACAACATAGGAAAGGATTTTTAGCCCCTGAGACCCTAGGTCAGTCCCCTTAGGTTTCCAACATGCTTTATTTTACTTAGTCAAAATTGCAAAATCCCAAAAACATATACAAAATACAAAATCCAAAAACATTCACAAAACAAGAAAAGGTCAAACCAAGCGAACTATGAGTTATATGTGTACAACACAGGTAAGGTTTATCTTTGATGAGCCCCCAAGGCCCTAGGTTAGTCCCCTGAAAAACAAAACAAAACCAAAAACAACATCATAAAACTTAGAAAATAAAGAAAAAAACAAAAGGCTCGTCCCATCATCAACATCCTCAATAAATGTTTCAACCATAATAATAAAATCATCCCAAATCACCCTTTGAAAAAACAAACAAACAAACAAAGCAAACATCAACAACTAGAACTTTCAAGCAAAAAAAACAATCGCATAAGAGTTGACTATAAATAGATGAAAACAATGCCAAAGTATCAACTACCTATCTTTTTAAACAAGTCCCAACAACATCCTGAGAGATGACTTAATGGATCCGTTCTTATGATAGACATGATCAACAACAGATAATAGCCCACCCTAAATAGATATGGCAAGTGATACTGCAACTTTGTTTTTATCTTTTTTGTGGTTTTACTTTTTGTAATTTATTTTATTGACTCATTCCCAGGATCTCTCAAGGATGTCCAAAAGGATTTAGAGAAGAAGGAATGGGGAAATATAGTGTCATTTCTATTTGTTGTTTGTAAGATATGTTTTTAATATTACCATGGTGAATACTTGCTTTATTGAGTATGAAAGTTGTATTAAAATGGTTCATGAAGCAGTTACATGTTAGGTGTTTTATACCTCTTTGTGTGATTGGTCCGAAACATTTTTCACACAATCCCCCCTATACTTTAAACAAAGTTTTTGTATGTCTGGTATGAACAAAGATACTCTTTGTTTGTAGAGTCAAATTTCATGCAATGGATACAAACTCACCTTGGCAATTCATACCCTAGTGTATCATATCTATTTGCTACATCAAAAAGTATTATTCAAACAATGAAGTATCTAAAGCGAAGAAAATTCACATCATCATATTTCTACTAACTAACAAACATCGTCATATTTCTTTTAATTAACATCATTTTTTCTATCCATCATCATAATTCTTCCAAATTAACAATCATCTTGCATAACACATCATTAGTACCATATCCATTCTACATCCACAAATGTTATCAATACATATCATGATGATAATAAACTAATTAAAAACATCATGTATCATGTATGGGGCATTCATCTATCAACATCCATCACATCATAAAAATGAGACAAAGTATGATTCCTTCATCTGCATCATATCCATACATAAGAAAAGCACAAAAACATGTATAAACATACATCATAATATATCACCATCACATAAACATACAATGAGGCTAAATCGAAGAAGATATATCTCATATATATATCATCATAAAAAAGAATGTCATAATTCCATCCGTAGTGACACAAGTGTGATAGGAAAGTATAAAATCATAACATATATACAAGGTCTCAACTAGACCAATGAATATGTATAACACATGTGCCTAAAAAATTCCTCTGTACCATGAAACAACATGAAGATCAAGTATCAAAAATGGTAAAACCCCAATAGGACAGACAAAACACTATTAAAAACCAAAATTATCTGGCTATCTCACAGAATGATCACCTACACCGACACTAGCACCACCACCGTCATCACTCGCAGCACTAGGCTCCCCAAACTGTGGACGCCGAGAGGCCCTAGGAATGGTAGCATCACATAAAGCCTGATAATAGGTAGATGCATGTAGATACCTATCTCGCTCACCTAGCATACCATCACACTTTGCCCAAAGAGTATCTATCTCCGCTGTTAGTAATATTACTTGAGCCTCTACAGCATGTCGTCTATCAATAGCACTCTCTCGATCTGCCCAAAGATAATCTCTCTCTACTATCAGTAATACTACCTGAGCCTCTACCGCATGTAGTCTACCAATCACACTCTCGCTCAACCCTCATAGTATCTCGTTCAACCCTCAGAGTATCTACCAAATTCTTCGTAGCTTGTTGCTATGCAATCTCTATATCTCTATCGAAAGTCATCTAAGCTAGCAAAAAATCAACATCCCTAGCTGGTGGAGGAGGATCTGGAACCTATCTCTGACCCTATGCACGAGGCACCCCCTCATCCTGAATATCCTTTGCCTCATCATGTTGAGCATGACCCAATTGATCTGCAAGAACCTCAGCATATTATTGCTCCCCATAACGACCTGTGATGCTAGCTCTGCCCACAATAGGATCACCTTTGGGATCAGTAAGCCTCAAAGGCCTATGTTGTGTCCACCACTCCTCATAATTGTGAGTAGTACCTAGATCTGCCACTCCAACTGACCAACCCCACCCAACTGGGGAAAGTGTTGCAAACTCGGCAATAACAGTATTTGCATCAACCTGGATACCCCATACACGGACCTCCCAACAAGTCTAACCAAATCAAGCCTCATATGCATCAAGAATCCGCCCTTGTCTTTCACCAAACTGACGATAGACTCGATCGGGTAGATAATGCTCTATCACAGATGATGAATGACCAAGCAACCAACAGGTTTGTCGACATTACACAAGTTGATCCGCATCCCTTGGCCAAACCTCACAACTCATGTAAGGTCTCCATATAAAACCAAGCATCTCATCAAACACATGACACCAATAATGCAGGTCCCTAGGCAAAGTGTAGCACATAACATCCCCATAACAATAACATTATGGATCACCTAGAGAATGATTTTGAATCCCGTCAAGACAAGTCACTACAATATGCTCACACACTCAAACATGAAAAAGGGATACAGCTAGACATAATGACCTCCCACCCTGATACACCACCTCGTGCATATCTCAGTAAAGGTGGGCAAGAAAATAGGAACCCTAGGCATATCTCATACCATGCTCCAACATACTCTCAATACATACACCCTAGCCCACTACAAACTGTCGACCTCATCTATCAAGAACAATTAATCCCAATAACAAATCCATAAAGGACAAGAACGATAGGGTTTGTGCTGTCTACAAAACCAGATAAATCAATCTCTACGTCATGAACATCCACATGTGCCACACCTAACAATCATTGCATAGCACAGGCACCTCGGTGAATCTAGTACATAACAATCTTACCATGAATGGGAAGACGAAGAATCCTTCAAGTTATAAACCAAGATCACCTACATGTAATCACCTATCACATGCAAAACACATGCAGAACCAAAGAAGATGTTTTGTAAACCTCAAAGTAAAAATGCATTATTGAGAATCAATTATTACAAAGAGATCAAGAAACCCTAAATGAAATGCTAGTGTGCACACTTAATAATTAATCAATTATTAATGCACCTAATTTTAGCTTAAGCAACTAAAGGAATAAGTGACTTAATTAATTAAGTATAATAACTTATTACTCCAACACCCCCTCTTAAAAAAATTTTTAGGAAGAAGCTAAAACACTAGAAGAAGATGCATGCAAGCAAGAATGGGTCTCGGCAACAAAGGTCTGATCAGGTACCCATTTACAAATATAAGAAAGAGGTAGAGAAGGAAAACCTAGTAGGACAAAACCCCCCTACAATGAGATGACATGCTACAAAGAAGCACTGGAAGAACACTGTAGAGTAACACTGGAACCGCAATCTGGCAAGCAAGGAAAGATACTTCTATCTAAAAGAAACCATATCGAAATCATAATGATGCAACCACAAACCTGATGCAATGGAACACTCGAAAACTCCAAACAGGAATAATCTTGGAATCTATGAAGCAACAGTCGATTATTGAATGAAAGTGATACTGAAATGAAGTGCAAAGATGCAAGGTGCACTCTCCCAAATGCCAAAACATCCAAGTAATCTCCAAAACACCCATCGGGCCAAATCTAGATTAATGATAAACTTGGTACAAATATAGAAAAAAGTGCATGGACAGCAACATAGAGCTCCTCAATACCTTTCCAACGCCGCAAAGATAGCGAAAATCGGAGATCGTGGCAAAAAGTTATGAGCTCGGAAGCATAAAATAAACATCTGAATTCAAATAGAAATAAATATAGTAAAACAAAAAAATACTATAAAATAAACTATACCATAGGAAATTGCTCGGAACTAGCTTTCTAGCGATATCTCGTTTGCCCAATTTCGATACCGTATGCCCAAGTTATGCCAAAAAAAAAACTGCTCCTTTAGGGCAAATCAGGGTTAGGAGGGGGCAAAGAGACCGTACGGCTGTTGACGTCATGCTGGTGTTAGCAAGTCTTGAGGATAAATTTGATGGCCATTTGGCCATCACCGCAAAAAATTGGTCCCCCTGTAGAAAAAGTTTGGACCCTGCTCACCCATGTGACCGAGGGCGCAGAGCAAGGGGCTGGGGACAAGGGGACTGGTCCCCGATATGACCGGTGATCAAAAGTGCAGAAGCCCTCAAGGGCTAGTGGAGGGCCCCTGGTCGGCCATGTGACCAGGGCGGACCCGGAAGGAGCCCATGGCGGCTGGCGGCCGGAAGGAGGAGCCAACAGCGGCAGATCTAATTTGCACTGGCAGCGTAAAAAACAATGCGCGAATGTAATTTTTTTGCACGATTTTTGAGAATTTTTGCCTCATGAAGCATGTTGGGGAGGTCGTACGGCCTCCCCTGGCAAAAAGAATTGCCTAAAAAATTGATGATTTGATAGGCATTTCTAGGGTTTTGGGGCGCTGCGAATGCAATGGCGACACCCATTTGAGTCCAAAGTGTCCCAAAAAATTGACTACCCCCAGATCTTGCAAAAAAGATGCCTATGGAAACCCTTGCATCAGAAACTCACTGAAAGGCCATATCTTCAAATCACGAACAGGCAGCTGCAAGTCTGGAGCTCTGATACCAAGTTAGAAACCAAGATCACCTACATGCAATCACCTATCACATGCAAAAGACATGCAGAACCAAAGAAGATGTTTTGTAAACCTCAAAGTAAAAATGCATTATTGAGAATCAATTATTACAAAGAGATCAATCCTTATGAAGGAGATCAAGAAACCCTAAAAGGGAAACCCTAAATGAAACCCTAGTGTGCACACTTAATAAATAATCAATTATTATTGTGCTTAAGCAACTAAAGGAATAAGTGACTTAATTAATTAACCAGTATGATATAATTAATTAAGTATAATAAATTATTACTCTAACACTCCACACATCATCCAAAGTAATGGTTGCCTTCCCCGATAGGCAAATGAAAAGAGGACATCTTAGAGTGCCACCTCTCCACGACAGCAGTCAACATCATCATATGGGTCCTAACAGAAGGCATGTAACAGATATGATGCAAACCCACTACATCAAGAAAGTCTTGCTCCAATACACCAAACAGGGCAGTCAAATCAAACAAGTGACGAGGACGTCTCTCTCTTGTCATAAGCGATCAAAGATTCACTTGCAAATGACATAAACCAAGACATTAGGGTTTCACTCTAAACATGCAAAGCAACACTAAACAACACGAGCATGGTGAAAAACGATATGTATGATGGTAAACAAACATGAGCTAGGGTTTGCAACATAGGCATGGTAACAGAATGATATTTATGATGGTAAATTGACACAAGTTAGGATTTTGAAAATACGTGCTAGGTGACAAACAATAGTTGAGACAATAAACGAACACATGCCAGGGTTTTTGAACACAAACATGATGATAAACGAAATTCATGATGGTAAACAAACACATGCTAGGGTTTAGAACAAAGCTAAGAGGAGAATGACAGACAAAGAGTCAATTACTAGGTTTTGGGACAAATGCTCAACAAAAGCCAAACAAAAGCACCATTTCAGGAGAAAAGTGCAGTTTTAGGACAATTACACAAAAATTTAGGTGCAATTTCCTGACAAGTGCGCAATTTTAGGACAACTATGAAGTTTTTAGACAATTGGGCAATTTATGAACAACTGCTCCAAACAAATGTGCCAGTTTTGAACAAATGCACAATTTTTGGACAGAAACACAAAAAACACCTGACAAATGCGTCAAAACTGGGACAACTATGTAGGAATCTCAAAACCAACTCATCTGTTTGACAAGACTTCGCACAAACAAAATGAGAATGAAAAATGATGAAAGTGAAGGGCGAGAAGGTACATACCAGGCCACCAATGCCTGAAGGTCGTCTATACTCTCGAATGAGCTTGGAACAATGTGGGGCAATCTCGAATCTCTGCATTCTCCCTCAACAACTGACAGAATGTGGAATCCAGAGACAAGAATTAGCAAAAGGAACCAAGCACAAATGACCCAATTTGAAGACAAACTACCTATATAACACCTCAAGAAAACCCTAATTACACTTGGAGAATCTTCGTACTTTTAAATTAGAAGCTCTGAATGAGAAACAATGCACATTAACATAGAATATTTCAACCGAAAACATTGAAATGATAATACAATAGTGTCAAGAGCTTGACCTCAAAGCTTGAAATTTTTAGTCAACCTCTCGAGGGGGCATCATAGAGTCCTACAATCATTCCACTGAACACTGGGGAATAGTGGAGCATAACTTTTTTTCAAAAACTTAATCTTAAAAACATAATCTTTGAAACAAAACAACTAGTACTTTATATCAAAGAGGGGCAAAATGTAGACATATAAAATTGACTTGACACCTATCACACAACCTCGAATGGCATCAAACAACACTGAACGATATCAAACAACACTGAACGACATCAAACAACACTAAACAACATCAAACAACCTCAAACAATATCAAACGATATGGAACATCATCTCTAATCATCTCAAAATGACTCAAAATCATCCTGTAACACCACGAAATGACTCAGAATCATTCTGTAACACCTTGAAATGACTTGGAATCATCCTATAACACCTTAGAATGACTCAGAATCATCTCGTAATGCCTCAAAATGAATCAAAATCATCTTGTAACATCTCAAAATTACTCAAAATCATCTTGTAACACCTCAGAATGACTCAGAATCATCTCGTAACACTTCAAAATAACTCAAAATCATCCCAAAACACCTCAAAATGACTCAGAATCATCCCGTAACACCTTGGAATGACTCAGAATCATCCCATAACACATTGGAATGACTCATAATCATCTCGAAACAACTCAGAATCATCCCATAATGTCTCGGAACATCTCAAAATCACCCAGGAACATTTCAGAATTATTCTGTAATGTCTCGAATCATCTTGAAATCATACCGCAATGTTCTCGCATCACACCACATTACATCACATCAAAATGACATCAAAAACCCTAATTCCTCTATTAATTGAATAATACAACATTATTTAATTAATTCACTTTTTCATCATTTCAGACAAATTAAATAGATTTTAGCTATTTAATAAAGTCCCAAAAACCCTAATTCCTCTATTAATTAAATAAAACAACATTATTTGATTAATTTACATTTCATCATTTCGAACAATTAAATAAATCTCATTTATTTAATAAAGTCTTAATCCCACTTTATTTTGTCTTGATTGATTAAATAACGCCAATTATTTAATTACATCACTAAATCATCTTATTCCCCTAAGTGGATTAAATTATTAAATAATAATTTAATTAAGACACTTTCCCTTCAAAATTTGAATAATTAAATCAAACTATTCAAATCATATATGAAAAATCAAATCAAACTAATGCAACTTTGTTTGCAAAAGTCAAACTTGATTTGCACATTCAAACTCCAAAGAGGAATTAATTAATTAAATCAATTAATTCATATTCCTCACCCACTTTCTGATTGAGCAAATTACAATTGTTGACTAAGCAATCTAATTTGTTAACCAATCAATCTATTATGTTAACTAAACAATATATTATGTTAACTAGGACATCACATTCCTAACTAAGCCATCACAAACTTGATTGATCAATCTATTCTTCTAATTGATCAATCACATTCTTGACTAGCCAATCTATTTCCCAATCACACAAATTGTGCAATCAACTTTTCAAAATTCTCTCATGTCTAAATCCTCTCAACACACTTCGACCATTGATTTGGATATTCTTCAAAACGATCTTGATCGTCCATTTCAAATCTCATTTTCTATATAACAAACCTCTCTCTTCATAAAAAAGGATCGAAGAATCAACATCCATTAAGCAACAAAGTTTTGTCAAGATCATCCTTGAGAGAGTTTCATCCATTGTCTTCGATCAACCAAACACAACAAGCATTCATCCACACTTTGCACACAAATTTTGGAGGCTTCGTTGTGATAAGAGCAATCCAACATCAAGCGAATACACTCTGCTACGGGATGGTAAAAGCTATCATTTGTATTCATTTCATTTAGTAATTAGTAGGTTCCTCATCATGTTTGCAATAGAATAGTTTCAACTCCGTATGTGTAGGAGTTTCTAGATTTTAGATTTAAGCTTTTTGACTATAGACTAGATTTCTTTGTCATATTGCTTTCATGTCCTTCTTCACCCTCGCACGCAATGTATCCAAGAAGCTTGCTTGATTGGACCCCCAAAACACATTTCTTTGGATTTAGTCTGAGTTGGTATTTTTCCAGTCATGTGAAAATCTTGTCCAATATTGCTAAGTGTCCACTTCGTTCTAGAGATTTAGAGAGAAGGTCATAAAGATAGTCTTCCATAAGCACATGCATATAGTCATGAAAAATTGTAGTCATAGCCCTGTGGTAAGTAGCTCCAACATTTTTTAGTCCAAACGACATCATATTCCAACAAAAAGTTCCCCAAGCATAGTGAAAGTTGTTTTTGGTTGATCTTCAGTAGCAATCCTTATCCAGTTATAACCCGAGAATCCATCCATAAGTGATAGCATTTCATATCTGATTGTGAGGTCTACTATGATATAAAAATTTGGTAGAGGAAAATCATCCTTGAGACAAGCTTTGTTGAGATCTGTAAAAATCTATGTAGATTTGGATTTGACCATTTGGTTTGGTGATAGGAATAATGTTCGATATCCAATCTGCGTAATCAATAGAACGAATGAATCCAACATCTAGAATTTTCTTCAATTCTACCTTGACAAGGAGTGCAATCTATGGATGCATTTTTCTTAGCTTCTATTTGTACAGTTTAGCATTAAGTAGAAGTGGTAAGTAATGTAGAACCAATTCGAGATCCTATTCAAGCATGTGAGCATATGACCAGGAAAACTTGACTTGTCTTTCTACAAAGAATGTTGTGAACTCAAGCTTTTCCTTGGCGGTCAAAAGATGTTGCTAATTGTAAGATTTTAGAATTATCTTGTG
Organism: Sequoiadendron giganteum; assembly: GCA_007115665.2. Classification (NCBI taxonomy): domain Eukaryota; kingdom Viridiplantae; phylum Streptophyta; class Pinopsida; order Cupressales; family Cupressaceae; genus Sequoiadendron; species Sequoiadendron giganteum. The sequence continues at coordinate 394,470,469 of CM021104.1, read as the reverse complement.
TTCCAATGTTCACCTCTTTTGTTTCTTATATTAGCAACAACAATCTCTCTCGGTCTATTGGGAGACAGTCTAGTCCTCCATCCTTAGGCGCCTCAAGGAGGTTTTCACCTTCAGATACTTTATTTTTACTTTTTCAAGGTCAGCAAACACCTTTCGTTTTTCACCTGAAGACCTATTATTTTTATTTTCTTTTGTCATTTTCACTTATGTGACTAGAGGATAGGACAACCTCACCAAATTATGTTGCATAATAGAGTTCTATGGCAAATCCAGCCTTATTGTCCCCACTTGGTATTCCTTCACGAAGTCCCATGAACTCAACAATTGCTTCATCATTCTTGAAAGTGTCCAAACTTGGTGGGTCTTGTTGATCCCAATCTATGAGTTGAGGGTAGACAAGGAGCAAGCCATCATAAGTACTATCAAGAATCATGGTGTAGGAAGATAGGATAAATATGGAAGTAGAGTCATTAGGTTCCAAAGAGGCAGCGTCAATGGTTTCCCAAAAGTGTTTGATCCATTCTTCTCTATTCAAAGGGGCTTTTCGATGAGGACTTGGAAAGCTTAGCAAGGTATTTAGGGTAAGTATTTGACTAAATTTTTTTTCAAGGGGAGGCTCATTGAATTTTCCAAATAATTTATCTAATTCCATAAAGGTATTGGAGGATAGGGAATCCCATTCATATTCATTGGAATCAGTATCATAATCCCAAGGGTCTTCATATGTCTCTATCTCATCAGAAGCATTAGCAACCTCACTTGAAGATAACCCGATACCCTGGATGGTCACTTTTACTGGTATGAACCCAAGCCCTTGGTGTTTGATTAACTTAGGAGATTGCAAGGGTTCCATCATTCCTTGTTTTTTTAGGCCAAGACCACTGTGTCCATCATATCCTTGTCACTTCATTATTTGGAACCCTTTTGGATACTGCTCAACTGACAACTTCTTATATTCAATGTCCTCCTCTTCTCTATACAACCATGAGAGGATATGATCATCTAGAGATTCTTTGGCAAGTTCCCCCCATCTAGTGAAGGTAGTCGAGGGATTATGGATGATAATGTTAGGTTGTAGGGGATGTGGTTCGCTATATGACTTTCAGGATTTAGGTAATTTTCTGATGAAAAAGAGACTCTTCATGTTATATTCTCCGCATCCTTTGTCTTGGATTTAGATCTTAGGCATGGAAGGTGTGGTGAACAAAGTGGATGATTTGACCAAGGTAGATGGGTCAATGTAAGGAGATGGAATGGCAGATGAAGTGGAAGGTGGGGCCTCTCAATTGATGGGCACTTGACATTCAACAGTTCCTCTTAGGTCTGAACAATATTGAAAAGGATCAAGGTCACCAGGAATAGTGATTTTTATTATGTGGGAATTTGAGGCATTGATGGTAGGTGGATGGAATAGCCCTCATAGCATGAATCCAAGGGTGACCAAGGAGAAGATTGTAATGCAAATCCAGATCCAAGATATAAAACATTGTATCTTGCATTGTTGGGCCAACTCTTATAGGAAGTGAAATTACACCTTCAGACGAATGCTCAACATCATCATAAGCTTTGATAGTGATTTTCTTTGTTCAGTCTATACAATTCTCAGAGTATCCCAATTCTTTCACCAATCTTAGTGAGAAAATATTTAGACTTGCTCCACCGTCTACTAGGACTCATGCGATCTTGCATTTATTAACGCAAACTTAAAGGTGTAGGGGGTCGTTATGATCAGATTTTGGTGTAAAAAAGTCTTGCTCAGAGAAGGTGACATGGTATGGTACAGCTAGGTATCCGACCATGGCCTAAAATGCATTAACATCTAGGTTGGTGGGGACAAATGCTCCTTGCAATACTTTTTCAAGGATAGCTTTATGTTGTGGGGATGTACGAAGGAGCTCCAAGATAGAAATTTGCACGGGGGTTTTTCTCAACTGATCCAAGAGATTATATTGAATCTTTGGCTATGAATTAGATGAAGGTCCTGGAATAGTTATCTTGGTTCTGTGAGTAGCAACAAAACAATTTGAGTTTGGCTTGTTTATGGTGATGGTAACAATGCGATCATCAAAGGGTCTTATGTCAAGAATGATAGTGCTATAATCGTGTTTGACTGCGACATAATTGACACTATTGTTGTTCCCTGAAATGGAGGCCTTCCCTTTATCATGGTATTGCAAGGGAGTCTTGGATATGGTATGATCAACATTGGTTTTTCCTTGTGAGTCTCCTACCGATATGGTTCCATTTTCAATGGTATCTTTAATAATGTTCTTGAGTGTCCAAAATCTTGTTATTTTGTGTCCTTTTCCACGGTGGTATTCACGGTATTCATCTTCTTTCCACCAATTAGGTTTGATTAAGGTGGGTTCATAATTCTTGGTGTCCAGAAGTGAGATGATATTAGATTGCAAAAGCTATTTGAGGATGGATTTGATGGGTTCACCTAACTGAGTGTATGTTCTATTGGCATGGGGAGGTCCTCTTTTTTGTTGATTGTTTTGGACAATATTTAGTGTTCGGTTTTGAATTTGGATCTAGTATTTGGTATAGTTGGTGTATTTGATGAGGAGGAACCTTTAAGTTGGATGGTTGGAACTTTGGTTATTAGTTTGGCATCAACAACTCCATCATTTGTGACATTTTTGTTTCAGGACCAGTATTTTTTTTGTCATTGTTAGGTTTTAGATTTTCTTTGTTTACTTTGACTAGTCCTTTTGCGATAAGACCCTTCTCAATAAGGACACATTTTTCAAGGATCTCTTCAAAGGTTGTGCAACATTGGATTTGGATTCGACTCATCGATTCTCCGTTAAGATTTTCCACAAACATGGTGAAAAATTATTTTTCAAGAATATGGCAAGGGAATTTGTTGATCGAACCTCGCCATATTTGGTAAAATGAGGTGATGATTCCCCTTCTTGTTTGGTTGTTCTCAATGTTGCAAGGGTGTAATAATTCTTAATGTTGAAGTAAAAATGATTGATGAATTTGTCAGCTATTTCACCCCATGTTCTTATTCCTGGAGGAAGGTGCGGAAACCAATTTAGAGCTGGCCCTATAAGGCTTTGCGGAAACAGTCTCATCAAATAGGTAGGATCATATGAGACTTCCCTACATGATGTGTTGAATTCTTGAATGTGTTCTATTGGATCCCTTATCCCATTGTACTTAGGTAAAGGTGGTATTGTAAAATGAGGGGGAAATGGCGACATGTATAAATTTTGATCAAATGGAAAGAGGCACAATTCCTCCACAAAATAAGTCTTCTTATTAGTCCCCAATTGCATATTTGTCATATGTTGTTGAAGGGTCTGCACTTGTTGTATCAAGAAGTCTGCAAGATATGGTGTTGCATTTTTTTTATTTGGTGTCACGATATTAGCATTAAGGTCATAGGTTGGATTTGAATTGGGATTGATGCTTTGTGATGTGGGACCTTGGTTTCCATATAGATTTGTGTTGTTTTGATTTGGAATGAAATTGGAATTTAGGTTTGTTCCAAAGGTCATGTTTGCATGTGGTATGGTGTTTTGGAATTGAGGTGTAGACCCTTGATTTGTGCTCTGGTTTTGAAAATTAGATCCTTGGTTTGCAAATGGAGGTGTAGGTCCTTGATTGATGTATTATGATGAAGGAATGGTCCCTTGATTGGTATTTTTAAATGAAGATGTAGGCCCTTGATTGACATTTTTTTATGAAGGAATGGTTCCCTGGTTATAATTTTGGAATGATGGAAGGGACCCTTGATTAACATTTGGAGTGATGGGATAGATCCTTGATTATTGTTTTGCTTTGGGATTTTTTGTGAGACAATGTGAACCTTTCTAGGTTGACTTGATGAAGGTGTACTTTGAAATTGAAATAAGGATCCTTGATTTATGTTTTGAAGTGTAGGAATAGGACCTTGGTTTGCATTTTGAGTCAAAGGTGTAGGACCTTGTGAAGTGGAACCTTGATGTGTGTTTTGAAAAAGGGGGTTTGTAAAGGTCTTACCCATAGAATTGGAGGAACTTCCAAGTGTGAAACTTTGTCCTTCTGTAGTGGTATAGGTTGCCTTGTTTCCAAATGTTGGGATTCTTGGGATATGTGTGGTAGTGGTACTCATGTGTGAAGTTTTCCCAAGGGGTATGTTTGATGTTTGTTTTGATGAAGGCATGCCAAGTGCAAATGGATTTTCAGTTTCCTCTTCTACAAGGGTTGACACATCAAAGCCTTGAGGTGGTTTGGAACCCTTTTTAGCTAGAGCATAGAATTTTTTTTTAGGGTTGGCACTAAAAATTTGATCAACCATGCTTAAAATTCTTAGGTCTTGGTAAGCTATTTCAATTTCTTGAGGGGTCAATTGTTTGTTGAATTCTTCTAGGCTCATGTCTTCCCACATGTTGGTCTGGTCTCCTTGTGATGTGTCCCTTGTAGATGTAGAATGATTTGAATTCATTCCAAGGGTGGTGTCATGTAATGGGTCACTTGAAAAATACATGTCCTTTCTTTTGGCCTTTGACCTTGTTTCAACCATGTGAGACTTTTGCAAGTTGAGGGATAGTGAAAGATGTAAATGAGACTAAACTATGATTTTGGATTTTCAGATTTTAGGATATGAAAATGCAATGATGCTAAGGAAAGGATGATAATGCAAGAATGATAATGATCAAAGTACGGGGATAATGATTGCTAAGTGATGCTAAAATATGATTGACGATCAAAGTGAGTGGCAAGGTGACTAGATGATGCTAATTGAAGATCAAGGTAATGATGCAACTAAGGTTAAAATGGAATTAAGCTATGTTTTTGTGTCTTTGGAGTATAAGGATGCAAGGATAATGAAATTAATGGATGCAAAAGGATATTGATAATAATATGATACTAAGGCTAAGGTAAAATGAGCTATTTTTTTGTATTTTTGGAATAAGGATGTAAAGTGCAATCTAAGCAATATGAGCCTAAATGAGGGCAAGACAATGCAAAGGAATGCTAAAATTTTAAACAAAGGATGGAAATCAAGCTAATGTGAAACCAAGGCAATAAATTCCAAATTTCATTAACCATAAGAGGACAACCAAGACTAGGACACAAGACTAAGAACCAAACTTGATAACATGAAAATGACAAGACAATGACAAGGAAAATGGTCAACGACAAATAAAATATGTAACCAAGAATTTCCAAAAGCTCAAAGGTCTCCCTATGTTCAAAACCTGAAGGTCCAATTGCAACCTAAGAATGAAAGTTTAATTTGTGCAATGTAAAGGATGGAGGAGTGCAACTTATAATGCAATGTATTTCTATTGGGAATGCCAAAATGAGCTGGTGAATCTTGCAAGTCTTTGGTTTATCAGTCAGAGGTCATTGTGAAGTTTTTTTGGTCCTATTTTGGACACGAGTTTCAATTTTTTTTGTTTAGCAGACAATTGCGGCTCTGTTTCTAGCAAATGTGTCACACAGTTGCGACTCAGGTTATCAAATGTGGCTTTGTATCTAGAAAATATGGTTCAGGCAGACAATTGTGGTTTTCCTATTCTCAATTGTGGTTCATAATAACTGTTGTGGCTTTGTGTCTGGCAGTTGTGGTTTTCCAAAATGTTGCTTTGATAGTTTTGATGTTTTTGAAATGGTTTTGATTTTGATTTGGATTGTTTCTAATGAAATATGATTGGCAAACATAAAATACAGTATCAAGCAGTTGTTTTTGGTCTAGCTTGATGTGAAAATGTTTGATTTTAAGAAAACAAGCACAAATCCTATGGTTGGCAAGGATAATATTCGTTGGGTTCCCACTTGGATTTCTCTAGCCATGCTTATTCAAAGTGGATATCCTAGGAACTTGGTAGCACTAGCTCCCCCTTACTCGACACTCACTTCTCAGGCATACCAAGTTCTGAATTCCCAAAGAGGAATTTTCTATCTCTATAAAAAACCATGAAAATGTGGGATGGCTTCAGAGGTTCGACCTCTTGGGCTAGAAAATAGAAGGATTTTAGCTGCTACAAACAAGAGGTGTTTAGTAAGGGCATCCAGTTCAGGGGGTGCCATGATAAACTCCCTCAAGAGGTCTCCCAACCCTTAGAACAAGGGATTTTTGCATCATAAAGATACTAGGGGAGAGCTATCACACATAAATTCTCGTTGATTGTAAACTTTCCTTACAATCACAAATTTATATAGTGCTTTAGAAGGACTTGGCTTTAGCCCATTACCGCTTGGGTCGTCCCCTTGGGTGAGTAATTTTTCCCACCAAGGCAAGCCCTCTAATGGGTGAACACAAAAACAAATGGGTTTGGCTTTCTGATCACCGAGTTTGCACAAGGTGAGAGAATAATACCTACCATCCTTCAAACACTAAAACAATGATTCCTTACCCCCTAGTTAAATCTATGTGAGAGAAGACAATCATTCTTTTTAAAACAACAATGAAAATGCTATATAATTTAAAGCAAGAAAGATTGTGGTTTCAAAATAAATCCCTGTACACATGAAAACCTACAAAACCATGTATTAATAGTTTCACAAAAGATATATTGGACCAACAAAAAGCTACAAAAAACCCTGTTAGCACAAAAGGTTAAGAGCTAAGTAAAACTCAGAAATTAACACCTAAACTAGATTGGAAAATAAAGAAACTAGACTAACTTAAAAATTAAAGAAACTAAAAGCCCAATTTTTTTGTTGCTTCAAAAGAAGCAGTTTTGGGAGTTCCACTCCAAAGCCACACACTATAAATAGAAGATTAGCCACAAAAAAAAACACTATTCTACTTGCAAAACCCAAAAGAAAAGTTGAAAAGACACTAAAATTGGATTTTTATATCGTGCAAATAAATGCGTCATTCCGTGCAATGATTGCGTCGCTACGTCGCGTTGCATGAGAGAGATTGTGTCACACTTTCAAATTCAAATTTTCGCGTGCATCATGTTTTTGGTAGATGTGTTGCTTCTCCTCAAATACGTCGTTGCGTTTATCAAATGTGTCACGTCTTGGAAAATGTGTTGTTGTGTTTAACATCTACAAAAACAAGAAAGAAACCGTACAAATGTTTTGAAAAACTAGTGTTCACCTTGGGTTCACCAATGTAAGATGGGGTTAGATAATTCCTATCCTAGAATAAGTGACAACCGACACTTCTAAGCTAAAACCACACCTAAAGAAGAGAAAACAAATAATGGAGAGAAATAAAGAATACAAAACATAAAATAAATCACTCCCCATCATGGTTGATTACTTCTCTTGCTCTCCTATTTATCCTTTTGCAACTTTTTCCTCGGATTTTGAATTAGACTTGTGCAAATACCTACAAATGGTAAGTAAAAGGTTGGAGATAATTAGTTGTTAACTTGAAAATGGGCGAGGAAGGTTGTTTTTATAGACAACCATTCAAATGGACGATTGAGATTGATTGTCTAGAAATATTTTAAGATCGACGAATGAGAATGGATGAGAGGGAGGTTATAAAATGAAAGGCCAAGATCAAACTTCTAGAAAGATGACAAAATCAACGGTTGAAAATTGATGCAACCAAAATATGCCATTCATGGAAGAACTATGACGTCGATGACTATGATACCTGATGGCTATCACAAAAATTAAGGCTATGGCAAAGATGGCTATGACGGAAATAAAGGACATGAGCAGGGCATCTTTGACCAAAAGGGAGGCATAAATAAATTATTTATTCGAAAATGGAGAAAATGGACAAGTGGAGGTTAAATAATTCATTCAAATTATTTATTTGAGGAAAATGAAACATGAGCATTTAATTAAACCAAATTGAGAAATCAATTTAATTAAATTGGAGGGATGGAAATAAGACATTAAGTAATTAATTTGAATTAATTATTTAATGGGGAGAGAAATGAGGCATAATTAAATAATCTTGACAATTATTTAATTATAGAAGGATGAAAAGGTCAATGCATAGACAAATAATATTTTTTATTATTTGACTATAGGTGAGTGATAAAAGGAATAATTAAATAAATAATGATTTATTTAATTATTGAAGAAAGAGAGAGTTAGCGACACAATTAATTTATTTTAATTGATCAGGATAAAATAAAGATTAGAAAATGAATGAATTAAATAATTAATTATTTAATTATTAATAGAGGAATATGATCAAGCATAATTAGAGGATGATGACCAAGGAAAAAATGTTACACCCCGATTGTATAGCTACTATTGAATAGGGCAATTGATTGTAATGTTTGAATCATTGAGATGAATAAAACATGTTTTTGTTAGCAAAATGAATTTGTTCTATTTAAATGATTGTCTCACTTGATTGATACTTCTATTGGTGTAATTCTTGTTTAATGTTGCATGCAAGTTATGGAGTAATGAATATTCTAACTTAAGATGTTTTGTATACTGTTAATGTTGTGAACAAGTAACTGCTGAGATTGTATGTCTATGGATGTAGGAACAAGAACCATTCCTCCAGGCGGAGGGGAAACATCACTCGGGAGAGGGGCTTGGTTGGATAACCGGTAAAGTAAATCAATTGAGCATACACACACTTCACCAAAGATTTAGAAGAACTGGGTCAAATAGGTTGGTCTTGATAAGTCATCCATAGGCTTTAGGAGTTTGGGTTACTTCTTTGTGCTTTGTGAGTGGTGTTACTGTTAAACCTGAATTATTGTTTTGTGACCTTGGGTGTGATACATGATTGGTTATATGTGCATAAGCAGGGTGTATATGTGTACAAATGTATCTCTCATATACATGTATCTATATGTATAGACATGGCGATACAGACGTACGATCGACAAACTGATATGCCATATGTATGTGTCGACATGGTATGCATACACATACATATACATGGAAGCATAATTGGCTATACACATCTATATACATATACACGCTACCTATTATCTGTGAATATAATATTATTATATTGTCTTGGAATTTATATATATGCATATATACACATTTATACATTGATAGGTATATTGAAAGTATGTTGACTGGCTCGCAATACACATCTTTAATCAATTATTATGTAAATGTGTTTATATGCATAAATGTATATATATATATATATAATATTATATAAGTATATATACTATTATAGTTTTACCAAAATAAATATATATGTATATATAGGTATATTTAAATATATATCTACATAAATACATTTTGAAGTAAAATAAAACTATAATAAAATATATATTAATATAATGCAATATATATATATATATATATATATATATATATATATATATATATATATATATATTTGAAATAAAGAAGAGATTTATTTGGAAAATAAAGACTTAACTTTATTAAGTCATTTGGTAAGTATCGATTATTGCATCATGGATAATAAACTATGGAAATCGGTTGCAATGTTTAAAGTATTTTATGCACCACTGGGAAAATATGCCAACTTCATAAAGAAGAAATATTTCTTTGTAACATTATAACTGACATTTGAAATGGGCGAAATTTTGGAAGAAACCTTCCCGTGAAATGATACGAGCTTCCAACATAGGAAGAAATGGAAGACAAATTCAATCGTTAGTTTAAAGGAAAACACCAGCTAGTTGGAAAATCGTTGTTGCAACCTGAACCTTGACATTTTCGCAGCAAGCATGAATCAACCTCTGTTTTGCACAAAAATGGACGTTTTTCTGTATGTGGCAATTCCGAGTTAAGAGTGAACGAGTCTTGAATTTGCTGGCTCATAAGAAGTCGAATCACACTTATTTCTGATGACTTAGGTCTTGGAAATCTGCCATGTTGCTTCTTGACCAAATCTGGGCACTTTGTTGTCCATTCGCATGACATACTTTGAGGAATTCAGGCTTATAAAAGGACGCCCATTCTTTTAACTGAAAACATAGCAACATGAAATAACTTAAGAATTCTGAGTTATATTCAATCTATCATTTGCTTCACTTTTTCATAGATGTATTTTAATGTTGAAATAATTCTGGAAATAACAACAAATACAACCAGCATTACCAGTCATTGTTTTCTAGTCATTCTGAGCTTTAGAGAAAAACAAAGAGATTAGTATCTAAGTAAGATATTTAGTAAGGGGAGCACCTTTAGGAAAAGGAATAGAGGAAACCAGTTGGAAGATTTCACTATCAACCCAGGAGTTGTATTTAGTTGGATTCAGGAACATTCAAGAGCATCAAGAAGGCCAAGGTTGAGGAAACAGGCATGAGGAAAACCTTCTTAATTCTCTATTTTTGAAAGTAAAAGAATTCATTGTGTTTTTCTTTATGCATTGACTAAAATTAGGCATAAGCTGATTAACTAAGTGATAGAGAATTAGGTTTTCTAATTATAAATTTGCATTGACTAAAGGATATGTCTTGAATGCAATGTATTTATAAGGGAAAGGAAAAGTGTTTATTTACCTTGCTTAAAAAGGGAATTTTAAGTATAGAAGAATATTGTGAAAGAAGGAAAAGGAATGCATTTTTGTATGATTCTTTCTCTTTTTGTATGATCTCCATATATGGAGAATAAGGGTAAACTAGCTACTAAATTCTAGGAACGAAATAAGGACAGTAGTCAGGTATATTCAAGCAGCTTAGAGTTTTAAGTTAACTGAGATAAGCTAAGGAACTCCTAGGATAAATATTTCCATTATAGGAGAGATTGTGTGAATTACTTGCTATGTTGGTTCTTTCTTAGCAATTAGAGTGTTGTAGGTTGGTCTAGGGTGATTGATAATCCAGTGAAGGACTTGAACCTATATTTGTTGTCTTAGATTAGATTTATGTAGGATAGTCTGGGATGATTGACAATCCAGTGAAGGACTAAGCCTATGCTTAGTGTAAGATAGCCTTAAGTCAAATCGGCCCTGAGTAGTGTATATGATAGATGACCTTCATTCAAAGTACTGAATGAGAATTCTTTGGCCAAAGTAGTGAAATGTACAACATCCACTTAGACTGTGTGATGCTTGAGACTACACTGTTAGTTCATCGTGATCCTTCATGCTAGTTCAGGATTGTGAAATAGCAAGTTCTAGATGTATAGGACACAACACTACACTCAGTTGGGTTGTCGTAGCTGGATACTCTACCAATCTTTTCATTCGAAGGGAGAGCCATCTATCGAATGATAGATGTACGGGGGATCGCATTAATAGTCTGTGGTTGGTGGAAAAGTGCCTGAGTGATGTTTCTCCTCCACATCAGGCGACAGATACACCAAGATTTGAAAGGAAGGGAACCTGGACCGTCTTACTACTATTTGTGCAAAATATTTCAAGCTATGTATGTAATTGTTTTAATTTTGTACTCTGATTTATATTTGCAATGAAAATGGAATGCATGTGGAAATATATATTGTAACTTGCATGGATTTATCAATGAAGAAAGGAAGAATTTTATTGTAATGTCTTTGTTACTTGTTACTTTTATATGTTTGAAGTGAAATGCTGGAAAAAATTTAATTACCCAAGGATGGGGTCGTTACAAAAAATGTTGCTGACAAACCTAGGATATTTTTCAGTGTCTACAATTATTATTTCAATTTTGTTTATTTTCAATAAGGGCTTATGGGTTAGAAGAATAAATATTTTAATTTGCAACTTTGTAATTTCCCTTGGGGTGAAAATGTAATTGTAATTTTGGTAAAAATTATGCAATGATAAATGTTTCTAAGGCATAAATGGGAAAATATTCTTCTTAGGCATCCCGTTTCAAGGTGGAGACCACTTGGGGTGCATGTGCTTGCATGTTTAATTGCATGCCTTGCATATATTTGCATGTTTGAGCCACAAGCTTTGCATGTTGGTGCATGTTCATATTTGGAGCCGTCGGGGCCATCAAAGATCAATGAAGGTGCTAGAATTGACCAAATTTGATTGGCCATGGTTAAGGTTGCCATGTGAAGGCCATGAAAGCATTGAATAATTTTATTATTTTATGATTACTTCTCCAAATGGGGCGTGGGTTTTCGAAGTAGGTGTTTTTTCTTGTGATTTTGGAAAATACTAATGGTTTTTCTCATTCACGAATCTATATATTCATGCCTTGTCATTTGGGAAGATGGCTTTGGGAATTTTTGTAGGTGAGATGGGGAGATGCTGCCAGATTGACATGAGGATTTGTAGACTCCATTGTTACAAATTTTTATTTGCACAAAAGCTCATATTTGAGGGAGGTAGTGAGCTCCATATTTTGGGAGATAGTGAGTTAGTGAAGTTTGTGTGAAGGGAGATTGAGAGCTTATGAAGGGAGATTGAGAGCTTAAGCTAAAAGAAGGTTGAAAGAGACCAAGAAGATATTTTGTTGCAGGTTTGGAGGTGTGCTACAAAAGCAATAATATTGATGATTTCATGGTTTGTTTGCAACAATGATTTCTAATGATGAATGTAGGTTGAAGGAGCTAGAACCGAGTGAAAGAAGAGAGATTGAGTGAAACCATTTTGTATTTGATTTTTTCTATCATATTTCAATCTCATGTGAGATTTGTAATGTTATTCATCAGTCCATTGTGCGAAACAATGTATTTTCAGAAATACTTTCTTGTTATGTAATTAAAATAGATTTTGAATGAACAAAGAAGAATACTTCTCATAGATTTTTGGTGTTGATTTAAACAATTTATAAGTTGAATTATAAGATTCTTGTGAGTCTTTAAGTGAGGGTTTAATCTTACTAAATCAATCTAATTTACATGTTAGGTTTTGTGAAAATCTTAACTTTTTCTCAGTCGAGTCCATGGCTTCGGGTCATTTGCATAGGCACAAATTTGTTTTGTGATTTGTGGATATGATCCTATTGGTTCCACACTTGTACTCTTTGATTTGCCTAATTATCCACTTCTTTTTAGTTGTTAAGGATTGACAATATTTAAAAAACCCCTAAGGAGGCTAATGGATTGGTAGAGGACAAGTTCTCTTAGGTCAACTCTTGAGAGAGATTAACTTTATGGTTGTGTTAAAGATTGATAGGTAGTCAACATGTGAAAAAATATTTTAGATAATGATTCTACAGTAATTTTTTTTTTTTTAGTGCACATATCACATTATTCCCTTAATAAATACTCCTTGAATGTTATAGGAATTTGAATGATTCTAGGATGATGCTAGGATGTGAATTAATGTCTAAATAAATGCCTTTAAATACATTTAAATAGTCATAATCATGTGAAATATGTATTAAGTAAGCTCACGACGAGAATGAAATGGATAGGAGTAAATTTGAATTTTAAACTCTCAAATTTTAGGAATCAATTCATAAGTATAAAATCAATCTTACACATTTGAGATTAATCTGAAATAAGAGAATGGTAATGTTTATGTTGAGAATAAAAGTCCAAACATGAAAGATGCAATGAATGCCAAGTATGAAAATATATATGAAAATAGATGAGATACAACTAAATATATGAAAATATTTTCAACACAAAATTACACCATTATGAATATACAATTACATTAAAACACTCTAAAATTAAACTCAATACTAAATGAGAATTTCCATAGATATACAACTTTCACCGTAGAAAAACGGTAGCGTCATTGAATGAATGAAGACTTTTAATAACGTCCACGAGGCCAAACAACCTATGGGACCCACAGATCGGCAACAAAACGGAACACCACAACAACCCAAAAAAAGAAACCACAACCCAACAATTACTTGATCTCCCTTTCTTTCTGAATTTTGGATCTTCTACTATGAATTTTTATTAAGTAATCAACACTTTTCGATATTCTCTCTTCCTCAAATAAGCTATATAAAATGTCCACATTTAAAATCTCAATATAATTGATCTGAATATCCATATGGGCTGGACATCCCATGATGAAATGCCACTCTGTCTCTACAAGCCCTAACGAACAAAACCTGCATATCCTATCAGCCCAATCTTCTTTAGGTGTCATCCATCTACCGGTTTCACATCTCAACTGGTGCGAACTAGTTCTTAGCTGAGCTATTAACATTTTTGCTTTCCATTTTATTTTCGCACCTATATATTCTTTTTGAGTATTGATCATATGAGGGATTACAGTGCTTGATGTAATACTCCCTTTTCCTTGATAACTCCCTAGCCCACATGCTTTCTTTAACTTTTTGTTGCACGTACGTTTTGATTGCCTTAATGTTATTTGGGCAATTATCTATGTTGATACCCCACTTACTCAACCACTTGTTATTTTGCTTCATCGATGCGTTCTTTCTTCTATTTAATTTCTCTGTTGCTGCCATTTTGGGCCAACGGGACACCTCCATGTTCTCTAGCCTCTTTAGATAACTTAGTAAACAAATCATAGCCGATGTCTCCATAGGTAATGCTACAGCCTCAGCTAGGACAATCTCATAGGGAACAAACGATTTTATTTTGAGGCTACTTGTGATTAAATGTTTTTGCAGTCTTTCAATTTGCCTCCACTTCATTGCTAAAGTATTGCCACCCCAAACTTCACACCCATAGAGAACCACCGACACCACTAACAATCCAAAGAGAGTTTTCTTAGTTTTCCAGTCCCATAATTCAACACTCCTGAATCTATTTTGCAAAGAGTATAAAGCTTTCCATCCACCTTGAATCCTTTTTGCTCTACATGTCTTCCAACTAAGCCTATAGTGAAAATCAAGGCCAAGGTACTTATAGTCACTAACCACTTGCAAGGGACTGCCTTTGAAGACAAAATCTATAACTTCCTTATTTCTTTTCAAGGTAAATATCATAACCTTAGTTTTGCTGGTGTTCACTTGCATCCCAACCTCCTGACAAAATAACTCAAGAGCTTTCAAGTGATCCTTCAAATCATGCACTGTTTTTGCCATTAGAATAAGATCATTAGCATAAAGTAGCAATTTTATTACATAATCAGTCAGCTCAACTCCTCCACCACCAAAATTGTCTAACCATTCCTCTAATTTGTCAATATACAACCCAAATAATGTAGGTGAGAGAGGGCAGCCTTGTTTGACGCCAATCTCACTTCCAAAACATTCCAACATTCCCTGTTTAGTTCTGATTTTAGCTTGAACCTGCTCATATAACCTATGAACAACAACCCTATGCTTTTTAAGAATTCCCAACTCTTCCATTCTAGACCATAACTTGTTTCTAGGGACTGTGTCAATTTTTTTTTTGAAGTCTACGAAGCAACAAAGACCTCACTACCCTGCTTAACCCAAACTTTCTTAATCAAGTAACTAAGTGTAATGCAGTGATCAATGGTAGAGTACTTTGGTCTAAAGCCTGCTTGACCTTTTGCTCTCTTTCCCTCTTTTTCTGCCCAGCTACTAATCCGACACTCAACCATGCTCCCAAAGAGTTTACCGAAGAGCGGGTTAATCATTATAGTGTGGTAATTTGAGGGGTTGTTGATATCTCCACTTTTGTGCAAAGGGATGACGACATTGGTTGTCCAATTTGTTGGAAATACATATTGAATAACCCTATTGAATATTCCTTTGATGTGTGGTGTGAGGGCATCCACACCCCATTTTAAATATTCTGATTGTAAGCCCTCTATGTCACATGCTTTTCCCCCCACAAGCCTTTTAACTCCTTCTTTAATGTCTCTTGTGGAGAAGAGTTTAGCCCTTGAATTAATCATAGGAGGAACATCTTTGTCTTGCACCCTCTCATATAACAGTTTTGCATATTCTAGCCATTGTGAGTTTGTGATATTATTTTCTTTGACTATGTTTTTTTGTTATAATTCTTTCCAGAACCCTCTCGGATTGTGCCTACCCATGGAAATTAGCTCTTTTTGTCTTGTTTGCATATAAACCTCTTTTTTCAGTCTCACAAGTTTTTCATACTCCTTTTTATTTCCCTCAAATTTATCTATTCTTTTCGCTGCCTTGCATTCTTCGTCATACCACAGATTCACTGGAAAGCTATTTTTGTTGCCTTTCTTAGATCTAGATCTTTTGCACCAACCAAGAGCTTTGAGGATTATTGAAGTCAGATTATTGTTGCATATTGTTTTTCTATTTATATTGGTCATCTTAGTACCGCCCACCTCTTGTATCTGCTTTTCAAGATTTGTTCAAAAAATTTATTGGTTTTCCTGTGTCAAGAGGATTGTTCCATGAAAAGGCTCCTTTTGATTTGGTTGCAGCCTAGTCTGATAATTAGTGTCTTGTTGCATGCTGATTTTTCCATATACATGGTTGCGATCTGATTTCATTTCCATGGGACACTCCCTCACCTCCACCTCAACCAACCTTGCCATAAGGTTCTTTGAACAAATAAGATAGTCCACCACGCTTTGCCCATTGTGAGTGTGACAGGTAATGTTCGCTGAACTCGGCCAACCGTTTATCCCATTGCATATAACCAAACCATACACACTGCATATCCCTAACAATTCTACTTCGTACTGAGTGATGCCTCCTTTTATGTCTTGAGAATTTCTTTCCCACTTTTGGTTCTCTTCTTCTTCTTCTAACCATAGGGGGTTGTTTCTTATTCCCTCTTCCTTTCTAAGATATAGAGCTTGATTATTTGCAGTCCTTGCGTTAAAGTCTCCTATTAGGATAATTTCTCCTATATTATTATATGCTGAAATGTCATTTTTTAGAGTTGCATAAGGATCCTCCTTATCTAGTTTCTTCTTCTTATAAAATTTTGAGCCATGTGGAGCAAAGTAGCAGGTTGCAAGATATATCGTGAAATCTTTGATCTTTATTTTCAGCCATATGTATTGGTTATTTGGGTCTTCTTTTTCCACTTGTATGGTTCTTTCCCATGATTCTTTTATCAAAACCGCCACTCCCCCATGTCCTTTAACACTTTCTGTTAATTCATTCCAAACCGAAACCTTTAAGTAACCTTCAAAAATTGGAATCTTACAACCATCATGCTCATGTGTTTCAATGAGGACAATTATGTCCTTCCCCTCTGCTATGGGCCCTAAACCAGGACCTCTCCTCCAAGGGTAGCCTCTACAATTCTAGCTTACTATTGAGAGGTGTTTTTGGGGGGTCCTGCCTTCCTATTTGCCATGTGCCATTTTATTACTGATTTGGGCTTTCCCTTTGTACAACCATGCTTCATTACCTACACTTCTTGTTGCTACAACTTTATCCCACTCTTTTCTTCTTTCTTTTAATTGTGTTGGAGTTAGATCATCATCTATGTAGAAATGTGTACCTTTAAGAAACCTTTTGTTCCTTACGATTTTGTACTTGTCTTCCACATTTTTTAATGTTACCCTTATATTCCTATTTCTGCCATCCTGCAACACTCTACCAATTCTGCTAGCTTTGTGGATATGCCCTATCCACTCCAACTTGTCTACTAGAAAGTCTTTTATTAACTTATCAGTATATTCTCCTTCCCCATGATCTTTCAACCCCTTTATTATTAAGTTTTCTGCCTTATCATGATGGTTTCTTTCCTCCCATATATGTTATTTAACTTGCTTCTCTACGAGTTCTTTTTGATTCGTTGTTGGCCCTTGTACCACTTGGGCCCATGATTTTACCTTGTCTAATTGTTCCTTTAACTTAACTTCTTTAGCTTCCCTATTTGCTATTGTTGCATGAAATTCTTGTAAGTGAGAATTGCCATCCATCTCTGCCACTTTAGGAATGCTGCCATTGTTGATATGCTTTATCTCCTGCTTTAAGGCTGAGATTTCTTGTTGTCCTATTTTTATGCTGACTTGCAACTTGCCTATTTCTATGTTGAGTAGTTTGTTTTCTTGCGAAAGCTTCTTGGTGACAGCCATGGCCTCTTGCCATTTGTCACCTTTTAACTGCTCAGACAACTCTAACTCTTCCAACCTCTTTTTTAGCCCCATTAGCTCACTAACATATAGATCTGAGGACCAGATTAACGAAGTTGAACTAGGGTTGTATAAATCATTTTTGCCTTCTACCTCTATCTCTAAAACTGCCTCCTCTTTCTGTTACTTCACCTCTTCAACAAACTTGAAATGATGGTTCTTTATGTAACCCTTTACAAACTAATTTTCATGGTTTTCTTGCCCTCGTAAAGGTATTCTGACTTGCCATTGCATTGATTTCAAATTAACTGTTGTGCGGCTAAAGCTCATAAGCTTTAGAAGAATTGTAACAAACTTATTGCAACCCAACCACTTTAGCCTTCTTGTTATTTTAACTTGCCTTCGTTGCAAGATCCTTTTATATTGTTTGGCATTTACAAATGTTAATTTTCCCCTTGGGTTTGTTTCTTTGACTTGAGTATTACTTTTCTCACGACAATGCCAGAATGCCTCTGAATCTACAACTATTATGAAAACGTGAGAATCTTTTGAGGTGCAAGGTGGGACATACGACACTAACATGTCAACATGTGGTGCCATTTCAGATTCTTTCATATTTTTTTATACCTTTGTCCCCACCAATCTCTACCAAAAGAATATTAACCACGCTTTTCTTGTGGTTTGAAAGCCCTATTACTGATCCTACAACCTGTTCGCTAGGGTTACCCACCATAGCACAGACCCAGTTTTACACTGAACACCGCTTGATGTGTTTCACAGATGCAAATAAAACCTAGTCTTGATTTTAACTTGCCATAATTTTAAAAGTGTTTTTTAGATAGAGACAAAAGGAACCCAAGAAGAATGTGGGGGACTCATCTCTGACTGCCCAGAAATTGTTTCCATTTCACACTGTTGGCCCCCAGAATTAGTTTTGTGTAAGGACAATATTTCTCAAAGAAAAATAATTAAAAAAATTAAAACAATGGTTCATTTTACACAGTAGGTACTCGAAAATTAGAAAATGTCGAATGCAATGGTGCCTACTATGCAATTACTAATAATAAGTTGAAATGCTGGAAGGAGAGCTTTAAGAGGATACTCCCGAGGATTCAGTATTTCTTCTCTAATTGTTTGGTTGGAAAAGCTTTTCATGTCGAGTAAGCATGTCTTGGTTTTCCGAGAGCTTGTTTGTCTTCCTCTTATTCACCACTGTTTACTTTTTCTTTTACTCGTTCTATCCTCTCTTACGGAACAAAATGATTAATTTTCATGTAGGTGGTGTTTATTAAAAATAGTGTACTAAGTTATGTCATGATTTAATGTAATTAGATAATTTCGAGTTAATCTTCAACCACCCATAATAGTAGTGGTTCACAAGACATAATGTTATTGCCATTGTTGGCCTGTTGGAGTGTTTCTGATACTGGCTTCTTAATTTTCAAAATTTTCTAGTTTGCTGGGTTTGTCTAGTGTATTAAGCACTAGCTTCTGTATTTATTATTTTCTCAGTACATGTCAAATCTTCATACGTCGAGCTGCTGAAAATGGAAGGTTTTCAGAGTGATTGATTATTCTTTCATCTTCCTTTACCTTGAGGTTCTGCCGCTCCTTTTTCAGTCGGGAAGAGAGACTTGCGTATAACAAACAAAATTTGTTGGCAGTTGGATCTTTGGTAGGGGCAAACCCCTAAGACATTGGACCAATCTGTAGGTGAATTTGGCTCTAAATTCTTCTTCTTTTATGCGTAATCTACTTTTGCTTCTCGTTCCTTCATTCATAACTGCAGCTAGGAGGATTTTCAGTAGCTGATCACTCCAATTGCTTCACAGGAGATTAATTTCAGTAAAAAAAAAGTTTGGAGAGAGGAAAACAAAAATGGAAACAAGTAAAGACCTAGAAATCGAATACTTTAGAGGATCATTAGAAAGGAAAACGAACATTATCTTGTAAGAAGTGTTTACTTTATTTTCTCATTAATTAGTCGGGGGATTCTATTGGGCCCTGCCCAAGAGAAAAGAACATAAGTTCAACAAAACGGCTAACAAATATTCATAAAAATTCAAGAACCCGCAAAATGCCCGTCACGCTAGGGATTGTGAGAAAAACTATTTACCCAGCAAACCGCAAGAACAGATACCAATCACAAGCAAGAATTCATCGGAATACAATTCTCAGCCATAGGCCAAAAGACAAACCAAGGGGCAGTATATTATTGACATGCTGGAATCAAACACATGCCAGCTTACACCCTGCACGACCTTACAAAAACAAAACCAAACAAAAGCTGAGCAGGAGCTCAGCATACACCTCAACGTCCAAGCCGTGACACAGGGGCACCGTTCCAATCCATTGTCTCCACCACCGTAAGGCATCCTGCTCTGGCAAACAGGTCCAAAGCTGAAAACTAAACGCTAATAATGATCCTGCACACTTTTTGGCCCTGTGAACTATTTTCCTACAGAAGACTGGAATAGTGTGATCGCTCATCGCTAGTAACTTTCAGTCATCCATTACTATGCGTGAGCATCAACACTAGCAAAACTTTACCATGTCAGTGCAATCGGCTTGAAGCACGTTGACCTCATGTCGGAGAGAATTCAACTTCTCCACCTCAATGCCAGATGTTCCACCTTCTTGTGCCCCTAAAGTTCCTTCAGATTTAAATTCAACATTTGCAAAAGGAGAAGCTGACATACTTGCAAAATGTTTCGGTAGCAACATTTATAGGAGCCAAACCCTAGGAGTCACATCTGGAACTCCAAGTGCCAGCTTTGAAATAATATTTTGGTGCACCATTGCTTTAGATCACGAAGTGCCTTGCATACCAAGACCAGACCCCCCCATCACTGCTTTAAATTGCCATAGGAGAATTGTACCAGAATATAGAGGCTCGATAACTATCTGTCACCACTCCCTTTCATTGCAGATCCCTTATTGATTGTCCATTCTTTTTGCGGGCCATGAGAAAAACACAGAGAGCAAAAAGAGCCCCCCCCATGCAGCAGCCACCTATCAGCCAGCCTACCGGCACAAACAGTGCATAGACATGAACACAAAGAGCCAATGCTTGAACAAATAGGATTAACACACATGTGGCAACAAATCTTGATCCTTTTCACATGTGCCTACAAGTCTCTCCAACTAGACCACAATGCATCCTCCAACATTGGAAATAATGAAACACAAACACAATCACGAACCTTAGATAATCCTAAGGACAACATACTTAATGAAGAGATTTAAGGAGGCTTATAACACAGATGCTGTTCTGGTCCCTCCCATGAATTAGAAAGGTAGCTGTAGAGAGCAGTCAGAGGATCTTGATCAACTCCAAAATTAGCCAAAATGTCTGCTGCCACATTTAAATTGAGCCTACAATGTTGAAAGCTAACATTGACAAACTTAGAGCCCGGCACCAAAGTTTCTTCTGCATAATGCCTTAATCTCCAATTGGGACAGGAACCTTTATGTACGACTTTAATCAATAACAAGGAATCACCTTTCACTATATGTTTATCCATTTTTTTTGAAGCCGTAGACACCATACCTGCCACAAATGCTTACCCTTCGTCTCATTGTTAGATTTGTTTCCCAGGAAGAGGGAGCCCCCATGCATAAATGCACCATTCACATTTCTCAGAACAAATCCTACCCCAACATTTCCCAGGTTTCCTTGGGAAGCACCATCAAAAATTAAGTTTACATTATTCTCAGGGGAACCACTGAGTTCGGGGAGCATTTGCTACACTTTGCCTACTTTGGTTTCTTCCAGTATTATTTTCTCTTATCTCTTCAGTGTGTTGAAGTGCTTACTTTCATTATCAAGTCTTCTGTCTTTTTACTAGTAATGGTTGTCTTTTACAGTGACATCTTAAGCATGTTTTTTCAAAAAATTCTGTTCTCATTGTATTACCTAATATCTGTAATGATTCACTGTTTGCATTGTCACCATGTCTGTGAATTTTCCATGTTTTATATTCTGAAGTAAATGGCTTGCTCAAACGTCAAACCAAAACTTATTGACAGTGTATGGGTGATGGTTCCTATGAAGCAGAAATGGAGATTGTACAAAAGCCAAACTTGATTAATTTCTCTTATCTGATAAATGAGAGGCATGTATCGAGTCAGAGAAACCTATGCAACATCCATAAAGATAAATACTTTATTGGCACAACACCACACCCAAGCTGTGGAATCATTCACTGTCAAACAAGTTTATGCAGATCCACAAGTTTCTACAAAGCTGTATATAAGACCAAACAAGTAGAATGCTTCAAGTCTTTTGGCAAGAGGCTAAAAGAAACTCGAGGGAAAGCACATGATCTTCTGGTAGGATGTTTGGCTGGCTTTCAACTATAATATCTGATGACCATATTATTTCTTTGAATAGGAATTGAAAGTTACCTTCTTTAATGGTTGCCAAAGATTTTGTTTTTCTATTGAATGCTAGATCATCTTATATTCTCTCGTAGGCACTGACCATTGACATTGATGGGTGCATTCAGTCTGTTCGAGCATCATTGGATGATGAGTTTCGTTCCTCTCAAAATATTGCAATCAGTCTGTATAGACGATACCGGAATGTTATAAAACGCGGCTGTGGTGACAACCTTAGAGTATGTCCACTGATCTGTTCTTTGATTGATATTATTTGATTGTGATGAATGGGACCAAAGAGCGGGTTTTTACCATTGCTTACAAGGACACCTAGTCATAGAGTTGGAGTGGTCATTAAAGTTGGATACTTGGTGTCAGAATAAAGGTAAACTTTTTAGATGCCTTTCTTTGAGCATTTAATGCCTAATGCTTTTGAATAAATTATTTTATTTATCATTAGGAGTTTGTCAAAGCTGGGGTGACTGCATATGCTGTGGGATGCACAGATGAAGGCTTACGCAAGGAGCTTCTTAGATTAGAAGTCTCTGATGTCAAAGTAGAAGATATTCCTAGCAGTGGTGGTAGCACTGGATTAAAGTTCAAAATTTCTGCCGAGGAGGTGAGGATATTTTAGCTTGGGAATTCACTGTTCTAATGGTAAGATGGGATTTTTTTGTTTAGATGCTTGTAAAATTTCTCACTTGTCATTAGTATTTAGTGTAAAATGTCAATTTAGAAATCATATTGCTATGCTTTCAGACTTTGCAGCCCTTGTATTGTGCACATTTTTTTACGAGCAATAATTCACTTAGCTTTTGTTATGTAGTTTGGTGAGAAAATTCAGGGGAGGCTTTACATAAGGAAGGCAAAAACTTTCAGGACAATGTGTGCATGTAAAATACAAACAGAAACAAACAAATTATATATGCCCAAAAAGTGAAGATTGAATGTATATAAACACACTTTTTAGTGCTTTAATTCACACTTGTTAGTGTGACTCAAAATGGAATAGATGTGCTCTTTGAATTAGAAGGGGAAGCTCCTTGTAAATTAAAATTAACCTAAAATTAGACAATATGTACTTGCAATGTACAATCTTTATAGTGATTTTTGGGGTGATTCAAGTTCATGCTGATTGTAAATGTAAATGTGTATCTTTTTGGTTTTGTTGGGGGTTAAAGGCTAAGATGCTCTTTCAACACTAAGCAAAGAATTTTATTCTTTTGGATTGAAAATAACTTGTAAGGCTAGACACTAGCATTATTCATCTAAATATAGATTGAACAATACAAGTACACATTCAGATTGAATAGGCCAATAAATAAAAACTATATGGATTTAGTAAAGTAAATGAAGGACTTGGTGCAAAGCCATGATATCCAATTTCAAAAAGACCTACAATACAAAGCTTGCAAATTTGGTAGACGCTATTTAATGTACCTTAGCACACAAAAAAAACATAGACACTTAGAAGCAAGATAGGCATAACAAATCCTATTGAGCGAACAAACATTGAATTTTGGATTAACAATTGCAAATACTTGGTGAATAGTAATTTTAGCAATATGAAGGCTTGTGAATTACCATTGATCAAACTAAGTGCAAAAAGGCAATTATTCATAGTTCTTATAAACAATTGAATGAAAATAAATGAAAAAATTATTGCACTCCTACACTAACTACGATTGCTTGCATGATCTGCAAGCTTTATTGCAAATTAATTCTATCCACTAATTCTAATTCTAAAACCTTGCAACCTCTAATTAAATTGTAAATTGAATTTATTGCAAGCTACGATTTAATGCTCAAATCTAAAGATAGATGATTTAGAAATAACTATTTCTAAGCTATAAATAGTGAATGTTAAAAATAACATGGGCTCCTTGTGTTAAAAATGTTGACCATAAAAAATAGCACTGTCTATAAATAGTTCTGGCTAAAAATAGCAAATCTTAGAATATGCTCTTCTTGTTAAAAATGGTGATGACTAAAAATAGCTCAGTGGGCTATAAATAGACTTCTATATAGGTGATTTTAGATGATTTTGATGATTCTATAACTTTTCATCTGATTAGGCCAATCCTTTGAAAAACCTTGACAATCCATACATACATCCCTCCTTTGTAGAGTGTATCCCTATTGGCAGGCTATGATGTCCCCTTTTAGCAATGTTGTATATTTTCTGATTTTTTGAAACAAAACACAAACTAAAACAGCAAAATCAAAGTGAAACTAATTGCTGGAAACTTCTTATCAAACCCTCTACGGCTAGAAAACAATTTCAACTTCACCCCAAACTAGCAAATTCACTTATAAATGATAAATAACACAAATGAAAATGTTGGTTAAGGTCTAATATGAAATGGGTAGCCAACTTAACACCCTTTTATATGCAATTACATTTAGATTTGAGTAATCAATGCTCACAGACATCAAATATAAGTTCTGATATGATTGAAAATAATTGAATTAACCCTCAAATGTTAACAAGCATTCAAGATCGGAGTCCTAGGGCATAGTTGAAAATCTCAGACTTGGCAATAGCTTGGCAATAATTGAATTTTTAAAAACTTGGGACTCGGCAAAAACTTGGGAAAAAACTTGGCAATAACTCGACAAATTTTTTCAAACATTTGAAAATACATAATTTTTAAAAATATTCTTCAAAAACACACATATATTGAATTTGTAGAACATATTATTAATTTCCATCATATATAAATCAAAAATTGAGTTTGATACATATCATAGACCAAAAAACAAGTTCAACCTTTGAATACATATGAATTTCAAGTTTTGGTAAAATGAAAATTATAAATCATAAATTTCGTCTATCACTAAAACTCAAAAAAGTTGTTGCTGTTGTGTGGGTGTTGGTGAAGTAGATGGTACAGCTGCAATATGCTCAATAAGAGCCTCAATAGTGTAATGTCCCTTCCTCGGTTTGCTCGAGAATTTGCTTGTAGATTAGGTTTAGGGGTTTCGAAAAAGCAGAATAGACCCACTAGGGCAAAACTGATCTTTCTGTGATTCTGATTGCATCAGCTTGATGAGGAAGTATTTTGAGCCAATCAAAATCAGTCTCAACCCTAGAAGCCAAACTTTCTATTTTTAGAAAATTTTGACAGTATATCCATTTCAAAAGAAACCCAAAAAAACCAGAAAAACCCAAAAAACGTTTCTATTTTTAGAAAACTGCAAATTGCTAAAAATAGAAATTTTCCTAAAATTTAGGGCCGAAAAACTAAAGTCTGGGTATTGTTGATTTGGTCGCTTTGAGCTGACCCAGATTGTCAGGATTTGAAAATTTCAAGTTTTTGACCCCCATGCATGACATGCAAACCCCAATTTTGACCTTTTTGACAAATTTTGACAAGACTTTGACTCATTTCTTCAAAATGCCTAAGTGTAGCGAAAATTTTAGTTTGGGGTACAACACCCTTCTCAGCAGTGATCAATGTAGTTGGCCATTGGCCTATTCCAGAGACCCGTAGGCTACTTGGAAGCAAAAAATAGGGTTTCCTATCATTTGGAGGATGTTTCAGCTTTTTCAGAAGCTTGCATGTGGAGTTTTGGATTTTGGATTGTAGATTCTTTTTGGGTTTTCGGAGAGCTTCGCAATGATATGACCTACAACGCATTTGGGTAACTTTTCAAAATTTACTATTTTTAGTAAATTCTATTTTTGGCAGTGTCACAGTTGGCAGCAGCATAAAGAGCTTTCCTCTTCAAGCAGTGCAATGAGCATTTTTGGTTTTTGGCCTTGTGGTGCATTCATGGGAGAAATTAATTATTTTAAGTCATAAAGGTTATATTTTCACTTTATGACCCCCTTGGCCTAGAGACATAACTTCATGTTGTTTTAAAAAAGGGGACTTGAGGGTGGACGCCTCATTTAGAGGTTATTTTAATAATCCTAAAGTAAAAAATTGTTTAAGAGGAGTTGGACGCCACCTCTAAGGAAGATAATATTTTACTATCAAATTTTATGTCTCCTTCAAGTTGGACGCCACTATGGAGGGAAAATAAAGTCAATTCAAATTCAAATAACCTCGTGGGTTTGGGCGCACTTTCTAGAAGCTTCTAGAGGACCTTCTCAAAGTCTATAAAAGGAGGCACTTGCTCTTCATTTCTCATCCATGAAGAAATTATAATGTTATGTTGCCGAAATGGTGAGTGGTTTGCTTCGAGGAATGCATACCTCCTAGCTTGGACTTGGTTTCTTGCTTGAAAGGTAGCAACTAGCTAAGTTAGAGGTTGTTCTTAACTCTTGAGAGCAGGTTGAGCTTATTGTAATGGAGTCTTTGATCTTTTCTGATGTCTTTTGGTGTGTTTTGTTAGGTTACAGGTTGCTGGTTTGGGAGTATCTGAAGTAGATTTTTACTCATAGCTCTTTGGGCGAATTTTGTTTGGTTCTGGGCATTTGTCATATCTCTTCCTTGGCTATGGGAACCCCTTTGTGCAAGTTTTGGGAATTTTTGGAGAAGTATAGGATTTTATCAAGGTGGTCGCTCCTTTACCAGGCTGCGCTTTGCCTAGGAAGTCTTAGAAATCTTTAGAAAAATAAATAGCATTAGTTTGTTGCAGTTTCTCAGTTCTTTCTTGGTCGCCATCTTCCTAGGAGTTCATTGCATTTGGTTTCATGTCATTTGGAGTAGTTTTGAGGGAGTTATGTGCATTTTAGTGAGTTTCATAGTTGTTGGTCTGTAGTTTTCAGTTTGCTGGTCTGTTATTTCGGTTTGTAGAAGTTGGAGATTTTGGAGTGGTTTTTCATAGTTGGCGAGTCCTTGATGCTTGGAGACCAAATAATAACATTTTCAGCTTCTTATGCAGCTTTGAATATTGGCTACTTGCAGATTTTGTTCAAATTGAAAAGTTGTTTCAGTAGTACCAATCAACTCTCTAATATCTTTGCATTTCATATTGTATTCCCACTCTAGTGGAAGAGGCTGGCCACACTGTCTTGTTTACATTGTTTAAGCATTATCATTCTCGCCATGGGCAAAAGAGATAGGCCTCGCCGTCTTTGCATTTTCTACTTGGGGTCGGCTTGCTGCCCTTCTTTACTTTCGGCACTTGCATTCATATTGCTGATTGGCTATGCCGTCAAATCACTCTTGCTGAAATACATGGTCGAGTTGCATCTTTTACATTTCAGCATTGTACTTCTTTCAGTTTTGAATACTAATGATCCCCGACGCCATATGTTAGCATCTCACCCACCTTGGGTCTTGAGTGCACATTCTTGGCATAGGTTTACTTTCTAGTACTGCTTTAAGATTTTGGCTAATGCTGACGGGTGGCATTGTTGAAAATTTGAAAAAATTTCAAGGGGGTCATTTCACAATCATTCGATATTTAGAGACAACACCAAGGAGAAATCGTAGGGGTATAAAGATCTAGTCAAGAATAGCGATTAGATAGAGACATAAGTCTCTTACACATTCAAACACATGCTTTTAATGTAATAAGTCAGAAACAACGATTATACTTTCTTTTCAATTTTCCATGCTTGAACTGCTAATCAAATCAGATTTCATTATTCAAAATTTATATCAGAAACATGGCATCATAATACCTTCTCCTATAAATATATGAGTAATAGTGTCAATCAGTTAAGGTAAATCGAAAGTACATAGTAGAGGTTTATAACCATTTATACCCTCTTATAGAAATATTGGTTCTTTTACATATTTTGACATCTTAATCTATAAGATTGAAGGCAAAATTTAAAGTAACTCTACAAGGGACGTTACAATTGGTAGCAGAGTTGGTAAACTGTAATGTCCCTTTCTTAGGCAGCTCAGACTATAGCGGAGGTTGGCCTACTATTAGGGTTCCCGTAGGTCAGTAGAATGGTTAGGGGACCCAACTTAGGGCTGTGGAGCTTAGTTAGGAGTTTTATGAGCCTTTCAGTTTGGAGCTCAGTTGATGAATCCAGGGATAAATTGGAAATATTAAAGTTTGCTTTAATGGAAAAGTAAAAAGTGAATAGTAACATAAAATTATAAAGGGAATAGTGAAAAGTGTCCCCATCCTAGTAACTCAAAGTCGTTTTTAAAAAGTAGCCCCTTCTTTTGATGAGGAAAGACCCTCAAGTTATTATTTTATTTCTTTTTATAAAAAAACTCAAGGGAGGTTATAAAGCAATATGTTGGGCTCATTTTTGGGCATTCTATTCTCATTTTGACAAAAACAAATTGCAGGTTTGAGTTCTAGAAGAGGGTTTCAGTAGCAAACAGGTCTTCTGAGGACAAAATCCCTCGGAGGATAGTGAATTGGACGAAAACCTAATTCACAAAATAGGGAAATCTACCTAGGGTTTCCATTTGGGCATCATTGGTCTTCATCACAGGTTAATTTGCATTTAGAATTGATTGTAGGAGTGAGTTGTCAGAATATAATTGCAGATTGGGGCTTCTTATTAGCGGATATCATCATTTCAGTGCATTCACTAGCTGGCCGTATTATTTGGGTGTCATTCAGTCAAACCCTAGCTGGAAATTAGGGTTTTCAGACCACTAAAGAGTAGATCAGACTTTATATCGGATCTTTTTTTCGTATGCTTTGGCTCTAGCAATTAAATATTCAATAAATTGAGTGTTGGCTTTCGGATATGCAAATTCTATGTAATCGGTGGGTCAATTTCACTTATTCTGAAAATTACATTTGTTGTCCTAGGAAAATCATAATTCATAATTTTGTTTCAGTCATTTATGTTTCTTTAGCATCTATTTCTTTTTTCGCAATTATCAAGCACAAAACCTTAAAAAAATTAGAAAACCACCAAAAATCACAAAAAACTCATAAAACAACAAGAAACAAATAGAAAACAAATTCCCTATTCGCTGGTCAAAGTCAAATCATAAATCAAACTCAAAAAAATTGGATTAGATTTGGGTTGGGAACCTTTCAGTGGTATCAAAGCCATATTCTTGCCAGCCAATTGGGTAATAATTGCATTCAATTGGTGTGAAATCAGTTGTGCACAAGTCAGTTTGGATTTGGTTTTCAGTTTGGACAGCGAAAAAGGTCATCATGGTGAAGTTGTTTAGCAATAAATAGGCATGGAAAGAAATTGAGCAAACACAATACAAGACCATACGAAAATTTCAGCGTTTAGGTGATTCACTTTCAAGGTTGGGACACTTTCAAGGATCATCTTCACTTTCTACTAGCAAAAGTCCAACACGACAAGACAAAAAAGTAGTAGTGATTAGCATATTTGAGGAGTATAGCATTCTTCCTCAACGTGTTAAGGACAATTTTCCTTTCAAGGACTACATGGACATGCACCCGAATCTTTGCCACAAGATTGAGCATGCAAGGAAGGAATATCACACTATAGCTTATGAATTGTTTATACATGGAATGGGTAGAGAATCTTCACATATGGTTGATACAACTCTTCATGAGAATGATTGGGTGTCTTCAAGTTCCAATGAGGTATGCAAAAATTTATATGATGAATTTGATAGATATGTTGATTTGAATCAAGAAGACATTAGGACAGCCTTGGGTAATGATTTGTCTACATTCTCCTTGCAAGAGGTTTCACAAGAGGCTCCTACCTTAGAGGCTAGCATAGATCATGTCAATGCTTTGGATAGCAATGGTATGGATTCTTTGGGTAATCATAAAGCATCTTCTAGTGTGATAGTTGATTCGAATAATGTCACATCACCTACATATGATGGCATCCAAGGATATTTGAAACAAAAGCCTTTGGTTTGGGAAGAAGAGGAGACAAATCAAAACTTGATGGTGTTTGATGACTACATTGTAAGCATAAAAGAAGAATGTATGGATGTTGAGTACACAAGGGATAAGCTTCTTGAGGTAAGCCCACAAGAAGAGCATGTTGAAGGAAGGAGGAATGATTTAGAAGGTCCAATTTGGTCTAATTTGCATCATGAAGTTCTTGACCTTCCTCTTTTGGAGAGCCCCTTGAAGGCTCAAAAAAATGATGATAGTGGTCACACACTTGATGGATCGGCCACAAGTGTTATGTCCATTTGTGGAATGAAACACTATTGGTTTTGTTATGGTTAGTCATGCATCATCTACAATGGAAGGACAATTGCTAAGATCATATGAAGCACTTTGTTTTGGATAGCTGATTTGTAATGTCCCCATTTTAGCCTGTTGTTGTTTTTGGGTGGTTTAGCCTATTCCTGGCCCTCGTAGGCTAACATAGATGGTTAGGGGGTCCCTCTTGGTAGTGATCAGTGTGTTTTCTCCTTCGGAGCTCAGTGTGGGTTTAGGTTGGGCCTTCGTTGACTTAGTTTCTCACACTTATTAGTTATAGTAAGTCACCATTTCAGAGGAGTCAGTATTCCTATATTTAGTAGGGCACCTGAACGGGTCTCAGTTGTAGTGTTGATCTCCTTAATCAGTTGGATGGGCGAAATATTAAGTATTTAATGAATAATTATCATTAATGGAATTTTAATGATAATTAATTAATATAAAGTTAAATTATAAAGTCGAAAAGTGTACTTTATATCCAATGGGGCCATGACTCTCAATTAAAATCACTTAAAGTACATTTATTATATCATGGATTTGAACGCCCAAGTTTGGAGACATATTATAAAGTTTTTATTAAAAACCTAAAAGTGGATTTGAAAAGCATATTAAATGCCATTAAGGGGTCGACCTCTTTTGAGAGGATATATAAAGGCATGAAAGCAAATAGAATGGATTATTGAAGATTATATTACTTGTGCTTTGGATGTTTGAGCAGGTTGGAGAAATTCTGAGGGTTTCTGCCATTGTTGAGCCTTTGGGAACAAAAAATCTCATAGGTTCTGCAATTTTGAGCCTGTGAAAGACCAGCTGAGATTATTGCCTGTGTGTGGGTTTCATCTAGGAGTTCAATCTGTGCATTAAAGTGAAGAATTATTCAAGGGTTAGAGCAGCATTGAAGGAGTTTGCATCTACAGGTCAAGAATATTAGTTGCTGCTAATATAGTTCAGTTGGAGGCATTCATTTCCAGATTTATTGCTGCTACAGCTAGGCAATTCCATTTCCAGCTTGGACGTCTTGTCCTCTATGCCAAAATGCCTATGGTATTGTGATTGTTTCATCATAAGAGAGGACGCCAGAGTCTTTAATGACAGTTTGAATGCTTATTGGTTTGGGGTTTACACACTTAGCAGCCAGGCGTGTGAATCTTAGAGGAAAACGCCTATGTATCTGGCATTTATCAGTTCCAGCATGAGCGTCCAGGTCTCTAATGAGAGTTGCAGCCAATGATAAAGTGGAGAACCTTCTTTTTGTTGCCAATCAATTATCTTCAGGTTCTTTAGATTGCTGTTAATGATTCCAGAATTCTGTGATATATTTGTAATCATTTGGAACTGTTGAAAAATCAATAAGAGGACTTATATGCTGCTGTCATTTAGTTTTCAGCTTACTTGCATATTAGTTTGTAGTTGAAATCATTAGTTTATTTCCAGTTATCTTGTATGCATTGTTACTTGCATCTCCTATATTTGAAAAAAAAAACAAAAAAAGTCATATATTTGCAAAAACCTTCAAAAATTACATCATTTGCAAAGACTCGGAAACCGGAGAACTAGTGGGGTTCTTACATGATTAGGAAGACTTGGAGGTTTCTTACTAAGAAGATCTTGCAATTTGATAATTGTTGGTTCGTCTTGTATACTACACCTTGGTGTTTGCCAGTTAAAGAAAACATATCAATTATGGAGGTGATGGTATGGATTAGAAAATGGGACAGCAATATTTTGACATCACATGAGCATGAATCCAAGCTAGATGGTTGTGAAAAGAAATGTAGCATGGTAGACATTTATGAAAAGATAGATAAGCATGAGGTGATGGTGGGTACTTCTACTTGCCTACAATCTGAATTTATAACAGCAGTGGGAAAAGAACATGAACCAATTTGTAGGTTGGTGCCTCACCCTTATGATGTCGATACTTCGATTGAGTATAAGGATGTCATAGCTTCAAGGATTGATATGCTACAAGATTGGGCTGCTAAGTGTATGCAAGTGTGCTCTTGCATTAAAGTTTTCCTGGGTAATGAAATAAAAGGTAAAATCAGTCCTAGTGTTTTGATTTTAAACAGCAGTGGTATATCCTCACTTCCTCATGATATTGCAGCTGCTAGTCATTGGGAAACGAGTGATATTGATTCTACTTTGATTGGTACACCAGATGCATGCATTGGTCATGGTAATTTATATGATGCATCTCATTATGGGACTGATTTTAGACAATTTGGAGTAATTGAGATAAAACAGTCTCAAGAAATGTTTGAGGGATGGCTTGACAAGGCAACGAAAGCTAAGTTGATAGCACAACAAACCAAGCTGCATTGTCAACAAGTTCGTGACACTTTGTTGTACCCAAAATATTTTTTTTTGGCATTCTGCTTAAATCGAGCTAAACAATGTAAAAATGCCGTCAAAAGTATGTTTTAGGTCAAACCAAACATAAGGTCTTTGCGGGTTTCTATCAAAGAACCTATGGTTAAAATTTTGAAAAACTGAAAATTAGGGTTTTATGCCCCTATTTTTAGGGAAAACCTAAAAAATAGGACCTTCCCGGAAATGATTGAAAATGATTTTGATAGGGTTAATTGACAGCCGATAACTTCCAATCCACATTCTGTATACTTCCTCTATTTCTGTCTAAAATTCTTGCATGACCGAGAAAACGACAGATTATCACAAATCTAGCCAACTGGGTATGATCAACACAACTTTTTCAACAAAACCCACATGTTAGATTTTTCCAAAAAAAGTAGCCCTGCTGCCCCTATTTTTTTGGGTTTTTTGGAAAAGGTCATAATTTTGAAAAAAAAAACAAACTGGGTTTGTTAAGCTTTGAAGCATGAACAAAACCCATGTGTTGGATTTTTCTGAGAAAAATCACTTTCTGGTGCCTCGCTGCCTCTGCCATCAAAGGGCTTTTGCATGTTATAGAAAAACACGTTTTTTCGAATTTCTGACGATCTGGGTTTGTTTAGAGAATTATTCTCAACAAAACCCATGTCTCAGAATTTTTCGTAAAAATTAACCCCGGCGAGGCTATTTTTAGTAGTTCCAGAAAAAAAAGTTGTTCAAGTAGCACTGTGTGCATAGTCAATCTTCAAGGTTTTCAAAACGCAGTTCTCCCAAGACGAATACAAGACCAAAATGGTCTTACTCCATGATTTTCTGAAAACGACTGACACCGATCTGCGTCGGGCACAGATTGACAAGCATAGACACAAGTCCATAGGTTCTATAATGGTTTCACCTTGTATACCTGATCGCCTTCCAAGGCCAGTTTAGAGGATTGTAACCGTTGGAATTT
This sequence comes from Sequoiadendron giganteum, assembly GCA_007115665.2. Classification (NCBI taxonomy): domain Eukaryota; kingdom Viridiplantae; phylum Streptophyta; class Pinopsida; order Cupressales; family Cupressaceae; genus Sequoiadendron; species Sequoiadendron giganteum. The sequence continues at coordinate 394,437,092 of CM021104.1, read as the reverse complement.
TACACATGCAACAAGTTCATGTGCATTTCTCACGGTTGGAGTGATCATGGTCAAACTTCGTGGTTTCATCATCAAGCCTCGCGGTTTCATCATACAACACACTTCCATTGAGAAAGATCAAGGAAAATGTCAAAGCTGCAAAAGAACGCGGAAGGTAGACATTCCCAACACAGAGCCGCCATCGGTTAAAACTACACTACCTTCCACGTCAAAGTGGAAACACAGACAAAAAGAAAAGGAGTAACCCTCCTAAGGGAAGCAAAATGAAGGAGATGCATACATCAAGTTGCTGACAAGCAATAAGCTGACGATTGACAGGCATGTAACGGTCTCCGTATGAAGAAGTCAATGAATGAACAAAAACACCGTTGACCAATGATGATGAGGTATCAAAAACCTTAAGAAGGAAGTCCTACCTGTTGACGTGTGTTTTATGACAATGCCAACACAGAATAAAATGTCCAACGGTCACTCTATTCTCTCTTGATCAAAGTGTTCCGCATGCTAAGATTGCGTGAAAGTTCATGCGTTCGACTCCAAGGTTCCTTTAATGTGAATAGACTCAGTTGGTTGATGTGAATATGCTGGGTATTCCAAGGGGACTTACGTAATTGTTCAACTTTATATGTTCAAGCAAGTGAAGGATTTTGACTATGATGCTCTGGTATTTGAATGGATCGGGAAATGCTGAATTTAAAGAGGTAAGGATAGGAATTCTACAATCTACTTCTACGGGTGGAATGCAAGGATTAGCTTTGACAGTCTTCAAACCAAACTTCGTTTTGTCTCCTCTTCGGACAATTCTGACAAAGCTGGTGCAATCTTCAAAGGATGAATGAGATGTTTAGATTGAGATTCACCATGTGCACCCCTTCACAATGAAGCAAGTGGGCACACTAAACACAATCGAAGTTAAGTGCTGAGATTCCAGTTGACCACGCAGGAGCAGACTTACCATCAGCAAGTCCGCTAGTGGTATGGATACGGGAAGATATGCCCAAACTAATGTCACATTCCACAATTAACTCTTCTTGCATGAAAACAAATCTACCTTACTTTACTCTATTCGAATTGGAAAGACGAAAAGACCTCGTCAACTGCCCACAACACAAAATGAAGTCACCAATCAATGAAATCTTTATATCATGAGAGTCTTACACAACAATCTTTTGCAAAAACTTTCAAAGGGAAAGTCTTTCTTTCCTTTCCAACTAAGCTAACTCCTAGCTCTACTTTAACTTCTATCAACCTCTATCTCTGTCTAGCTCTGATCTATTTCTGATTCTAATTCTAACTATTTACAAATGAGGGGGGATGCCCCTTTTATAATGAATCCAATTAGTGGACGGTTCAGATCTGATTACAATAAACGGCTCAGATTGAGCCACCCATGCCCTAATTAGGGCTTCTGCCCTAAAAACTGCCACCGAAAGGAGTGGGGCAATGAATGCGCCCTCCACTCCTCATCAATGGACCACTAACCACCATCAATGCACGTCGTCTCCTTCCAGAAGGTCGTCGTCCAGAAGGGCGTTTCCCTTCTCCTTCTCACTGGTTGCAAATCTGATGAATCTGGCCAAGACTGCCTCAACTTCCTGATCGGAGATAGGAGGAATGTGGTCCAACTGAAACTCTAAAACTGCAATGTTTGCCCATGCGGGGCACATGATTTCTTCCAGGCAGCAAGGGCGTCCTGGGTGTTCTGTATGATACTGGAGAACGTGGCTGTGTTCTCGAAATCATCCTGTGTGAAGGTTTTCACCTCAGAGAAGAATGGCGTCAATCTGTTTTTCAATCCTTTTGCAGTTATCTCTTAAGAAGTCAATCTTTTGGCAAAGATTGCCTCCAATGTGTTGAGGATTCCATCTAAGATGTTCGTCATGGCCTTTCTAACCCTGACCGAATCTGCCTGTGATGCATCATAGAATCCCCGGCGTGTGACTACTGAAGAATACCATCTGGCGAAGTCGTATCTATCCCCCTGCTGAATAACACCTCCCTCAACCAAAGTCTGTTGAGGCATGCTCATCAAAGCCCCTAAACAGAGAACAACTCTCGTCTGATAGATGCGCACCTCACCCCGAGCATGGTTAACTGCCTCCACTCTAGCCATAATATTGAAAGCTTGCCCATAGGCATGTGCAAGATCTTCCATGAACTTTCTTGTTTCTGTACGCACACTGGCAACCCACTTGTCTGCCTGCTATGCCATTCTCTTTAAATCTTCTAACCCACTGATTGACTCCTTGGAAAACTCAGCTGGAAGCTCAATTGCTGGATTTTCTTGCCCACAAGGACGGGACAAGTGCTGCACGTAGCCAATCAGTGTCTTGTGCTCTACCTTCAACCTTTTGTACTTGCCCTCAACAAGGGACAATCTATCCTTGAGTGCTCGATAGGAATTATCGCACTCCTCTACCACTTGTGCTCCAGTAGGGCGGCCTAGTTCCATGGTTGTCACAACATAGTTCTCAGGAACGACCTCGTCTCTATCACATTCTACCCGAGGAACTGCCATATGCAAGGTTCGGGATCCATCTTCGTCTGTGGATATTTTGGAGAACTTCCTAGCCTTTTTCTTTGCTGGAGGTGCGCTGATCCTCTGTAATAGTTCCTGCATCTCGGCTGCGGGATCAGTCTCATCCATGGGATCATGCCTCATTCTGTCCCTTAGCCATTCTAGCACCTCCTGCCGCATGTCAGATATAATAAAAGGCTGTTCTACCTTAGCCTCTACCTTGTGAACCTCTCCTCTGCCATCGTTTTGACGAGGCTCACCGTCATCAATAGGCTCCGTGTCTCCTGAGCTCTGGGCATCCTGATCTGAAGTAGCATCACCCTCGAGAGCCGCCTCAATTTCCTGCTGAAATTGAGTATCAGTAGCCGTCCCCTCATTTGTCTCTTGCTGATTTTCCTGTTGATGATCCTCTTGGGGCATGTTGATGCTCTGACCCACTGATTCTCTACGAGGTGGCTGACTTGCCACTTGCACTGTTTGCTCTACATCCAATCTCTCCCTTAGATCAACAAACAATGACACCTCCTGTAAGCTTGGAGAGTGTGTCCGAGATGGCGTATGCATGGACTCCTCAACTACCACTCGCTCAGGTCGAACTGACTCCTTTCCTCTAGGCTTTGGAGTTGGATTACTCCATCTCCTCTGATTAGTCGCCAGTAATCTGCTGTCTCCCATCAAATTGTAGGTAAGGGGAATTGACCTTCCCTTGAGTTGGCTAACATGCCTCTCTAACCAACTCCGTGTAAATGTCAAGACTGGGATACAAAGTGTATCCAAGTCAGTGATCTCTGGCGCAGACCAATCTGGAAGAGGTAAAGGTGTATCTCTTACTGTCTCGTAGTCAGCCTGTACTACGTTTATATCTTCCTCAATCTGATCTGGTACTGGGATGATCTCACACTCCTTGACCATCACCAACGGTATCCGAGAGAACATCCTCTTTCTGACTTCGATCTCATCCACTGCACTTGCCCAAAAGTCTTCGATTTGCACCTTGTGCCTGAATGCTTCTGTCAATATCCACTTGATGTTTCTGTGGGGATCGTAGTAGTGCTTGCTGGTGTGATAGGAAAGGTGGAAGAATTGGAGCTCCGATTCTGCCACTCTTGCTGCTTGCAACGATGGGAAGATTTCATCTAAATTTCCCATAGTAATCGAGAATCCGAGTCCACCTTTCTTCTTCTTCTTCTGAATCTTATCATAGGCAATCAGTTGCCTAGATACTTCCAGCATCACTATCCTGTTTGTGGGATACCGAGACAATCTGTATGGATAGGAGGAAAATCCTTGCAGCCTTAATGTAGGTGAATTTTGGAAATTGGATAAACCAACATCCAAATTTCTCAATCATTTCTTGTGCCTCCCTTGATATTCTGTGGTGGGTTCTTTGCTGCAAGGTCCTCGTTATGTGCATGGTAAAGGCATCATTGACCCTCTTGTAATTAGTCGTGCTTGTCAAATGCAACTGTGGACAAGCCTCATATATTTTAAACTGATGGGAACCACAACCGATTGGTTCCTTGTAAGAGATCCCTCTATATCTCGCCATGCGAGCCAGCATATAGACAAGGTAAGAGCCCATGTAAAATGTCTTCGTTCTCCTCACGCCACGAAGCTGCTCATGTATGTTATCACTGATCATCAGTGCCCAATCCATGCAATCCTTTCCCTCCAACACCAAGTTGACAAAATAGAACATCCAAGGTTCAAAGATGAACGCTTGGGGGCAACCTCCAACTCTGCTCAGCATCATAATGAGATCACCAAATTCCTGTCTCAAGTCCTCTGAGACTATCTGCTTGGGCAATTTAGTGCGAGTTGGCTTGGGTTTAATCATCCACCTAGTATTTATCAAATCAGCACACCGGTCTGTGGTGGATGAGTACATCTTTCCAGCTCTCTCTTTCATCTTGTAGAGCATCTTCTTATAAACCGGAATCCCGAATGCCTCTTCGATTGCCTCAGGGGTCAGGTTAGCCAACACCTTGCCATCTGGCGAAGTGACCGTCCTCTGTTCTGCATTTTAGTGGTAGGCGCATTCCATGATGAGTTTTGGACACCGGATAGCTGGCGGAAAGTTGGCAGCTGCATACAGTCCACTTCTGACAATACTGTGCGAAGTCACTGATGGGTGATGGCCTCCAGTCCCCATTATCCTTCTTCTGAATGCTTCCATGTTGAATGAGCCTAAGTTCGTGTCAGCTAGCCTGTCGAGCTTTGATGAAAAATTGGATTCCGGCAAGAATGACTTGCCTAGTTTCTTGATCATAGCCTGTCTGGACTCGGTGTGGTTGTTTCTGCCTGCAGCTCTTCTGCTTGATTCAGCCATTCTGCAAAAAGGCAAGAGAGTCATTAGAAAACAATATTTTATAAAACAATATATCGCTTTTGAGGGTGCCAGCAGATTTTTAAATAAAAAGGTTGCAACACTTTGTCACTTTCAGCTGCAAACCTCAACTACGCCTGTTTACTTCAACGTTTTTAGAAGTTTCTTCTCTGGTTGCAGCAACACAATCCAAATACTTGGAAATGTTTGCTTGCAGCAATTTACTTTCAGCAAATTTGAAACCTCTCCCTTGAAGTTCGTACTTCTCCTTCTAACTTAGCAACTTCAAACTTTCTTCTCAAGTCGAACTTCAGCATTCAACAACTTGCAAATTCGTACCTTCTCAGCAAATGCAGCAACTGGCAACTTGGGAATTCGTGCCTCTCAGCAACTGCAGCCTCAGCAAGTTAAGTCGCACTTCCTTCAGCAACTTCAACTTTTACAAATTTGCACTTCTCCTTCAGCTTTCTCACAATTTCGAACTTCTCAGCAATTTCAAGTTGCTTCAGGAATTCGTACTTTCACTTAGCCAATATTTTGCATTCAGCAACTGGTGAGAGGAATGAAGAGGATTTTAAAATCTTATAGCCTGGTCGAATTCCTGCAGAGGCTATACTTAGCAAATTTTCGAATTCATTTTCCCTCTCTTTTCCCGTTGTAACACTTGTCATCTGAGGCATCTTCTAGAATTATGAATTCATCATCTCTGCACAGGCCTGCCTGTCGCATTTGATTTCTTAAAATATTAAATCGTTCACTTCCTTGAACAATTTCGAAATGTTTGGCTAAGTCATTTGATCTTGTCTTCGCTTTGGCAAAATTGTCTAGCTCAAAACTTCTAGCGAAGTGCCTCTCATTCATTTTGCTCGTTTGCCTTAGAGAAATCTCTCAATTTTGCCTTAGGAATTTTATTTAAAATAGGCACTGGGCAAAATATCCATCGAAACGATGTGGACATGGCGTGGAGTAAGCTTGAATCACTTCTGAATTGCAAATGTTTAATACCCAGAAGAAAATTCTTCCAGAATCCATCGTTTCCATGTGTATCCGGATGAAGGGGTTCTTTTAATTTTTATTATTTAAAAATAATAAAAATGGCTAATGTTTTTAATCTTTCCTCCGGATGTCTTTCACTCCTGCAATTTCAAGCTCCTCTGCCTTGGCAAATTTTCTTGATTTTTCCCTGAAGAATTTTCCTTCTGAAGATTTTCATAACTCTGGAAATTAGCACCATCTTCATTCGTACTCTTCATTTTTCCCTCTAGAAAATACCTTAGGAATTATTTAAAAATATAAATTTCAACTCTGAAGGGCGCATATAGCATGTCATTTTTCATTTCTTCCCTTAGGCAACTCCATGCCTAAGCCTTTTCATACTTAGCAATTTTCATTTTTAAGTCCCCACTCATTAGGCGCACTTCATGATGTGAAGAGGAAAAAAATAAACAATCCCTGCTCTTTTTAAAAAAATCACGCCCCCTTAGCATTATTTCGCCTTTGGCGTATGGTGACTCCTCACCTTCCTCAAGCGCATATGCCATAGTGGACTTCCACCTTCAAGCACATTTCATCCTCTACGTTTTTAGCCTTCACCTTGCTATTCTTTACCTTGGGCGCATGTGCCATGGAGAAGAGGAATTCCCACGCCTTGACTTGACCTTTCATCTCCCTCTAGCGCACTTCACACACTAGACTTTCACTTGAGCGCATTTCCACTTCATCACCCCACGTTTTGCCTTGACTCTTCACCTCCTTCTGGCGCATATGGGCTAGGCTACTTCCATGTTGGGCGCATTTGCCATTTGCAAAGGAAAAATGCGATTACCTTGTGACCCTTCAGCTTCCTCAAGCGCATTTGACCTTGGCAACTTCCATCTTAGGCGCATTTGCTAGTGTGAGGGGGAATTCCGCTTACTTCAAGTGGCTGTTCAGCTTCCTTAGGCGCATATGACATAGGTAGCTTCCACCTTCAAGCGCATTTTGCATGTGGTCAAGGAAATTTTTTGATATCTCTTGAATATTTTCATGTTTTGGGTGACCTTGCACCTTCCCTAGGTGCATTTGACCTTGGCAACTTCCTTTCTCAAGCGCATTTTGCATGTGAGATGGAAAATCCACGCCCAAGCTTGACCTTTCACCTCCCTCAAGCGCATTTTGACCTTGTGAGGAGGAATTCTATGCCTTAGGGGAATTTCCATGCCTTAGGATAATTTTCATGCCTTTGGAAGGCGCATTTCAACTTCATCAAGGAAATTTCACACTTAGTGATTTTGTATTTTCCATTCCTCCTGGGCGCATATGAAGGTGTTTGCCTGTCAGCTGTTGTTTATAAATTTCCAACGCCCTAGGTGACCTTGGCTTTCTATTTTTAGTAAAATTAGGGTTTCATTGCATTTCACCTTGTTCTGAACTGGAGCTGACGTGGTTGTGCCTCCATTTGGTTTTGCCATCCTGTTCACACCTTATCTGGCACAATACATGCTATTTTTAGCCATTTGCTATTTTTAGCAAACCCTAGAATTGTTCAATTTCCGTATCTCTGTTTGCTTTGAAATTTGTTCTAGTTGCTTTTGATGCTGTGAGAGACCTGTTCACACTTGCTTCTGGCGATGACGCACTATTTTTAGCCACATGCTATTTATAGTAAGTTTCAAAGTTACCTGTCTTCGGTAGCTCTGTTCGACCTGAAACTTGCTATTTCTGATCCTGATAACTTGAGTGCTCTATTCATACCAACTTCCGGTGCAGACCTGCTATTTATAGCCGTGTCTTGACTTACTAAAAATAGTAAGTCCTCCGATTTTGCTCAAAATTTGCCAGTAGGTAGCCCGAAGGATGCTGATCATGGTGGCGTGCTTCGTTTTGACATCTCCGCATTTTGCTTCATCTATTTTTAGACATGGCAGGGAAATCCTAATCTGACTTGCATGTGCTCCCGACTGCTCTTGATTTATACTGTTTGTCATTCTGCTCGCTGGAATGAAGTGCTAGGTAGCTGCTGGACTGAAGCTGCTATTTATAGTAAGTGTCCAGAAAGAGGTCTATCGGATGTCGGATGAGTTTGCATGTCACAGTGCCCGTGGGATCTCAAAAAACCCAGAAAAACCCAGAAAACTGGTCAACGTTCCGACACTGGCTAAAAATATTAAGTCCCTGAAAACTGATCAGATCCACTTGCATGTCATATCACTGCGAAGCTCTCGCGAAACCCAGATGGAATATCCGGACATGCATTGAAAATTCCTGCATGCAAACCCTAAAAATAGCCTCGGAAGGCTGACCTCTGAAAGTCACCATCTTGGCTTGCATACTACACCATCGCGAAGGTCTTGGAAAACCCAGATCAATTCTCCTGTCATTCACCGAAGAATTGCTTGTCTAAACCTTGAAAATAGCCTCCGAAGGCTGAACTGCTAAAAATAGCCAGTTGTCTGAATCTGTTCAAATTTCATATGTAGGCACTCTGAAGTTGCTTGAACGTGTTGAAGTAGTTAGAATCCCGAAATCCTGAGGAACAAGCCTCAAATTAGGCACTTACTAAAAATAGTAAGTGGTCGGATTTCAGTGGGACTCCGCTTTGAGTTTTCTGAATGTGTTGCTGCACTTAGATTTTACCTGAGTACCTCGATCGTGACCTCAGACGGGCCTAAAAGATAGAAACCTTAAATTTGTCAATTACTTCAACTGAGGTCAAACGGGACATCCCCGGAAGGACAAAAGATCAGAGACAGAGAGAACAAAAGCCAAAAGACCAGAATGGAGCAAAAATTAGGGGGTCCACATCTTGGATGGGGCGATGTGTGAAAAGGTCACAACACTACCCTCCAAAATAGCAATAAATACGACTGAAGTCAACTTGATGCCCCTTTCCAAGTTAATTCCAGATCTCCACAGTTCATGCATGCCAAATCCCACTGATCTAGGATTTCTAATTGACTCCCACGATTTGTGGATCTCAGATCTCCTTTGAAGGTGGATGTCTATTTTGGAGACACATATGTAATTTTAGTTCACTTTAGTTAGGTGCCGGTCAACTCAGGTAGACTCCCAGTTTGACTTTTGTTTAGTTTCAGTTAATTGAAGTAGATTTCCAGTTAACTATTTGCTCACCTACTTTTAGACATAGGAATAAATTTTGCTGATTGGCAAGAACTGATTGTTAACTCAAGGAGATTTTAGGGTTGCCTACTCGTTTGAGTCTCTATAAATAAGAGCCTTAAGCTCATTATTTGTTTAACCTTTATTTGCTAAGCAAAATTGCTGCACCATTGTTGCCAGAGTTAGCTTGTTCATATCTGTTCACTCTTGGATGAGAGTTTTTTGGTTGATCGCAATTGTGCATGATTTCGTGCCTTTGCTGTCCCGACCTTTGTAATTCTTTGGAGAAGCTTGAAAAAATAAATCAGATGTCGCATGCTTGCTTGATCTAAATACTTGAGTTCTTTCAAAGTCTTGTTTTCAATAGTGTATTGTTTCAATCTCCTCCTCAGACAGGTGTCGTCACCTCCTTGGATATTTTGTTATCGATCATTATCGTTTGATGTTGTTTAATGAGTTGTCTTTCAGCCTACACTTTGGACAGGTGTCGTCACCTTCTCGGGAATCCTGTTAGCCGAATCATCGTACTTTGTTGTTTCTAGTGAGCTGTTTCCAAGCCTATACCTTAGACAGGGGTTCCTCCTCCTTGGCAAGTCTCAGATCCAGCCTACCGTATAGAGTGTTTACTTGCATCAAACCTTATCTTGGTATATATCCGAGAGTTCAGAGCCTCGACCATATTCCACCGAGATGGAGGGTTCAAGTAATCCAACCCATCCATTTTTCTCTTACGCCCCTCATGCTCTGTTTATCTTGAGGAAGTAGGATAGTCTAGAAGCTAGTTAGTCGTAATTGAGAATCTGCGAAACCAGAGAAAAAGCTTAGCTACGACGCATTGTGTTTATGCACCCTTGTGTCCTACCATTGAGTAAAAAAGATAGGAATCTTAGTACACCCCCTTTTTTACATAGAAATAATCAGCAAAGAGAGATCTTCCCCTGTATAATCCGAAGAGCATGTACTAACACACTTGCAATAGCTGTCCGTTTGCAATAAGCACTCCACAGGTGCTAATTGAAACACCAACACACTCATCACCCCATGGATGATGATAAGCAAAGGTCTTCTAGTTTTGAAATTGCAATTATTGCTGATCAATTCATTCATGAAGATTTTGAGGGCTTTGATGTGACCATAGCAGGTGGACTTACTATTCTTTGCAAGAAGAAAGTGAGTAAGCTTAGCGTTATCTTTGGTAAGTATACTCTTTGTGGTTATTTTTATGTACTTGATTTGAAGGACAATGAAGTTGTACTTGGTATGCAATGGTTACATTCTTTTCAAAGGGTCATCCAAGATTTACAAGAAATGGAGTTGAGTTTCATGCATGATGGGAAACACATTATTATGAAAGCTCTCAAATGTACTTTGCCTCATCAAATAGCAGCCAAATCAATGATAGCTTTGGGTCATGATTGGCTTCATGAAGACATATATTATGCATGTGAAGAGAATTGTAATGAACCAACACTTGATGGTAAGCATTTGAATGTTGAAATCGATGACAAGTTTATGGATTGGCATGACATTATACCTGCTTTGTTTGACAGCGGTCTTATGGTTTTGCATTCTCATGAGATAGACATGCTAACACCTTTGGATGACAGTTACTTGTGGTCTACTAATGATGGCATACAAAATTGGAGTGTTGGATATGGTGATTTTGTTGAAAAACAGGGCGCTACACAATCTGATTTGGTATATCAGACTTTTGAAGGTGTGGAAGAGACACAAGAGAAGTATAATATTTGGCTAGAGAGAGCAAGGAAAGCTAATTTAGTTGCTGGCCAAGCAAAACAACGTCTAGAGATGGTAAAAAGAATGAGGCTAGCAGCTTTATGTGCTCATCCTAGGCCAGCCATTGATGTTGTGCATGAGTATGATTCTGATGATGAAGGTAACTCAGTTTTGCATGAGGTATTAGTTCCATTTGGTGAACTAAACCGGCCTACTCATGATTTTGATGGTGCCTTCTTATGGGGGTACATGGATGATTTGATAGTTTATCTTACATTGGTTCGTTTTGTTAGGCTGGGTCAAACCATTGAGTTGACACCATTTTGTATTAATGAGAATTCCATAAGTGGGTGTGTGGATTGTTTGCTAGACTATTCTCTATGGTTTGTTCATACCTCTTCATTGCTGGATATTGAAATGTGTGACTTCAGTCTTGGTACAACAATGCTGGGAACAATTTATGATGATGGAAATGACTATGTATCGGTTGAAGGTGGAACTAGTGATAGTATCCTACCTTCATACACTTGGATTGGCACAAATCATGAATACAAATTGCATATTGTTGTTCTGTTCCATGACAGCAATATAAGAAGGATGGAGGGCAACTACAAAAAAGATATCAATTGGATAGGCCGAAGTGAGGAAAGACAAAAAGGAATAAAGCATGGTATTTCTTATCAACATTTGCACTCCTTCAAAGAGGTTTTGGAGCTGATAAGAACAAACCACTTATAGATGGGTAGAGTTAGAGGCATGGCTATCCAATTGGAAGGGAAACAAGGAAGGAAGATTGTTGATCCTTGTCTACTTTTGAGTAGGCATAGTCACTTCTTGCATCAGTCAGAAATTCAGTCTTGTATAGCAACTATTCCGAAGGCACAAGATGACAAGGTAAATGGTGTAGGAGTTGAACAGATTGAAGAATCATACAATGAGGATTTTTGCAATCTCGTGACATTTAGTGTTGAAGACTTCTTTGAGCCACTTCCACCCTACTCACTAGGGAAGTTGATGAGACATGTCATTTGGATAATAGAATGGGGACTTCGGAATTTTTCGTGTGTTGATTTTGGTGATAACACTCATAGTGGACCAGCCACTCAAAAGTTGCCATGGATGGGTGCTGAAGGCATCCATAACTCATCTATGGTTATGTCACTGATTTGTTATAGTATGGCAACTTTCTATTTGTTGATTGCTGACTTCATCCCCATTAATTCATTATGGGATAGTAGCTGTCCTATTTGGAAGTACATTCATGGGGTCAACAGGGAGTATGACATGGGTTTTTTTGACATGTATGATGACCCGTATGACTTCGTTCTCTCTTTAGACCTAAGTTACAACAACGTTTGGGGGCCCAATGAGTTGTTTCATGTGCATATGGGAGTTGATTTCCATGCTTTTTTGATGGCCTCCTCTTATAGATGGATGGTATGTGTTGCTTGTATTATGATGGGTATCTATAGCCGAATGGGTAGGACGATTTGGGATCCAGGTATTGATATGGATGGTACATTGGTACTCAGTGATCGTGGTGAGTTGCTTCAAGAGTTATGGTTATATGGCATGTATATCAGAGTGGAGCAGTAGACTGGCATACGATTGCTTGAGGACAAGCAATCCTGGGAAGGGAGGACTGTAATGTCCCTTCCTTAGGCAGCTCAGACTATAGCGGAGGTCCTGTAGGTCAGCAGAATGGTTAGGGGACCCAACCGAGGGCTGTGGAGCTTAGCTGAGAGTTTTACGAGCCTTGCAGTTTGGAGCTCAGTTGATGAATCCAGGGATAAATTGGAAATATTAAAGTTTGCTTTAATGGAATAGTAAAAAGTGAATAGTAACAAAAAATTATAAAAGGAATTGTGTAGAGTGCTTCCATCCTAGTAACTCAAAGTTGTTTTTAAAAAGTGGCCCCTTCTTTTGGTAAGGAAAGATCCTCATGTTATTATTTTATTGCGTTTTATAAAAAAGCTCATGGAAGGTTATAAAGCAATATGTTGGGCTCATTTTTGGGCATTCTATTCTCATTTTGACAAAAGAAAATTGCAGGTTTGAGCTCTGGAAGAGGGTTTCAACAGCAAACAGGTCTTCTGATGTTACATCCCAAATTGTGAGGTTACTATTTACTATTACTATATAGGGTAAATATGAATGTAATGTGAAATCTAGAGATGCTTGTGCCTTGTTATCAACATGTATGTTATCTCATTTGATGTTATTCATCGTAAAATATTGCATATATGTGAATAGATGGTTATTGAAGTATTGTTATTCTAACTTTAAAGATGTTTATATATATGCTGCTTATTGTTGTGAACATAAGACTGCTAAGGTATGTGCTAGTGGTTGTAGGTAAATGTTCATTCTCCAGGGGGAGGGGAAGTATCACTTGGGAGAGGAGCTTGGTCAGGTAACCGGTAAAGTAAACTATTTGAGCATACACACACGTCACTTAGATTGAGTAAGTTGAGTTAGTTTGTGTGGGATATAGGTAAGTCATCCGTAAGCTTGTATGTTTGCATTAGGAGTCTTGTCAACTTTTGTATGCATTTATAAGTGATGTTTATGTATGTATCTGTCTTGTTGTATTACGATCATTATGATGGTAATGTGAATGGATGTAAGTGAACAGGAAGTGGACATATATACATGTGCATATACATATTGATACAAGTGTATGTTGGCAAATGGATATGCTCATATAGATGCATCGATATGGTATACCTGTTGTGACCTTTTCACACATCACCCCATGCCAGATGGGGACCCCCCTAATTTTTGCTCCATTTTGGTCTTATGGCTTTGGTTTTGGGTTGTTTTGCGTCTCTCTCTTTCTCTAATCTTTTTGTCCTTCCGGGGATGTCTCCGTATTTGACCTAAGTTGAAATTTTGGCTAAGTCTGAAGTGAGTCTGTAAAATTGGGGTTTTTATTCTTCGGGCTGGATTGAGATTAAATCAGGTTGGTAAATTGACACCTGAGCTTAACATTGCCATCAGGAGGCTTCTAGCAGGTTCCCATTGAGTTTTCATTGAAATCTGACAACTTACTATTTTTAGTAAGTACTCAATCTGAGGTCTTTTCCTCAGAATTCTGGAATTCCGACTGCTTCAGCACATTTAGATAACTTCAAGATGCCTGCACGTAAAATTTGAACGGGTTTTGACAACTTACTATTTTTAGCAGTTCCGGCTTTAGGAGCCATTTTCAGGGTTTACACGTATGCTTTTCAAATGCATGTTTGAGAAATGTTTCTGGGTTTTTCAAGACCTTCGCAATGATATAACATGCAGGCTGAGATGATGACTTTCAGCAGTTCAGGTTTTAGAGGCTATTTTTAGGGTTTGCATGTAGAGTTTTTCAATGCACGTCAGGATATTCCTTATGGGTTTTTCAAGAGCTTCGCAACGATGTGACATGCAAGCGGAGGAGATCATGTTTCAGGAACTTACTATTTTTAGCCAGTGCACGCATGTAGACCAGTTTTTTGGGTTTTTTGAGATCCCTTGGACACTGCAACATGCAAACTCATCCGGCGGCTGATTAGTCACTTTTCGAGCGTTTACTATTTTTAGTAGGCACACCCCAACAACCACCCGACACTTCAATTTAGCAAGCAGAGCGACATGCAACAAAAACGGGGTCAAACGAAGATCATTCGAGGCACATGCAAGTCATATTAGGGTTTCCTACTTTGGTGCCTAAAAAGAGAGGTAAAAAGCTAGAATTTCAAAAAACGAAGATATCCCATCACAATCACTATCCTTCAGGCAGTCTACCGGTACAATTTGGGCACAATCCGAGCACTTACTATTTATAGTAAGTCACCTCCAGAACAGGGCTATAAATAATAGGTCAGCACGAGAGGCAGGTGTGAACAGGTTCACCAGCTGATGAGGACCACTTGGTGAAAAATTCAAGTCAAATGGACCTGCAGAAGTCAAGCAATTTTAAGGTTTGCTAAAAATAGCAGATGAGCTTGGGCAATAGGTATAAACAGGGTAGCAAGGCCACAAGAGGCATATCATGCCGACTCCAGAGTCAGAATGGGTGGAAGCCATGAGGAGTCATACATCTCCAAAATTTACTAAAATAGAGTAGCTGAGGTGTTGAAAATTTCCAAGTCTATAAGAGTTGAGGCTGGCATAAAATTTGCCTAAGTCAAAAATGGAAGTATACCCTCTCATACGTGCCCATCATGGAGGAGGAGGTATGAAAAGTTTCCAAGATATTCAAAATGCGCCCAAGGTGGCAAGGTAAGTGAGATGCATGAAAAAAAACTTTCTAAGTGTTGTAAGGTGGAAGTTCACTCCCCTAAATGCGCCCACCACCTTGAGTGATAGGAAAGAAAAAGTCTAAAGCATTGAAATGAAAGTGCAAAGGTGGAAATGCGCCCTTAAGAAGGAAGGAACTTAGAAATTTTCTAAGTCATGCAAAGTTAGGACACTACTAGGAAAATGCGCCCATGAAGTGAGGAGGTGTTATGAATTTTTCTAAGGCATGGAAACATAAGCTCATGCCTTCAAATGCGCCCAAGGGGTAAATATATCAAGAAATTGTATAAGGCAAGTAAATGGAGGTTGACCCCTCTAAATGTGCCAAGGATGAGGAGAGTGGGATGAAGAAGTTTCTAAGTTATGAAAATTGCAGCACATGGCCTCAAATGCGCCCAAGTTGATAAGGAGGAGGAAGCGACTTAAAAAGTTTCTAAGTGTGAGGGAAATGAAACCTCACTAGCTGAAATGCACCCAAGGTAACAAGGTGGCTGAAAATTTGTCCAAGGCATAGATAAAATGAAAGTGTCACCTCTAAAATGCGCCCAACAAGGGTTATGAGTTGAAGAATATTTTCTAAGGCTGGAAATCTGAAGAACATAGCAAATGCGCCCAAGAAAAAGAATGTGTGGGATAGAAATATTTCTAAGGCAAAAGAAAAACTACACCTCCCTAAATGCGCCCACAAGGTAGCTTGGTGATTAAAAATGTTCTAAGGCAATGAGAAGAAAACTACAACTCCTCTAATGCGCCCATGAAGAGGAATGAAGGATGCTCAAGTGGAGATTGTCTAAGTGGTGAAACAAAAGCACAAGAGGTGATGTGTGCCTGCCTAAAGGCAGTGTGATGACTTGGGGAAATATTTCTAAGTATCAAAATGGAAGTTAACCCCTTCAAAATGCGCCCTTAAAAGAAAGTGGTGGTATGAGAAATATATAAGGCGTGAAAAATAAAAGCAAAGACCTCTAAATGCGCCAAGGATGAGGAGAGGGGTGTTATGAAAATTTTCTAAGTGATAGAAAAAAATGAAAGTATGCACCCTCAAATGCACCCTTGAGGTGAAAGCCACTCAAAAGGGTTTCTAAGTAAATGAAATTAATGCTAGGAGTAAAGTGCACCCAACAATCAAATGAAGGTGGAGAAATTTCCAAAGCAAGGTAAAATAGAAGAAGGCCTTCCAAAATGCACCCAAGGTGAGTTAACAAAGTGAAATATTTTTTAAGGCTTTTCCTAGGGTGAAGATGAGAAATACGCCTAAGGAGGAGGTAACATTAAAATTTCCAAAGGCGCCCATGAATAGGAGGGAATTTCTTCAGGAAGTCAAGGAAAAATGCCAAGGCATGAAGAATGAAGACTGCAGGTATGGAATAGAATAAAATGGAATCAACCTTAGCAAATTTTATTATTTTTCAAAAATAACAAAAATTAAACTTACCCCTTCATCCGGATACACATGAAAACGATGATTTTTTAGGGGAAATTTCTTCTGGGTATTGGACATTTCCCACTAGGAGATGATTTAAACTTTCTCCACACCTTGCTCGTGTTGTTTCGACAAAGATTTTAGCCTGGTGCCTGTTGATGAATTTCCTAGGCGAAAATAAATTTTCTAAGGCAAATGAAAGAAATGTTTTTACAAAAAATACCTTGGCTGGTGATGTCAAAATGAGCGCCTAGATTACAGTGGATGAAATTTATAAAGCATATAAAATTGTCTAAGGAAAGGGAAAAGAAAACAAGGGGTCAAATACACTCACAGGGTAGAGATGAAATTTGTCTAAGGCATGGAGGAATTTGAAGATGAAATGAAGCTCGAACATCAAGCGTTCAAATGCGTCCTCAAGGTGAAATATTTTCTAAGGCACAAACTCTAGGCACAAGGTGGTAGATGCACCCTTGAAGAAGACCTTATTAAGTGAACACAATGCGCCCATGATGAAAGTTTGCTAGAAAAGTGATGAATTTTATCAGATCTAGAGGTCAAGCAGACCTTGGAAGTCAGAACATGGGAATTAGGTAAGTGAGGTGAATTTATGTTCTGATGCTCTTCTTTTTGTTTTGCAGGATGAACACCGGAGCTAGAGCATGAGGGCTTGAGGTGATGAAGTTGGACAACGTTACAACTTTGGAAAAGGGAAACGGCAATGAAGATTTGTCTAAGGCATTAAGAACGTGATGCAAAAGAGGCCAAATGCGCCCAAGGCAGTGGGCTAGAGAAATATGAAAGTTACGAGGAAGAAGTACGTCCAGGAATTAAAGCAACAAGAGGACTTAACGGAGAAATTTTTTTTGCAAGGAGGGTTCGAACTGAGTGTTGTTGTGTGCTTGCCTCCTCCTAGCGCAACAGAATTGGCAGGCAAAACAGTGGGAACACGTTTCTAGACGAGAACCTTCTAGAAGATGGTGATGGGCATTAATTGCTCATTATGGTTCCTGCAGGGGAGTGGAGAATCTTCTGTGCATTTATTACCCACTCCTCTCTGTGGCGGTTTTTAGGGCAAAAACCCTAATTAGGGCATATGTGGCTCGATCTGAGCCCTTGATTGTAATCAAATCTGAACCGTCCACTGAAATGAGCTTGTTGTAAAAGGGGCATCCCCCCTCATTTGTAATCTATTAGATTAAGAGTTGAGCTAGAGGATTGAACTAGAGAGTAGAAAGCATATAGTGAATAGTTAGAAGTTAGCTTAGTTTGAAAAGGAAAGAAAAGCTTTCCCTTTGAAAGTTTTTGTAAGAAGTTGTTGTGGAGGACTTTCATAATACAAAAAATTTCATTGATTGGTGATTCTCTCTTTCGTTGTGAGTAGTTGGCAAGGCTTTTTCGTCTTTCTGATTCAAGTAGATAGAGTAAAATAGATTTTATTTTATGCAAATAGTTGGTAATTATGGAATGCGGCGTTTGATTTGAGCAAGTCTTCTTTCATCCATACCACTAGCGGGCTCGCTGATGGTGAGTTCGCCCTGCGTGGTCAACTGGAGCATTGGCGCTTAACTTCAATTGTGATTCGTATGTCCACTTGCATCGTTGTGATGGTGTGTGCATGCTGAATCATAATTTGAACATCTTACTCATCCTTTGAAGATTGCACCGATTTTGTGGAAGTTGTCCGAAGGGAGGCGAAGCAAAGTCTGGTTTGAAGCTTGTTAAAGTTGATCCTCGCATTCCACCCTTTAGAAATAGATTGTAGAATCCTTACCCCTATTCCTTTTAAATTCAGCATTTTCCCGATTAACTTAGGAATCAAAGCATCATCGTCAAATCATTCGTGTCTTAATTGTTTCACAAAGTTGAACAAATTGTGTAAGTCCCTTGGAATACCCAACATATTCACATCAACCAACTGAGCCTATTTGCTACATAAGGAACCTTGGAGTTGAATGCATGATCTTCCACGCAATCGTAGCATGCGAAATACTTTGATCAAGAGAGAATAAGGTGACCGTTGGAAACTTTATTCTGTGTTGGTGCGGTCATAAAACACCCGTCAACAATACCTACAGATACGTGCACATAAAGGAATATATACGAACATATATGCATGTATATATGCACACAACCTATGTTATGTGGATATTAATAATATTATATTATTATTGCTTGACAATTTTACATATACATATCGGATATGTTGACTGGCTTACGATATGCTTGTAGTGGAATACACATATACATATATATATGTAAGTATGTATTAATATTATATATATTTAATATATAAAATAATACACACATATATATATATATATATATATATATATATATATATATATATATATATATATATATAAGACATTTAATACATATATATATATTTATATAGATATATGTATATTATTTGGTGCATTAAATATATATATATATAATATAATATATATATTTAATATTTAACTCTCATAGTTGGAAATCGAATTATTTCAAATATTGATTTAATATTAATCTTTTGACTATGGGAATCCGGTTATACCATTTCAATTGAATATTTATTTTGTAAATTATGGAAATTGAATAGTTTCCAGATTTTTAAATATTTTTTTTGCAAACTATGGAAATCAGATTGATTTCAAAAGCAATCGAATGTCATTCTTCAATAAAAGGAAATCGAAATATTTCCACCAAACTATTGAAATCAAAATATCTCTAAATCAAATTATTCATGGGAACATTTGAAAATAGCGCTGGAAGAAGCCGCGACTGGCTATTGCGTAGGAGATGGAAATGACATGACCAAATCCAATGCAGCTATAAACTGGCGATGTGTTTTCATTTCAG
This sequence comes from Sequoiadendron giganteum, assembly GCA_007115665.2. NCBI lineage: Eukaryota > Viridiplantae > Streptophyta > Pinopsida > Cupressales > Cupressaceae > Sequoiadendron > Sequoiadendron giganteum. The sequence continues at coordinate 394,417,868 of CM021104.1, read as the reverse complement.
CAATGGACTTTTTCTCAGTAATTATCTTATCCGCCATTTCCTGTAGACTGGCGCCACATCTGAAAGCTGTTCTGGTAAGTGTCGATTGACACCATTTTCAACATGTGATTATGAAATAGTCTCCTTTCTGCTGTCAATCGAAGGAAGTCGACTCACCTCATTGAAATTGAGTATGGGATTAAAATCATGCCACATATTGAGTTGAATTATTCAAATTATAGTGCTGGCAAACTACATGCCGTTAGAAGAGGAAATCGTTGGGGCTGGGGTTCTATAAATAGTCGCCCCATTCTTCACTAACAATCATTCATTCATTCATTCACATTCTCCAATTACTCTGTCATTTTCATGGTACGTAGCAGCAGCTGCAAGTAGTTGGGTGTTTGCTTTATACACCTTATGCGGCTATTTTCTACAGTTATTTGTATTCATTCTGAGTATACCTAGATTTAGGAATATACCGTCATGCCACATTCTGAGAGATCTTAGAATTTGGAAGAATTCACTTGCTGCAAATTACCATTATTTTGTGAGGGCAAATTCTACCCCAAGGATTTGACATTTCCTGTGAGTAAATTCTGAGTGTGGAAAGGAGAAAAGTAAACAATTTTTGAGGTGCTGGAAGTTGGATTGTGAAGGCAGCTCTGTCATCAAATTGGGTAAAGCGTAAACATGCATGGGATATTCCTCTACTATACATTTGCATGAACTGATATACTGTTTGAATAGTATTTACTGCTTGTGTATAGGAAGAATAAATGCCGTCTTTTAGAGAAAGGAAAAATGAAGCAATTTCAGTTATATTTTACATGTTTGTAATGATCTCCATAATAGGAGAACGTTGTTTGCATGGATACTATTTCCTAAGCTTGATTTCTTTCGGATAAAAGGTATTGAAGCCTTAGAGCCTCTATTATAATGTGTTTTAAGTACTCCATGATAGGAGAAAGTACTTGACTGAAGAATTCAACTATATTACATAAGGTACAACATAAGTATTTAATTATACTAGCTATGTTTGAACATAGGATGTTTTATGTTTGTATTTACTGTCTATACATAGGAAATGAATTATTGCATTCTAGTTGTATTCTGCATTAATTGTATGATCTCCATATAAGGAGAGTAACGATTGCATTAGTTACTAAATACTAGGTCTGAAATGAGGACAGGAGTCAAAGTAAATTCTATCAGCTTAAGTTATTAGGTTAACTTAGATAAGCTTGAGTTACGCTTAGGATAAAGATTTCCAGTATAAGAGGGATTATGTGAATTACTTGTTGTGCTGATTCATTTCTAGCAGCTAGTATGTTATAAGATTGTTTGGGGTGACTGATTATCCAATGAAGGACATAACCTACGCGTAGTGTAAGATAGCCCTAAGTCAAATTGACCTTGAATGGTGTATGTGATAGATGACCCTCAGTAGAAATACTGTATGGAACACTTTGGCCAAAGTAGTGTAATGTACCTACATCCTCTTAGATTGGACGATGATTACACTGTCAGTTCACTGTGATCCAATAATACATGCTAGTTCGGGATTGTGGGATTACAAGGATCTAGTTATGTAGGACACACCACTATGCTTAGTTGGTCAATAGTATCGGTTACTCTACTAATCTCTTCATCGAAGGGAGGGCCATCTATTAAATAATAGATGTGTGGGGGACCACATTATAAGTCCGTGGTTGGTGGAAAAGCGTCCGAGTGATGCTTCTCCTCCATAGCAGGCTACTGAAGTACCAAGATTTGAAAAAGAAGATCTTGGACCGTCTTACTATTTGTTCTAAAGCTCATTGGAGCTATGTTAGTTAAGGTACGTTTTCTCGTTATTTATACTTGTGAAGTTATTGTAATGAAATGGAATCTTTATTGTAATTTTCAATATGATATCTTGTCCATATATTATCAATAAAGGAAAGAAAAATTATATTGCAATGACTTGTTAGCACGTTTATTTACTCATTTGATGTAAAATTGGAAATTTTTATTTTATTGAAGGGTCGGGTCGTTACATCTGAGGACAAAATCTCTTGGAGGATAGTGAATTGGACAAAAACCCAGTTCACAAAACAGGGAAATCTACCTAGGGTTTCCATATGGGCATCATTGGTCTTCATCACAGGTTAATTTGCATTTAGAATTGATTGCAGCAGTGAGTTATCAGAATATAATTGCAGATTGGGGCTTCTTATCAGCAGATATCATCATTTCAATGCATTCACCAATTGGACGTACTATTTGGGTGTTATTTTTAGTCAAATCTTAGCTGGAAATTAGGGTTTTTAGACCACTAAGGAGCAGATCAGACTTTATATCAGATCTTTGTTGTATATGCTTTGGTTCCAGCAATTAAATATTCAATTTGTTGAGCATTGGCTTCCGAGTATGCAAATTCTATGTAATCAGTGGTTCAATTTTATTAATTCTGAAAATTACATTTGTTGTCCTAGGAAAATCACAATTCATAATTTTATTTCAGTCATTTATGTTCGTTTAGCATCTATTTCTTTTTCACAATTATTAAGCACAAAACCTCAAAAAAATCAGAAAACCACCAAAAATAGAAAAAACTCATAAAACAACAAAAAACAAATAGAAAAACAAATTCCCTATTCGCTGGTCAAAGTCAAATAAAAAAAACAACTTAAAAAGATTGGATCAGATTTGGGTTGGAAACCTTTCATAAACCTGCCAGCTTGTGAAGGTTTATGAGTGAGAGGGAGATAAGATATTATAATAGGGAGATAAGAAGATAGTGGGAACCTGCTTGGGCTTCTGTAATGTTCCCCTTTAATTGTTTTTGGTTTTTGACCAACAATACCAGCACAAGACCACTAATTAGCGTTAGCTCCAAATATAAACCAGCTTATAAAATAACCCTCACCAAGAATGTTCACCAAGATCCCAATGTGAGCGAGGTGATAGCATATTGTGTCGGGGATCGTTAGCAATTGGAAAAAAGATACAAAGCTACTGTAGGTGGCTGGCCGACCATGAATACAAATAATTACAAAGTAGGTGGATAACCAACCATGAATTCTGCTCTACCACTTATTCAATGGGGGGAAATTACTCCGCTCTGCCACTTATTCAGTGGAGGAAATTAACAAGTGTTGAAAGTAAATTATTAAACTCAACCACTTCACAGTGGGAGTATACAAACTTATTTAATGCAACAAATAAAGAATGACTGTTTGTACTACTAATCAGCCTTACAAATAAGAGTTTCAGCTGCAAAACATCAAAGAGATATGCTTCCAAAATCCACCATGAGTTAGAGTGACAAACCTTTAACAATTACAATACAAGAATTATATAGAATTGAAGTTCAAACCAGCATTATTACGAAATTACACAAGTCTGATCAGAAACAACATAAACAAAAAATTAGAGTAGCAACATTAAAACTCACTGAAATTGACATATCTTCTCCGATACAGTTTGGAATGCCCTCAAACCACAATCAAACAACAACTAAGAGCAAGGGGTCCAACTTCATAACATAAAATCATGCCCAAACAATAGTATTATTTGATGGCACACATTCCAAGGCAACAACAAGAGGGGCGGCCCTACCAAGGAGGTCGACCTCTTGCCAAAAATTCCACAGTTTGAAATAAAATCTGAAACTTCTCCAATCTAGGCGCCCTTCACAGTCAAACAACATGAGCAATTACCCAAAATGAAATTAAATTCAGTGGCGAGGCTATCAGTGAATCATTGTTTTAGCCATGTATAAAGCAGTAGTTAAATAATAGGTTTTACAACAACAACTTGTCTAACAATATCAGAAAATATGCCCAATTTGCACTTCTGTGTGAAGCACAGTCTCAATCAAGCACCTAGGTAGCCATAGTTTCAGGCCCGAAGGATGGTGTGTTTGCTAAGCTTCCCCTTAACCAGGTTCTAGATTCAGTCCAACAACATAACTTTACAATAATATTCAAGCATAATCAACTCCTAGCAATGCCTTCCTTTATAGCCTTCAAAGAGCAAACTAAGCAATCTGTAACTCCTCTTCAAGAAACTCTTCAATTACCTCCAAGAGACGCCACTTCTCACCATGCACTTTGTTTGAATTAGTAAAACATTAATCATCTCCTTCTAGGCGTCCACTTTAAAGTTGCAACAATAAAACATTTTACATAAACATTAAATGCTCAAAGTGGTCGACCCCTTTATGACCCCTTCTTTAAAATGACTTGAAGTCATTAAGCCTAGGCATGTGGGTACAATTACAAAACGTAAAAATTGACTATGTATGGAACTTGTTGTGACCTTTCCACACATCACCCCATTCAAATGGGGACCCCCCTAATTTTTGCTCCTTTTTTTTCTTTTGGCTTTGGTTTTGAGTTGTTTTGTGTGTGTGTCTCTCTCTTTGGTCTTTTGTCCTTTCGGGGGTGTCTCGTCGTTTGATCTAAGTTGGAAATTTTGGCTAAGTTTGTGAAATTAGGGTTTTTATTTTTTAGACTTGTTTAAGGTCAAATTGAGTTGGCAAATTGAAATCTAAGAATGGTACTGCGATCAGGGAGCTTTAGGCAGGATCCCACTAAATTTTCACTGAGTTCTGGCAACTTTCTATTTTTAGTAAGTACTCAATCTGGGGTCTTTGTATCAGGATTTTGGAATTCCAATTGTTCCATCACGTTTGGGGTACTTTCAGGCATAGTTACGAGACTCGCCCGGAAGCGCCCAAACTCGGCGAGTCTCAAGCCGAGCACACCTGGCCGGGTCCCGGGAGCCCGGACGCGGACGCGGCCGAGTCCTGGCCGGACTCGCCGCTTCCCAAAGAGTCCTGAGCCGTGGATGCGGCCGGCGACAACAACTGAAAAAGTGAACAAAAAAACATAAAATTTGATGTTTTAAGTTTGTTTTTTTTTGTGTTATATTATCTCCCCAACCCTAAAAGCAACCTCATTTCATTCATTTGGCAAAATAGGAGGAGAAGAGAGGGCAACCAACAAGCTGTTGAAGACAAATACAGGGCCACATACCATTTGGAAAGCTTCATAACAGCAAGGAGGTGCATTGAGAGCTCATTACCAGTGATTGGGAGGAGTTTGCATTGCATTCCAAGCCAAATATAAGAGGTAAGTTTGATTTTTATTGGTTTTTTTTGTGTTTTTTTAACAAATAATTCATTGTAATTTGAAAAATCATTGTTTTTTTTAGTTTGCATTTTTTTTTACAAATCTTACTTGCAATATAAATAATTTTATAAACCCTACTTGTTATTGCAGCCACATTTATTTGCAAATCAAAACATATTATTATTTTCACAATGTCTCAAACCCCAGGCAGAAAAGACCCTGCTTGGAAACATGCTGAAATCTTTCCTGGAATGAAAAAAGGAGAAGCAAAATGTAAATACTGCAAAACAATATATCATGGAGGCATAAATCGCTTAAAATACCATATTACACGCATACCCATCCATGATGCAGTGGGATGCCCTATAGCACCTCCTGAGGCTGTCCGTGAAGTGCAGGTGCAATTAGAAACTTTTGAATTGCAAAAAGAGATGAAAAAAAAACAGAAGCATGACTTGGTGAGTTTGGGAGTTGGACATGGACTTGGTGCTGTTGGAGATGCTTCTTCCATGCCTCCATACCGTCCTAGTGCTAGTGCTTGTGCTAGTGGTACTGCTTCTGCACCAGCTATCCCTGTGCATACTCCTACTGCTGGTGGCGCTAGTACAGCTAGTGCTAGTGGTAGTGGCAGTATTATTGGCCCTAGAGTTCGTAAATCTAGGGTGGACTCATATTTTGTACCATGCACTACTCCTGGTTCCCAACCGTCGCTTGAGAGCATGGGTTGGAACAAGGATGTACATGATGCAGCAAAAAAGACAATTGTAGATTTTTGGTACTACTGCACCATTCCCTTCCATGTGGCCAAGTAATTCTTTTTTGTTTAATTGTTTTAAAATTTATTATTTTAGAATCTAGATGTATCTCATTATTGAATTCAAATTTAGTGCAGTTAAAATCTTAAAACTTTTCATTTTACAATACTTATGTAAGTAACTTATTAATTTATTTATGACATGTTTTAGGTCACCTTTTTGGCAAAACATGGTTGATGCCATAACCATATGTGGGCCGGGGTTCAAAGCCCCTTCTGAAGATGAATTAAAGGGCCCACTTTTGACTCAAAAAGTGGCAGATGTGAAAGCACAATTAGAGGAGCAGCGTGAGCAGTGGAGGAGGATTGGTTGCACCATCATGACTGATGGTTGGACCGATAGGAGAAATAGGACGCTGCTTAATTTTCTAGTGTCCTTCGGAGGTAATTGTACTTCCCTCAATGCATTGAAATTTGAATTTGATTTAGTGATTAATAATTTAATATGGCTGATTTTTGTTTTTTAATTTATTGAATAACTGGTTTTGCTTATTCTTTCAGGTGACACCGTTTTCATTAAGTCCATTGATGCTTCTGCCCAATTCAAAAATGCCACATATCTGTGTGAGGCTATAGAGGAGGTGATAGCTGATGTGGGGGAAGAGAATGTAGTGCAAGTGGTGACAGATAATGCAGCAAATTATGTTGCTGCTGGTAGATTATTGATGGAGAGGCACCTTACTATATTTTGGACTCCATGTGCTGCCCATTGCATTGACCTCATGATGGAGGATCTTGGCAAGCTCCCATGGATCAAAACATGTGTGGATGCAGGTAGAAACATTTGCAAATTTATATACAATCACACATGGGTGCTTAACCTTATGAGGCAATACACGGGGTTGAGGGAGTTGTCTCGTCCTGGCATCACTAGGTTTGCAACTAATTTTATCCCGTTGCAATCCTTGATTCGGTCAAAGGCAGCCTTAAGGCGCATGTTTGTTGGTGAGGAGTGGTCTTCCTCATCATTTTCTACAAGCACTGCAGGGATTGGTGTGGCCAATTGCATTTTTGATGAGCAAGGGTTTTGGACACCAGTGGAGGAGATTGTGAAGGTAAAATTGAATTCTTTATTATGTTTTAATTTTTAATCATATCTTTTATTTGTTTATTTTCATTCACACTTATTTGTGAAACATGTTTGCACTTTGCAGTTTATGGAGCCCTTGCTAGTTCTCCTACGAGTTGCAGATGGGGAGAAGCCCGCACTGGGATACATATATGAGGCATGGATAGGGCCAAAGAGGCCATTAGATCAGTCTATGGTGGAGTTGAGGATAAGTATCGTCCCATTTGGGAGATCATTGATAGGAGATGGCAAAACCAACTTCATAGGCCCATCCATGCAGCCGCATGTTTCCTAAATCTGGCCTTCCAATTCTGCCGTGATATCCGTGGAGATAGAGAAATTCTTAGTGGGCTCTACTCGACGATAAAGCGGATGTTGCCCGCTGTTACTACACAGATAGTGCAGGAGATAGATGCCTTCAGTAAGGCACAAGGAGACTTCTTTGCACGTCAAATGACCAAAGATAGTAGGACAACATTACTACCAGGTAAAAATATATTTAAGGGCATAATTGTCATATTTTTATATTGTATTTTATTATTAAATGTTGAACTTGAAACTTGAAATGAGATTGATTTTGTTTCTTTTTCTCATCTCAGATAGCTGGTGGAGGTTGTTTGGTTCTGATGCACGGAACCTGCAGAATATTGCCATTCGTCTATTGAGCCAGCCATGCAGTTCATCTGGTTGTGAGCGCAATTGGAGTATGTTTGAGCACATACACTCCAAGAAGCGCAATAGATTGACAGTGGAGAGGATGAATGACTTGGTCTATGTTCATTACAACCTTCGGCTCAGATACAGGAAGCTTTTTGACCACGACAACACCCCGATCAATCTAGATGAGGTTGATCCACAGTCTGAGTGGACCACTGAGGCTACAAATGCAGTCTTTAGTGACGAGGACCTTGATTGGGTGGACCAGGCAGAGAGAGAGGCTGAGGTTGTAGCCATGGCTGAGGAGGAGGCTAGAGCACGAGGAGACATAGCTACTGTTGGTGAGAGTGGCATGGAGACTCAGACAAAGGCAGAGACTATGGCTGCAGCTGCAACATCATCCAGGAGCGTTAGACACCTTCATAGGAAGGATGTTGGCTCCACTATGCCATAGAGTCATAGAGTCATAGCTATTGTTTTGATATATCATATTTGTATGGAACATTTGATGTTATGGATTTCATATTCCATGACTTTTGTATACATTTGACTAGTTTTATAATTTATATATCTAAGTATGCTATTTTCTTCAGCAACGCAACTACAATTTGTGTACTTTATACTTATGTGATCATTGTATACTTGTGTATGTGATCAAATTTGCTTTTATTTGTGTTGTATTCAATAAAGGGTGCTTGAAACAAGTTTTAAATCCTTAAAAATCTCTAAATTTCTAGGTTTTTTTCAACTTTTTTTCATTTTGCCGAGTCTGCGCCGAGTCCGAGTCCCGAGTCGAATCGCCCTAGCCAAGTCCGAGCCGAGTCCGAGTCTCGTTACTATGCAGTTTCAGGTACTTGCACGCAAAATTTGAGCATATTTGGACAACTTGCTACTTTTAGCAGTTCAAGCTTCAAGAGCCATTTTCAGGGTGCACATGTATGATTTTCCAATGCATGTCTGGAGCATGTTTCTGGGTCTTTCAAGACCTTCACGATGATATAACATGCAAGCCAGTTTGAGGACTTTCAATAAGTCAGGTTTCAAAAGGCTATTTTTAGGGTTTGCATGCAAGATTTCTCAATTCATGTCAGGATATTCCTTATGGGTTTTACGAGAGCTTCGCAACGAAGTGACATGCAAACAAAATTGATCATTTTTCAGAGACTTACTATTTTTTGCCAGTGCCCATATGTGGACCAGTTTTCTGGGTTTTTCTGGGGTTTTTGAGATCCCTCGGGCAGTTTGACATGCAAACTCATCCGACAGTTGATGAATCACTTTTCGGGCATTTACTATTTTTAGCAGATACATTTTGAGTAGCTCTAGGAGCTCCAGTTTCATAGGCAGAGCAACATGCAGCATAAATCAAGTTAAACGGAGACCGTTCGAGGTGCATGCAGATCAAATTAGGGTTTCCACTTTTATGCTTGAAAAAGGTGGTGAAACACATAAATTGTCAAAATCAAGCACCCCATCAAGACCGACATCTTTCAGACAACCTACTGGCAAAATTTGAACGAAATCAGAATACTTACTATTTTTAGTAAGTCACTTCATGGCTATAAATAGCAGGTCTGTGCCAGAGGCAGGTGTGAACAAGACACTTAAATCATCAAGTTCATGTGAAACAAATTTCAGATCAAACAGAGCTGCAGAAGCCAGACAATTTTAGGGTTTGCTAAAAATAGCAGGAGGACTAAATATAGTAGATGAGCTTGGGCTATAGGTATAAACAGGGTAGCAAGGTCACAAGAAGCATATCATGCCAGCTCCAGATTCAGAACGGGTGAAAAGCCATGAAGAGTCATACACCTCCGAAATTTACCAAAAATAGAGTGGCAGGGGTAGCTGAGGCATTAAAAAATTCTAAGTCCATAGATGGAAACTGGCATGAGGAGAGGTGAAATGCGCCCCAAATCTTAGAGTAGAATGAAAATATCTAAGGCATTTAAAAAAAAAATTTCCTCCACCCCTCAAATGCGCCCAAGGCAATGTGAGGGCTTTAAAAAGTTTCTAAGGCATTTTGGAAATCTTCCACACATACCTAAATGCGCCCAAGTTAATAAGGAGGAGCAAGGGACTTAAAAAAAAGTTTCTAAGTGTGGGGGAAATGAAAGCTCATGGGCTGAAATGCGCCCTTGGGGGAAGTGAAGATGAGGAAAGGTTTCTAAGTGTTAAAATGAAAGTTCAAGGGGTAAAATGTGCCCTTGAGAGAAAGAGTGCCTAGGAAATAATTCCAACTAGTGAACATAAGATTAGACCCCTCCATATGCGCCCAAGGTGGAAAGCTTAGTGAAGGTGTTCGAAATTTGCCTAAGGCATTAAAAATAATGCTAGAAGGAGTAAAATGTGCCCAACAATCAAATGGAGGTGGAGAAATTTCCAAAGCAAGGTAAAATAGAAGGCCTTCCAAAATGCGCCCTCAAGGTGATAAAAGTTTCCAAGGCATAAAATGGAAGTTCCCCCTTCAAAATGCGCCCTCAAGAAGAAGAGGCTTGGGAAAATATTCAAAGTGTTTGAAATATCCTCCTCACATACCTAAATGCGCCCAAGTTAATAAGGAGGAAGGGACTTAAAAAAAAAAGTTTCTAAGTATGGGGGAAATGAAAGCTCATGGGCTGAAATGCGCCCTTGGGGGAAGTGAAGATGAGGAAAGGTTTCTAAGTGTTAAAATGAAAGTTCAAGGGGTAAAATGTGCCCTTGAGAGAAAGAGTGCCTAGGAATTAATTCCAAGTAGTGAACATAAGAGTAGACCCCTCCATATGCGCCCAAGGTGGAAAGCTTAGTGAAGGTGGTCGAAATTTGCCTAAGGCATTAAAAATAATGCTAGAAGGAGTAAAATGCGCTCAACAATCAAATGGAGGTGGAGAAATTTCCAAAGCAAGTTAAAATAGAAGGCCTTCCAAAAGATCAGTTTTTCCCTAGCGGGTCTATTCTTCTTTTTCAGAAGCTTTTTCTGGAGAGCCAAGGTCATCAATGGAGGTCAGTTAGCTACCAGGTGTGAGAGTCCAACATTCAAGCATTGAACGAAAGTTGCTAATGATGAACGTGCACGAAGAATGGGGAACGAAGATGGGAAGCTGTCAAAGTTGAAAAATGAGAATTTTTGGGCTAAGTTTGGAGACTTCAGGTGCCCTTGTCAAGAATAGGCATCCATACCTTTATGCCTTAGAATATTTTTCGTCTCCGGCAATAGATCAAAGGAAAACATGTCAAACAAAGGAGAAGTTTGAAAATCTCAAATTTTTTTCTAAGTTTGCCAGCCATGGGCGCCCTTGGAGAAGACATGCGCCTTGTTTTCAAGGCATCAGATGATGGAATCAGAGTTCATGCTCCTAGGCAATGTTGTTCAGGATCTTCTCAGCTCCGCAGTGAGCCTGATAGCGCAGTCATTCGATCATTCAATCACCGGAAAACTTAGATCAAACAAAGGCCAGGATAAGAGTTTTTCAAGCTGAAGGGTGAAAACAGATAAAAAATGTTTTTAAGTTTGGTAAAGATGGGTGCCCCAGAAGGAGAAGGGCGCCCAAGTTTTTGAGGTGTCAAATTAATGAATTTGTAGAAGACGCCTCCAATATGACTTCTTCCAACTTGATCCAGCTTTTCAACGCAATCATCAACATGTTTGTCGGAGCTGGCAATCGTCGGATATCGAAGGCTGAATAGAGGAGAAAACATGAGTAAAATGTTAAAAGCCAAAAGCAATGGTGAAAAACTTCAAATAAAATCTAACTCTGGTAAAGATAGGCGCCTTCAGTCAAGAAGGGCGCCCAAGCTTTTGAAGTTCCAAATCAACTTTGTCAGAGATGCAATATCCAAGAGACCCCCTCCAGATTCTTCTCAGCTATCCAGTGGACCTGACAGCTAGTCAATCTGATCAGTTTGGCTTCCGAAATCATGAATTCATTTGAAGGTCAGAAGACAAGCAAGAACTTGAAGCTCATAAAAATGGCTAACACTGGTGAAGATGTGCGCCCCTAGAGGAAATAGGCACCCGACATTTTGAAGGATCAAATGATGTTTTTGCTAAAAGTTGTCTCCAGAACAATGTTGTCAGATTCAATCAGGCTCCGTGATGAAACATTTAGCTCGTCCGTTGGATCAATTTGGAAGCCAGAAATCAGGATCAAATAGGGGTTAAAAATCAAGGAAAAGTTGAAAGTAATGGAAAAATGGCTAAGTCTGAAAGAGATAGGCGCCTCTAGCCAAGAAGGGTGCCCAAACTCTTATGCCTTAGTCAATTTTTTTGAAATTTCAAGATTTCAAGTGAAGAACAAATGTCCACAGTCAATGCATACGCTAAGAGTTAGGGTTTTGAAGAGTTAGGGCAAGAGAAAGTTGTTTTTCTCAAGATAAAACTTATTTAAGGTGCCTTTGTATTTCATTCTTCATATTTTCTTGCAGGTGACCACCAAAGAAAAGTAGAGCAGCAATTTAAAAATTCTCTTTCCAAGATTCAAGAGCTCAAACTTGCTGGTTTTTCAATAAGTTTTCAGACCAGCACACAAGGAGGCCTGCTTTTTCATCCAAAACATCAATTCTTTGAAGAAGGTGATTGTTTTCAATTTTTAGTGAGCTGGGTTATACTAGTTCTATCTTCTGGATAATGTTTGAAGAACTTTTTCAAAGTTGTAGCAGCTGCTTTTTCTTTGCATGTTAGAGAAAACTACAAAATTTTCAACTTCTAATCTTCTGGGTCTTTCTTAAACATTCTTCTGGACATAACTCATATCACAGCTTTTTCAGAGAAAGTTCAAGTGGTTGCTTTTTTAGTCAGACTTCAAGGGCTTCAAAATCTAATCAAATGGGTTCATCTAGAATGTGCCTCTGAACAATACCCAGATGTCAACTTTTTCTGCTTTTTCGGAGAAAATTAGGGTTTGCTGTTTTTTCAGTCTACACTCGGGATTTTCAAAAAACGGACGATTTGGGTTTTCTTGTAACGAAATTCTGAACAAAACCCATATCTCAGAAAATTTTCCAAAAAATTCATCCGTTTGACGAAGAAAATCAGCAAGCTAAAAATAGAAAGTGTGAAAAAACTTGTTGGACATAGGCGAGTTTATAGTCAATCTTCAGGTTTTTCAGCATGAAGTACTCTCCCATCGAATTCAGAGCCAAACAAGAGTTGTGTTATAATTATCTGAATGGATGATGTTGGGAAGTGCTTTTTAGTACCATCATGGACATAAAACGTCATCATCTCAGTTGAAGAATGTGCAAAGGGAGTGGTATGAGCGAAAGGACAAGTGTCGGAAAAAGTTGTGCAAAACTCTTCCGTGGGAGAATCAAAAGAAGTGTCAGAAGCATAAAGTTGCAGAGCCGCCAAGTTATCAATTAGTGAGTCATCTTTTGGGGCAGCGACGTTTTTCAAGACTAAAACTCATAAAGAAGCTGAAGATGTCAAAGATTCTCTAAGTTTGATTGCAAAAAAGGAGAAGATCTTAGAAAAGAGGAATATGGCTATAGATAGTATCAATGCTCCTGATAGAGAGGCAATTTCCTACTTTTTGGTGGATGTGATAGAGATTTAAAGCAACAATCTTGTTGGCGTAACAATTAGCACCTCTGGAGTGCGAGTTGGTATGGATAGCTATGCACAGTACGCGACGACTGCTCTTCAAATTAGGAGGGGAAACTCCCTCTTTTGCTGATATGCGTTTCTAAAGTAAAGTATCTAAAACCTATCTTTTTCGACTTAGCTGGAAGAGGCACAAGGTTAAGGAAACCAAGGAAGTTGCAGCTAACGGTTTTCTCTGGTTTTGCAGATCATTAACTACAATTAAACTAAAAGCTTTAAACTATCCAATCTCCTCAAGAAAATAGAGCATGAGGAAATAGGAGCATAAATGTATTACACGATAAACTTCAGGTACAAATTCACAACGTGAAGGCAAGGTGGGCTCAACTATTTGCTTGGCTGGGAAGAAGTTTATTAAAACAAACAAATATACGGTAAACCGGGTACAACTTCACAACATGAAGGCAAGGTGGGCTCAACTATTTGCTTGGCTTAATAGGTTTATTGCTACACACATCAGACGATAAGCTTTGAGTATAGATTAGCAACGTGAATGCAAGGTGGGCTCAACTATTTGCTCTTCTGAATAGGTTTATTAGGAACGAAACAAAAGGTAAGCAACTAGGACAACAAATTGTATTAGCGAAACATGCATACAACAAACGATCAAACTAGCAACCCCATTTAACTACGATTGAACAAACACCGTAATAATAACATGAAGGCAAGGTGGGCTCATCTATTTATTATAACAGTAAAAACTCATGAACAGATACAAGAACAACAATATTACAGGCAAGGTGGGCTTAGCATATATTACTATCGCGTGCAAAAGTTATTTACAAATGAACTGAAAGCTCTTATTTATAGACATCAAAGGCGTAGGCAACCCTAAAATCACCTTGAGTCAACTACAGTCTCACAACATGTGAGATTTTATTCATCTAAGTCTAAATGAAAGAAACTATACAATTAACTGGAAAGCTACCATCAGTTAACCGATACAAACAAGACTAAATGGACATGTGCAACATGCACGTCCTTATTGAAAGGAAAGCTAACTGATAACTACCATCAGTCAACTGAAACTAACTAAAAGTCCATCCTCCTGTGAAGATGTCTCCAAGAATGAGATAGGCGTGCCCGATATCAAGAAGGAAAACTCAAGAAATGACGTTGAGTTAACTTTTGCTTCTGACTCATCCTCGTAAATAACTGCAGGATCCAACTGGGCGTCTACTACAAGCCCTCTCTGTTTATCACCTCGTCCAGGAATGTGTCGATCATATCATCATCTGGCACTTTGACGCTATCCATGATAATGAACTGCCTGTTCAACTCCTCTGCATCCTTGATCGCCCTCTGACTGTCTTTGACTTCTGTAGTTGCCTTTTTGAAATTGGTAGTCATCATTGAGAACTCATCCAACTTGGATGCCTCAGGATCTTCACCTAGGTTATCACGAACTAGTTCCTCGTACTCAGTCTGCACTGCATCAAGCTCAACATATGCACCATCTTCATGAAGATAATGGAACGGGATTTGAGTGACTTTGGCGGCTTTGTAAATAGAGTGATGATCTCTATTCCTTCTACAGCTTGACGCCTCTGATGCTTTTTTTGATTCCTCTCAATGGAAGAGTGTTGCATGATGAAACTGTGAAGTTTGACTGCGAACACTCTGGTTGTGAGAAATGCACATGAACTCACCGCACACGCAAAATTCCAACGGTATCAACCCTTCGGATGTGCTTGATGCAAAACAGTGTCAGCTTTTCTTATGAAATTGTGAATTAAGACCAATTTGGTTTTGAATTCAGTTTGAGTGAACTGCCTTCTGAAAAACTCGCCTGTTGACTGTAAACATGGCTATGTTCTGACAACTTTTCCGAAAAGTTAAAAATAGCTCATGAAGAGGCTAAAAATAGCCTATTAACAGGGAATTTTCATGAAAAATTCTGAGATGTGGGTTTTGTAGAGAAAATAATTCTATGCAAACCCACATCGTCAAAAATTCGAAAAAACACCTTTTGCCTTGGCATGCAAGAGCTTTTTGGTTGAGGGATTTAATGGCCGTAGGGGTTTCCCGGGAAAATTTCCCACGAGAAAAATTGGCATATGGGTATTGTAGGCGTTGGTGAGCTGAAAAGACCCAGATCCTCTGTTTGTTAAAAATTTGAGTTTTAGGCCCGCATGCAAAGGGTTTTCAACTGAGATTTGAACTGGCAGTTAAGGGCATTGGGGGCAATTTTTTCCTTGAAAGTCTGGAACATGGGTTTTATGCAGAACTGAATTCTAAGATGACCCATATGAATAGATTTTGGAAAAAATGTGTTGTAGGCCCACATGCAAAGATAATTCTGGGAAAAAGCACAGCACTCTAGAATAGAGGCAGCGGGGCAATTTTCTCAAAATAATCTAAGACATGGGTATTGTCGTTGATGCTGAAATAGACGAATCGAGATGCTCTGTTTCTGAAAATTTTGCTGTTTTCTTTGACATGCGAAGAATACCTAAGACGAGAATAGAGGAAAATAAGACAAAAGATAGAAGTTTTTGTTTGTTTGTTTGTTTTCTCTTCTTATGTAGAAATTTGCCTATGCTTGAAATGGATTTGGTGAAACCTGCATGCAAATGGAAAAAGAGGTCTGGAATATCCTTCCTCTAAAAATTTTGAATCTGTAGCTACGAAGATCGCTGAATTCTGACACCTGTAGTACCTTCAGATTAAAATTTGCTCAAGAAAGGCATGTTTTATCAACTTAGAAGGAGAAATAATGGACACCATATGCATAATAAATAAGAATTTATCATCAAAGGCGTGTCAAGTGCATGCACAACCTTGGAAAATGCGCTTGAACTCTTACTGGACCTTCAAAATATACGCATAGCCTTTGATTGGCTCTCAAAACAATTAATTGAATGAAAAATATGCCCTAATTAGTACGCCACCTTCAATAGTTAAGTTAACTGGCGCATGCAAACTGATCTCGCTCAGTTACAATCCAAAAATAGGCCTAGAAGAAGTCGACCTGAAAAAGAGTTAACTGAAGAGTTATTTTTAGTTAATTGAAACTACCTTTCATGCGCACCACTTCTCTTGAGTTCAAAAAGTCAACCTTTGACTTTAGGCGTCTTTTTCTAGACTGTCATTTTCTTGAAAATTTGGATTTGAAAAACCTCGTCGGAGCTCTCGTTTGATCACTGATTCCGATTGACTGACATGTTAGATTGACTGGCTGACAGCTTTGTTGAAGAGCATGATCAAATTTGACTAAAGTCTCCTTGAGGTATCAAACCCTAATTCATCCATCCGAGGCTTCAAAATGCAGGGCGCACCTGGCCTTCAGGGGCGCTTTTGACCTTAGACAGAATTTTCAATGCATTTTCCATCATTTTCACAATGATTTTGACATAACTTCACTTCACATTTCCTGGTGTCTGACAAAACTTCAGAACGAGCTGACAAGCTCATTGCAGAGCTGACTGGAATCTGAACAAGAGCTCCTGGAGAGCACTTCTTGTAAAAACATCATTTGACAGCTTAAAAACATGGGCGCCCTTGGCCATCAGGGGCACTTTTCCTCCCAGACTTAGCCATTTCTCAAACTGGCTAAAATCCACTAAACCTTCGGCTATAGGCTGCTGAGAAGTCATTTGACCTAGTTGAGATAGGCAACGGAAAGTAGAAACCAACACGGACAGGATGAGCATTTGAAACCATCAAACAGATTGAATTCAAGGCATCAAAACCTTGGGCACCCCTGGCCTCCAAGGGCGCTTTTGGCATTTCTGGACATTTTTGATCATGGTTGGCACCCTATGTTCGACTCCTGATCACGACAACTCAGCAACTCAAATTCACCCTCCGATGGATCCGTTGCGAAGCCGGATCAAGTTTGAGACAGACATCCTAGGTAACACTTGATCAAAAAACTTCATCTGGAGCTCCAAAAAGATAGGCGCGCTTTTTACTCTAGACTGTCATTTTCAATTTCCCCCGTTTTGCATTCAATCTCCAGTTTTAGGTGATAGACAGATCCGTTGAACTAGCTGGTTGGCTCATTGTGAAGCTAACAATATTCCAGAGAAGTCCCTTTGGAAGTGACATGTCTGAAAAAGTTGATCTTGGCCTCCAGAATCAAGGGCGCCCCTGGCTCACAGGTGCACTTTTGCTTCAGAGTTGGAAATTTTTTCAACATTTTCACCTCGTTGAAAATCCCCTCCGAGACGAAGCCTCTTTTCGGACAAAACTCGCCATAGAAACATCACCGAACTGTTTTGAGCTTAGTGTTTGACACCTGGTACTTGGCCATCTGCCATTGTTGAGCTCAAAGAACCTAACTTTTCACTTGAAAAAACAAAAACTACCCACCAAGCTTAAACTAAGTTTTAATTGAATCTGACTTCACCATTGTGATCGTGAAGCAAAATAAGCCAATCAAAACAAATTTCAGCCAATTCTGACAAGTTTCAAACTTTAGGGTTTTTGACCTAAAAATAGGGGTCTATAAACCCTAATTTTCCATTTTTTCAAATTTTACCAGTATCTTCGTGGCATCACACTGACTCGAAGCCCATACTTGATTTGCCCAAAAACTATGTTTTTACATCATTTTGACAAGGTTTAGACCATTTTAAGCAAAATGCCTTAATGAAGCAAAAAATTTGGTTTGGGTACAACAAATCTTCTAGAAGCTTTCTCCAAGCTTTCTTTCCATTCTTATCTCACGCTTTCCCTCTATTCTTGTCTCAATTCTTTGAAGAAGAAGGAAATCAAATTGTAATAGTTGGCATTTTCTATTTTTGATGCTTTCTTAGTTGTAGATGTTTATCTTCTTTAGTTTTAGAAATAAAGCTTGCATGTTGGAAAATCTTAGTTGTAAAAGCAAAGAGACTTTAGGGCTCTCTACTCCTCTGCTTAGTTATAAATAAGAGCAGTGTTTGCTCATTTTTCTTTAACTGTGCTTGTGATAACAAATTGCTGAGCCTATGCCTTCAAGCTTGTTATCGATTAGTTTTAGTTCACTTTGTTTTAAGAGCAAGTTTGCATGCCTCTTTTAGCTGCAAATCCTTGTTTAGTGCATGTGTTTTATGTCAAGTGTTGATCTAGTTTGATCGCATGTTGCATGTATTTTGCTACAACGTGCTGTCCCGAAATTGTAATCTCTTGTGCTCGAAGTTTGAGAAAATAAAGTCCTGAGCGTGCTTTTGCTGTCCTGATATAAAGTTTCAGATTTCCGTTTATTGTGTAATGCTTGTATGATCTCCTTTTCAACGTGTATTGAAATTTAGTAGATGTATGTTGGGAAAAGTTTATTGAAGTATCTGTGTCAGAAAATCAATCTCGTTCATTTCTAACTCTCTTGCTTTGCGTTTACTTGAGAGGCTAGAAACGTCTTTAGCGTAAGTTAGTTGTAGTTGATAAGTTTCGTTAAAGGGAAAACCTCAGCTGCAAAATTTAGAGTTCTATAACCTTGTGTTCTTGCAGCTGAATAAAAAAGATAGGCAAATTAGCTTTAGTTTACTTTCTTTATACAAACTCAGCAAAAGAGGGAGCTTCCCCTCCGAATTTGAAGAGCAGGTTACTGCACATAGCTGTCTGTTTCCAAACCGCATTCTAGAGGTGCGATTTGAAACGCCAACAAAAAGGACATGTCTCATTCATATAGACATACCCACCTTTGTAACAAGCATTTCATGCTTAATCACCGTTTTTACTAAATTGAGTTTTATTGCTTATGAATCAATTAAGATTCCCGCGATATTTGTTGAGTTTTATGCTCCGGTCAATATCCATAGTTCCCTGATGAGATAATCCCATCAACTTCTAGATGTGCTGACATAGCCATGCCAGGATGGCGGATAGCCTCAAAGTCCCAATTAAAATATTTGATTTCCTTCAAACATTGGCAAGGTGGAGATAAGGATGTCGGTCCTTGGAGCAATAATAGGAATGCCACGATTTCTTTAGGAGAATTGATGCAATATGAAGGGCGATTGTTTTGTCTTATTCTCACAACCTTAGACATACCAACGATTTAGTATTGGCTTCTTTACAAATTGTGATGTCTATAGAGAAGGAGGCGACAATGATTTTCAAGGAGATATTTGATAATAGTCATCTTTATTATTTAATATATTAATCTCATTTATATTTATAATAATGTTTAATATTTAAATTGTTCTATATTTTAGTATTTATAATATTGTATTTGATAATATATTGATGCCTTAGGTTTACAAGATATCCAATATGTTACACCCCGAAAATTGTATAGTTACTATTTTAGTAATGCTTAGAGCATTTTGATTGTAAGGAAGGCTTCAAATGAATAAAATGTGTTGAACCATGTTATCAATATGAGAATCTGTTTATATGTTATGATTGGCTCATTCTGTATTCTTGATTGATGTTATTCTTGGATAAGCAATGCATAGAGGAGAGTAATTAGTCTTGTTTTATATTTGATTTATATATACTGCATATGTATTCTTGATTGATGTTATTCTTGGATAAGCAATGCATAGAGGAGAGTAATTAGTCTTGTTTTATATTTGATTTATATATACTGCATATGTTGTGAGCAAGTGACTGCCGTGGTTTTGTGCCAATGGATGCAGGAATAGGAACTATTTATCTAGGTGGAGGGGAAACATCACTCGGGAGAGGAACTTGGTCGGCTAACCGGTAAAGTTGATCATATGAGCATACACACACTTCACTGAGGGTTTTGGGAACTGAGTCAGATTGACTTGTCTTAGTAAGTCAACCTTAGGCGTAGGAGTTTTTGATTACTTCTTTATGCTTTATGAGTGGTGTTACTTGACTGACTGACTTACTGTTCTGTGAACCTTGAATGTGAAATGTGAACTGATAAGTTATATTGATGCCTGGAATTTACAGTTAAACGTATATATACATGTTTGTGCAAATACGTGTATTAAGGGTACTCTGACTGGCCTGTAATACACGTAATTGGATAATCTAATACAAACATGTATAGATATATTTAAGTGCAAATATGGATATGTTTATTAATATATTTAATAGTATATTTAATATAAACATTATTATAGTTTTACCCATAATGAAATATATTGATATATCTATAGTAATATTTAAATATTACATAGATATATACATATATTTAAATCAAGGTAAAATAAAACTATAATAGTTTATATTTAATATAATGCAAAATGTATTTATAACATTTTAATTTATAATTTAAAATGACTTTGCCTTGGAAATAATTAAAATTGACTTATATAGTCATTTGGTGATATACTGCATTTACCATGAGTAATAAAAGTATTTCGAATTTCTTAAACTATTGGAGAAATACGTTGGAAAGTATTATGGGAAATTTAAATGATAGACTATAGTCTTAAATCAAAGCATTTTTAGAAAGTGAAAATTGCGGATTCCTTCACGGGAAAATACGCGGACTGTGTTTAAGCTGAAACAATGGAAATGGTGAGTGAAAAATCCCGCACGCAACTCCTCACGCTTTGGACCTGGTCACCACCATGCTGGAAACGCGTGGGTGAAATAGGGCCAGTTGGCTGCGTTTTAACATTGACATTTTCGATTGTAATTTTACCCGCCATTGTGCATGAGTTGCGCCATTTTTGGGGAGACGCCTGTAGGTGTCAAATCCGCATTTCTTATCAATGGAAGTTTGAAACATTCTCTGAACTGCTGGGAGTCGAATCATTTCTCAAAGGCTGAGAAAGTAAGGAAAATTCGCCACATTTCAGTTTGAATTATTCAAATAGCAGTTCTGTCAATTTACATGCCAGCATAAGTGGAAATTGTTTGGCTGAGGGCTCTATAAATAGCCGCCCAGTTCATTTAGCAAGACACACTTTTGGAATTCCGAATTTGCTTAGAAAGAGCTGCATTTTACCTTAGCTGCATTTTGTCATTTGCGCCAATCTCTATCTACTCCTGCAAATTACGAATTTCTGTTTAGAAAGTAGTAATCCATCATTGTTGTTCTGTATTGTTGAGAGCCATAATCCATCATTGCTGATTGTGTTGTGAGAGCCATATACTATCTTGCTGTGATTGTATTGTTGAGAGCTATATTCCCTCATTGCTGTATTGCATTTACCTGAGAGTCATACTTTACTCATGCTGTGAAAAGTATCTAGAAAAGACTGAGAAGGACTGTGGAGGAAGAGCAGAAGCTACTGATTGAACTCATTTCGTAGCAAGGGAATCAGGCATGAGAAATGTCTTTTTAGTATTTCTGTCATTTGAATTAAAAATGAGTTTATCTGCTTAGATTATGTTTTGCAGTGTGCTTGAAGTAAGTGTTAGAAGATCTCTGTTTTCTAAGGAATTATGTTGAAATGAAATAGCTTAATTTCATTAGAAATGGCTTATTGAATTAGGAATAACTTGTTTCATAGTGAAAGCATGGAATAGCTTAATTTCATTAGAAAAGGCTTATTGAACTGGGAATGATTTGTTTCATAGTGAAAGCATGGAATAGCTTAAGAGCTTGTTGAAATTAAATAGATTAATTTCATAGGGAAAAGCTGGTTGAAATGAAATAGTTTAATTTCATAGGAAAAAGCTTGTTGAAATGGAATAGCTTAAATTCATAGGAAAAGCTTGTTAAAGAATAGCTTGAAAGAGAAATGTTTGAATACCTTTTAATAGAAGTTATATTATGAATTGTATTACTTGAATATTGCTTGAATTCCTTATATAAAGGAAAAAGGACTAGTTAGTAAATACTAGGACGAGGGTGGAACCAGTACCAAGGTAGTCTAAAGCTTTAAAGTTAAATAGGTTAACTAGGGAAAGCTATGTACTCCGCGGATAAAAGATTCCGTGTTAGGAAGTACCAGAGGGACCCCTTGTTGACTGTATTCCATTTCCTGTTTAAGTAGTTGATGTAGGAAGTCTAGGGTGATTGACTACCCACGGAAAGGACTCAACCTACGCGTAGGATAAGGCAGCCTTAAGTCAAACTGAACCTGACTTAGTGCAAGTGATAGATGACCGTCAGTTTAAGTACTGACGAAACACTTTGGCCAAAGTAGTGTAGTATACCTAACGTCCACTTAGACTGTGAGACGAATTACATTGTCAGTTCACAGTAGTCTAGATTACATGCTAGATTGAGATTGTGAGGGCACAAGGATCTAGTTATGTAGGATTACACACTATGCTCAGTTGGTCATACAAAACCGGTTACCCAACCAATCTCTTCATAGAAGGGAGGGCCGTCTACTTAACAGTAAACGTGCGGGGGAACGCAATATAAGTCCATGGTTGGTGGAAAAGCACCTGAGTGATGTTTCTCCTCCACAGAAGACTTCTGATGAACCAAGGTTTGAAAGGGAAGATCCTGGATAGTCTTATTCTTATTTGCTCAAAAGCTTCTGAGCTATGTTTGAAACTTGTAAGATTCTTACCTTGCTTTTTATTTGAAAGAAAAGTAATCATGAAAGCATACTCTGTTATTTACTTGGAAATAGAACAATGATGTATCGTGTCATTTATTTCTTTATGATGAAATGTTCAATTAGAATGAAAAGAAAAGTTTATTTACTTTGTCATTATAAATGTATTTCCTTGTATCTTATTAGTGAAAGTAGAAAATTTTTTGTTTACCCGGTTTGGGGGTTGTTACACAATATTTATAATGTTAATTATTCTACTTTATGTTATATTACAATAATTGATTAGTGTACACTCCTAGAACAATAATATTCGTAAATTTCATTTTATTTTTAATATACTTAATTTGCTAACTTATTCATATTTTACAATTATAAAATTATCATTTGATAATTATAATTGTAATATAATCGATTGTAGTTTATAATTAGAATAATATTAATTTGTAAAGATTTACATTTGTAGTTTAACTTTAAATATATATTTCCTTTTATATACTTATTGTCCAAAACTTATTTTCAATCTCATTGATGCGGGGACATGACAGTCCTCCCCTCCCAAATTTGCTTTTCCTCAAGCAAATCCCTTTTTATGTCATGATTATCCTTCAAGGCAAGGATCTGAGAAGAGGATTAGGAGCATTATACATATCTACGAAATATTCTATGAAGGAGTTTTCTATCTTTTTGATGAAGAAACCTCAGGGGTCTTATTACAATTCTTATTGGGAAGATTTGGTTGTATAATATATTTCTAGATCTTGGGGGTGTTGTCTTCACCACTTAGATTGGCTCCTCCACAAAGCTCCATTTGTTCCCTGTCTCTTCTTCTTTTGATTCGATCCCTTTGAGATCCCCTCTCTCGTATCTTGGTCTCTTGCTTGGATATTCTTTACCTTCTCCCTCGAGAGTTGCTCCTATCTTGTGGGCTCGGCCTTTACATTTATGATCACGTCCCCAAGGCTCATGGCATGTGAAGCATAACCGTTTTCTTTTTAAGTCCTCCATTGCATTGCACATATGATCACGATCCCATTTCCCCTTACAGTATGAACATGTCTTTCGAGAATCTTCCCTTCCTGGCCTTTCTTCTTTGTGAGGGGGTTTGGAGGAGGTAAAACTCCTAGGTTTGTCTCTTGGTGAGTCATCTTCAAATTTCATGGCCTTCTGAATGGCTTCATCTAAACGGGTGGGTTCAAGTGCACTCACCATGCTTTTGACTGATCCCCTTAACCCTTCTATGAACAGGTAGGTGAGCCTCTCTTGGGAGATTTCGGGTACCATGACTGCCAACTTTTGGAACTCGGTAGCATAGTTTTCAATAGTCCCTTGTTGTCTTACTTTAGTGAGTTCCCTAAAGTACCATTCCGGGTGCCTTTGGTTGAATCTTTTGATCAACCTTTGAGTAAAGTCATCGTAGGTGGTCACTTGTTGATGGCCTTGAGTTATGAGACTGTGATGCCACCAATCATGGGCCATCGTGGTTAGGTGTAAAATGGCAAACTTGATGGCATTTGCTTCGGTCATTGGGCTTAAGGATAGATAGGTGTCTAACTTTTGAACCCATGATTGCGCGATGGTCTTTCCTTCTCCGTCAAAGTTGGGTAGGGTGAGTTTACTTACCCTATTCTTAAGATCCTTATCGGTTTGGTCATTTCTCTCCCTTCTAGGGGCAACTTTTTGTTTGGCCTCACAGTAGTCTTTAAAAGGCACAAGCTCCCTCATTTCAGGATCAAGCCTATAATACGTTGCAATGATTTCATCTACATCCTCTACGGGGGATCTATTGATATTGCTTTCTTCCATGGTTTCTTCACTTCGCAAGAATGGGGGTCGAGTGGGTCTAGAACTTGTGGCCTGTGAGGGTGTGGGATTGTTATTTTCAGAGTGGTTAGAGTTTGCTTCCTTTGTATTATTGCTACTCAAGTTTTGGAGGGCCTGAAGTAATACTTGGCACGTTTTCTCATTTTGTTCCATTAGGGCTTGGGTTTTCTTATCACTATTCTCCATGAAAGCCCTAAGTTCATCTCTTAATGGGTCACCCATGAGATCGTTTCCTAGGTTATTATTTCTAGAGCTTCTTCGGTGGTAGGTTTGCATTATTTCCCACAGGATGGAAAGATTTTTGCTCTGATACCACTGTAATGTCCCTTACATGGCCTTGCCCTAAAATTTGCTTGTTGATTAGATTTAGGGTTTCTTCTTTCCCAAAGGAATGTTCTCTCTAAGGAAATGAACCTAAATTGGAATTTGTATTCACCATGTTAACAACATATCTGTTAGTATTAATATCTAGATATCCAAAATATAAACATAATCACAAAGCAACAATGAAGATAGGTGAGGAGTGGCATGGGTAGATCCGCCCGAAGTTATCCATCTAAGCCCAAGGGCACAAGCATCCGATCAAGACAACCCACCCCTTGGCCCCGAGCTGAATGTCCAAACCAAGACCATTCCATACTTGGAGTGGTGTGCTTGTAGGAAACACTCGTACTTGCTTTCTCTACCCACGTCAACCCCTCAAAAGACACTTGACTTATTGGGGATAGTTGGGGGAGCGGATAAGTGGCCCGGGCCTACCACCCCTCCATGGCCGTAGCGGACTATGAATGTAAACCCCACCCTTGCATGGCCCACCCAGGCCTTGGGATTGGGCGGACTATGAGTGGAATTTCCACCCCTCTGGGGCCCATCCTTGCCTTGGGTTCCGAGGGCGGACTTAAGTGGGATTTTTAGGCACCACTTCCCTCGCAGCCTTCCTCCCAATAAGCTTACAAACATGGAGAAGACAATCTTTTAGCAATCCAATACCTTTGCATTTATTATTGATTCCTTATGTCAATATCAACATCATTATCGATAGCATTATACCAACAATCTGATTAGTAACCTCTACTAGGTATATATCTAAAGAAAGCATTGCATCCATAATCAGATTTGTAACATTTACCATGTATACATCCAAAGAAATCATTGTGACAGTCTCAAATAGTCAAATACATTTGCATTCCCTATTGATTCTTATCAAATCATTACATAGTTCGAATCATGATATTACTAAAGAAATCATAATCATTTCATAGACAATTATGATGTGATGCTAAGGAAGCTATAATACATTTCTAGATTAATCATAATCATGATAATATGCAAGAAGTCTTAAAACTAATAATCAAGTTTGCAAATTAGTTCATTTACCCAATTAATGGAGATACATACATATATGCATAGATATCATGTTAGTTCTTTCATTAATCTCTACTAAATAGAACATATGGGAGCAGGTAATAGCACCAAGGCAATATAAAGTCCTCAAAGATAACCATATTGGAGTTTTCCGTAATCTCAATTACTCAGATTTCTCGTCTGTGTTGATTATACACGTTGGGCTTGCACTATAGTTTAGGGATCAGAAGGATTTATCGTTTAGACACAGTCAAGGCAATAAAAAGATCATTCATCATGGAAAGAGATTGCAGAATATAATTCTAGAGTATACAATCGTTATTGCTGAGTAATTATTCAATCTGGTATTTGGAATGCTAGAACATTAATGACTAAGTGAGATATCCTCACCTGATTGTTGTACTTCTCACGATAGCCACTGTGTAAGCATCTATTCTATTCTCCAAATCTATCCCATGATACTGCTTCTTACGTTTTACTGTTTTTATACTTTTATTTAAGGACATGTCTCATTCATATAGACGTACCCCCCTTTGTAACAAGCATTTTATGCTTAATCACTGTTTTTACTAAACTGAGTTTTATTTTTTATGAATCAATTAAGATTCCTGCGATATTTGTTGAGTTTTATGCTCCGGTCAATATCCATAGTTCCCTGATGAGAGAATCCCATCGACTTCTAGAGGTGCTGACATAGCCATGCCAAGATGGCGGATAGCCTCAAAGTCTCGATTAAAATATTTGATTTCCTTCAAACATCGACAAGGTGGAGATAAGGATGTTGGTCCTTGGAGCAGTAACAAGAATGCCACGATTTCTTTAGGAGAATTGACGCAATATGAAGGGTGATTGTTTTGTCTTATTCTCACAACCTTAGACATACCAACGATTTAGTATCGGCTTTTTTACAAATTGTGATGTCTATAGAGAATAGGGTGACAATGATTTTCAAGGAGATATTCAATAATAGTCATCTTTATTATTTAATATATTAATCTCATTTATATTTATAATAATGTTTAATATTTAAATTGTTCTATATTTTAATATTTATAATATTGTATTTGATAATATATCGACGCCTTAGGTTTACAAGATATCCAATATATATAATGTTAATTATTCTACTTTATTTTATATTATAATAATTGATTAGTGTACACTCCTAGAAGAATAATATTCGTAAATTTCATTTTATTTTTAATATACTTAATTTGCTAACTTATTCATATTTTACAATTATAATTGTAATATAATCAGTTGTAGTTTATAATTATTATAATATTAAGTCGTAAAGATTTACATCTGTAGTTTAAATATATATTTCCTTTTATATACTTATTGTCCAAAACTTATTTTCAATCTCATTGATGCGGGGACATGACATTCTTATTTTTATTTTTCCTTTTTCCAACATGATGTTTTCCTCAAATAAAGTGTCCTCTCTTTTGTATCTTCCACTTGAGGAGGAAAGTCACATCCTTTCATCAACATTAGCCTTGCCAAGAGTCATACCCTTTCTAAGTTGGAGTGGTGACTTTCTCTTGATTAGTTATTATTCTTTTGTTATTTATTTATTGTCTTTTTTCCAAGATGGAGCGCTGCCTTTTAGACTCTTAATTTTATTTTTTATTTCATGCCTTTTGATGATAAATAGCTTCCCTTTACCTTGATCAACCATTTATAAGAGGCTGCGATGATTATTATTAACTAGCTGCGATCACCAATTTCTATAAGGGTGCGATTTTTGTGTGGTAGGGGAATGACATCTAGCGTGACATGTATTTATCCTTTGCAAATCCCATCTTTTCCTTAGACAAAAGAAAAGCACGACTGATATTTTGTGATATTAAGCATGTCTACAAAAAATGCAACCACAACTTGCTAGATGCCTTTCCTTTGTAAAAATCCTAGCAATTGGAAATTGAGCACACAAATTTTGAGCTATTTTCACTACAATTGAGTTTTTGCCTACAACACAAGAGTATGGCTACAAAAATTGGTTGAGTTTTTTGCAAACATCAACAAAGGTAGGTTTAGCATCCATTGTTCATTTGCACAATCCTTATGATTTTTTTTGTTTTTTTAATGTTTCAAACTATATCTAGTAACTTTTGCATCAAAATCAGAGTCATTTGTGTGCTCGATTTTCAATTGCTAGGGATCTTTATAGTCGAAGGAATGACATATAGCAAGTTGTGGTTGCATTTTTTGTAGACATACTCAATATTACAAAATATTAGTCGTGCTTTTTTGCAGTACAAGGAAAAGACAATATTTGCAAAGGATAAATACCTGTCACACTAGATCTTTTTTTTTTGATAAAAAACTTGGTTTAGAATCCATGAACCATGAAAATTTGGGAAACCCCATATCACTAGGCTGCTACCCATAGAGAGTCACAAGTACAATTAGATATTAGATCAAAAGGGCCTATCTATCTAAGATACTAATCCATATTGAAACCCCACAAAAAAGGCCGAAGCCACATAATACTACCACCTCGCTACCAGTAGACTATAAAACTAACATATAAAAGTCTTAGTATCAAAGGAAGGGTTGAGGAAAATTACACAGCCTCACAAAACCCTTATTTATTAACTTACAATTAACACACCGAACGTTAAAGATTGAAGCCTTCTTCTCCATGCCTTCCTCCATTTCCTCCTCATTATCATAGTAGTCTGAAAACATTGGAATCATTCCCTCCGACAATGTCACCTTCATCTATAGAGCAATCTCCTCCACAACTTGTAGGAGACAAATTTGGTGTCATTTAATTCCATGGAGATGTTCTAGGAAGTACCCGAAATGGACATTTGCTCGATGCATCACATCCCAATGCATCATGCAACAAATAAGAACTAGTAGTCATCAATAGCATAGAAGCACGAGAGGGATTGAGCAGCATCAAAGATATTCCGCCATCCTCCCGTATACCTAGGGTCTAATAAAATCTTAGCTACTGTCAAGCAAATGTAAACACCAAGAGACCCATCCATAGTTTTTTCCAATTCTCAAATCCTAACCATCTACAACCAAAGAGTAGGGTTCAATATCTCTTTATTCGCAAAAAGCCATAAAATCTACCATAGCTCCCTCTCCAAAGATCTGGCGCTTACACTGTGTCAATGTCTTAACCTCTACTTTCTCCTTTCCTTAGGCACCACCTTGCATTCTACCACCCAAATGACACACATTGGTTGCAAACTTCATGGAAGAGAGCAAAAAGAATGAGTCAACTCTCATTGTAATCCTCTTCAATAAAAACAAATACCCAACCATCTCTCCTCATAATTACTTCCCACACACCGTCCTCCTTATTACTTTGGTACTTACTACCATCATTCCAACCCATTATCAAGTGTCATGCTAGAAGATCTTGATTGTAGAGCAAACTACTTGACATGCCAAAACAAAGGGATTTACAATATCGAATGGGTGTTTGAATGAGTTTTGTTAGTTGTGGGTATCATTTATATGGGCATTTGCAAAGGATGTAGATTTGTTTTATTTATAACTATTATACATAATTAATTATTGATCATTCTTAGTGCGTTTGTAGATTACATTTGTTGAGGATTTAGTACTGTTTAGTGTTATACAATTATAATTTATAATTTATAGTGATAGTAATGCATTTGAGCATTTGACTTGAAACTTCAAATCTTCAGATTATGGTAAATTGATGATTAGAATATACTTACGTGCTCTTTGAATGTATTACTTTTTTTTTTAATATTTTAATTGTGTGTTTTTTACCAAGTTTTGCCAAGACTTAAGTCCAAGTTAAAATTTTGGGCTGCCGGGTTTGAGTTTTCCAACTATGGTAATAGGGATATTTCTAATTTTTTCAGCACAGGTGAGGGACCTTGGGATGTTTCCTAGCTATCCCCATGTCCTTGAAATGTCCTAGGAATGGGAATGACAATATTTGCCTAGGGGATATGTCCTCGTGGAACATAGTTTCTAATTGTCGGGATTTTCTGTGTGTTTTTCAGTTTAGGGAAATCTCTCAATGCATGACCTATTTTTTGAAAATTTGTATATTTGAAAGGAGGACACCCGTTGTCTACTTCTTGGCTCCACACTCTACTAAAAGAGAAAACTATGATATCTTTAGGAGCTAGTTGAGCCAAATTTACCTTTACTAAACCTTTGGGTAAAAATGTTGTATTCTTGTCCACTTTTGAAATTTTGATTACTTAATGGACTTGGCTTCCTAAAGCCTCCAAGACATTTTCATGTCTATATTTTGTGGCAACTCATAGAATTGACCCCATCTGGACTTCAAAGAGGAGCTTTTCCTCAGAATTGAAAAGTGACATCCATGACTTGAGAAGTTATGCAGTTTTGAAAAACCAAAGGCCTTCCAAAAATATTTTTGTCCTATCTTCTATGTTTTGGAAGCTTACTTTGGAAAAATCTCCAGATAAAAAGCCTCATCTCCAATATTGCACAACTCCTCCATTTTGATCCCATCCGTTTCTTGAACTCCTCAATCCTTAAGCACAGGTGTATAAATTTTAAAATTTACATACAAGGGCTTGCATGAATAGGCTTTTGATATCTGGAACTAGAAGTATTTGGAATATGTGAAGAGGGGATTTCCTAAGAACTTGAGTCGAGATACCCCCAACTTTAATTCTTCTTTCCTATTATAACTTCTTCCTTTGTCTACCTCCGTGGGTTTGAATTTTTTTTTCCCACATCTTCCCTTTCTTTCTGCATATTAAAGATTTCTGAAGCTGCCATCAGATCCTTTGCTCAACTCTCTAGAACTTATTTTAGATTTTCTTTCTGAATCTGCCAACTGTAACACCCTGACTTGATCCTCCACATCTACTTCCAGTTTGTTATTCATTTCAATAATTTAATTTTTTAATCTGAAAGCCACATTATTTTTACAAAGCAAAATTTATGAGAAAATTACCATACATAAGCTAGGAGTCTGAAATATGGTGTAATCTTCCAAATTAAATGTTGCAAAGTTGTTTTTCTTCCAATTTATATATTTTTAATTCAAATTATTTTCTTAAAAGGATATATCTTTTTGATGATATTCTTAAAGTTTTGGGTCTATCTCCAAGAAGGCCTTAATTGGGCTCAAAAACTGGCTTGCCATTGCAGTGTATAAAATAGTCCTTTTACAGGCTTGCCATCACTTTCAACTTAGAAGACCCTTAAACCATATTATCCAATTTTTCCTTCCTTTTAAACAGCCCAAAGTAAGACCAAAAGAAGAAAGGAGTTTAATGACTTTCTCTTCTTCACATTATCCTCCAGAAACCTGAAGCTATCTTCATGATATTTTATCTTCCTTTTATACTGTTGTGATTTTTATTTTCGAACTGCTCATAGATTGCAATTTGTATTTTGTTTTTTCAACGGTAGAAAAGGAAAGAACATAAAATGCATTGCATTGGAAGTTTTGATCTTTTCAGCAAGCACTTACAAGGTTTATATCATGGGGATTTTTCTTAATGTTTCACTCAAATTACAATTTCAGTTGCCCTAATGGTGAAGGCTTCTGTACTATAATGTGGGGGTGGCAGGTTTGAATCTGGAGGTGGATATGGTTGTGCACCTCATTTGAATCTCAATATATAAAATAAATGGAAAAGCAAATCCCTTGTGGAATGCCTGCATAAGGGGCGATTGCATACACCAAATTGGTGTTTCATTTGGCAGTGACCTAAAAAACTACCTTAACCTTTACCTTTTACAATTTGTTTACTAAAAAATTCACCTTGTGTATCATGTGCTTTGGCATGTCTAATTTACATCAATATATACAAGCAACTTGTCTTTTTTTTGGTAGATACTAGATAGAGAAGTGGTATTGAACTGTTATTTCCAGAATATATCAACAAAAATTTGAATATTGTAATTTGAGAGAAATATTAAGAAAAAATGCCATGATGTTGGCCTCATAAACCAACAGAAATCATCAATCATTTCAACTTTCCAGCACAGGTATATTACAGAAAAGGATAAGACATTCTGAATTGAAAGTTGATGGAAGGGTATTGTTGTTCTGATGCAGATTGAAGAGTGTATCCTGTGGTTGAGTATCATATTTATTACTATAATGTGCACACCTCAACCAACTGTTGTTCGGTGGTCAAGGACTCCGCCAGTTTCTGCAGAAGTTGAGTTACAATGGAAAGGCTTTTGTGCCCTCATTGCAAATGCATATTATACTCGAGGAATGGCTTGGTAAATAAATTTCCCAATGCACATGATCAATCAAATGTTTATGTTTTATTACTATCATTATTTCTTTCTTATATTTTCTGATTTATCAGTCAATATATTGTCAACAAATAATTAATGATTTTTTATAAGTGAAAGAATAAGACATTTCTGTTTCTTTTATTTTTTATTTCAGTTTTCCATGCAATTTTTCCCTATTTGAGTGCATATAGTTCCAAGGGAAGTTCATTACCTTTAATCAGCTGGCTACAATTCCACCAGCTATTATTATCTCATATCAACAATTATGAAATATATATGATTCAGGATATAGAAAGTGTTAATTTTCAGATCAGAAATGCAAATAAGCAGAAAATACAACACATAGAACAATGAACACAGAATTTCATCCTGGGAAAATCCTCCTACTCAAGGGAGAAAAACCCAGGAATTTATTCTCTTATAAATCAGAAATAGAAGTGCAGATATAGCACTCAAAATCAGACCCTAGAAGGGCCGAATCTCATACAATGGATCTGCACTTGTAAATAGTGCGATTTCCTTGAATACACAAAATATTAACTCTTCTCCTTGAAGTGAGTCTTCTGCACTTGAAAGCGAACCTGCTGTTGAAGGAATTTTAATTTGGAATGGAATTAATTGCTTGCTTAATGTGGAGACACATTCTCTTTTATATACAAGACTAGGCGAGCACCCCTCTTGGGCCGACCTAGCTAATATAATATATTGTTTTATAAATTATAGGCCGACTTGCCTTTGATTAAATTTCCTTAGGGAAATACCTCCCGCCACTACAAAACACTAACACTCCCTCTTAGCTAGGGAGGTATTCTCAAGTATCTTTGTCATGGAGTCTCTCAACATGACATCCACAATGGCTACACCCAATTGTGGGAACACAACTCAGTCTTAGAGATGTGATTTTGTACAAGGGCTTTCACCTCATATTTCTCAGTCTTAGAGAAATATACACTATAAGGGATTTCACCTCATATTTCTCTGTCTCAGAGAAATATATGCTACAAGGGCTTTCACCTCATATTTCTCCGTCTCAGAGAAATATACGCTACAAGGGCTTTCACCTCATATTTCTCCGTCTTAAAGAAATATACATTAAAACAAATCTTAATGATGTTGCGACTCCCTCTGGACCTCCAAGTACCCGCATCAACCTCCTGACCTCCTCGTCCAAGGTTGCCTGCATTGCTTGCCTTAGAGGAACACACTTCCGACACTACTCCTAGTAGCACCTTTAACTGACTTGCGAGAGTCCAAGACTTAACCCTCCTCAACCTCATCCCAGATCACCCTATTCTGAATAGGTTTGCGGTGCTACCAATGCCTAAACAAGGTTGACTGCCTTGTGCAATTCCATTCTCTGCAGCTGAAGAGGCCTTCCAAAGACTTAGAACCTGGCCTTGCAACACTGTAACTCACTTAGCTGACACCTTCACTTCTTCTCATCGAGTCACTCTAGTTCCTCATGTCATAGGACTCCATTTTGCTGAACACAAAACTCCCTTTTGATCCCCGCCTCAATACAGAGATTACAAAATCCTCCGAAAGTGTAGTAATCTCAAATATCTTTTATTCCATTGAATTATCTGCACCATAACCTTTGCTGAAGCTTTGAAATTTAAACAATTTGATGAATACCCTTCAACTTGAATGCGTGTTTACAAATATGTTTCTTTAGACCGATCCCAATCAAGTTTTGCAAATAATTAATAGAAAAGAGAGTATTCAATGGATCAAGTTGTCCATCATACCACCCACATCATAGGTGAAGCGATCATATAGAACCCAACCGCTCTTTCCATGTGGGTGTGTGTTGATTACAAAGGCCGATAGATTCCAATGCTTTATTATCCCACGCTATCATTGGTTGTGCGCAATTCTACCTGAAGTTCCAGAATACATATTGAATATAAGAATGATCGCTGGACATCATTGTTGACGGCGGCAAGAGCATAATACAGGGCCCAATATGATAACTGGCATTGTCAACTTGAAGTGCAACATTCATGAATCTTATACGGGCCTGATAATAAATATAATTACTGATAATCCTAAACATTCACGGCTCCACCAATATCGGAACTAATGATTGCTCGGTTTCTAGACAACATGAGCAAGTGATATCATCAACAGTGGGTATGAGACCATCATAAGTGAATAGATGTGTTATTGGCAACAATGAATTCACTAATCCTCAATGATTCCCGATACCGAAATGCTTACATAACCAACGCCTAGTGCCTTTCATGGAGAACCCGACTTCTTCAACCGCTAATAGCAATATAGTTCAGAGTCAACTCGAACGCCTAAGCTAATGTTAATTTGAAATTCCGCTTTGATTATAAATTAGGCCGAATATAATATCATTACCATTTATTTGCAGATTCCCGACAGTACTAATTAGATGATGGCAGGTATTTTAACATATCTGTTCCATAGTGACGACTGGCAGATTGGCATCCTGTGATTTGCCTTGTCAGAGAATTAGTTTGAAGCTTAATATTACCATACCCCTCCCTCGTGGATATAATAAGTGACAATCTTTGTCTTGTTCTACATTTCGTTTTTATCTAAAAAACACTCAGGGGATTAATATTTAATTAATCGAGTCCTTAGGATTCATCGCTTCTCCAAATAGAATATCGATTTGCTCCTTGGTTTGTCCTTATCCGACGATCTTAGATTTGTTTCTTTCCTCTCCCAGCGACGATGATCTGTTTGTCTTCTTGTGCACTAGATAAATTCAAACAATTGCCTGAACGATTCCCACAATCACAATCTTTCTACCCTTCGAAAATTCAAAGTCTTGGTACAGGATCAGAAGGTCAACATAGAATGATAAATTATTCCAATGCCCATGATTGGGTTTCCGTCCAACTAGGCTCCTCAATCTTTGAGAGGTTTCGTTCTCAATTATGCCATTTCCAAAGTATCAAACTCCTTCATTCTTCCTGATGAAAACCAATTCCCCAACTGAATGGATAGATCGAACTTCTCTAATCAGGCTTTCGAATTCTCCAAGGCTGAAAGTGACCTCCAAGGAATATGATGGAGCTATTGTCTCAAGACTATCTTCTATCTTGACACCGGTTACCATCTTCCACACACTCCTTAGCCAAATCTGATCAGTTATTCCTGAACCAAAGCTTTGATACCATGTTAATGTAAATAAGAAGAAAATACAACACAGAGAACAATGAACACAAAATTTTATCTTAGGAAAACCCTCCTACTCGAGGGAGAAAAACCTGTTGACGTGTTTTTTATGACAGCGCCAACACAGAATAAAATGTCCAACTGTCACTCTATTCTCTCTTGATCAAAGTGTTCCGCATGCTAAGATTGCGTGAAAGTTCATGCGTTCGACTCCAAGGTTCCTTTAATGCGAATAGACTCAGTTGGTTGATGTGAATATGCTGGGTATTCCAAGGGGACTTACGTAATTGTTCAACTTTATATGTTCAAGCAAGTGAAGGATTTTGACTATGATGCTCTGGTATTTGAATGGATCGGGAAATGCTGAATTTAAAGAGGTAAGGATAGGAATTCTACAATCTACTTCTACGGGTGGAATGCAAGGATTAGCTTTGACAGTCTTCAAACCAAACTTCGTTTTGTCTCCTCTTCGGACAATTCTGACAAAGCTGGTGCAATCTTCAAAGGATGAATGAGATGTTTAGATTGAGATTCACCATGTGCACCCCTTCACAATGAAGCAAGTGGGCACACTAAACACAATCGAAGTTAAATGCTGAGATTCCAGTTGACCACGCAGGAGCAGACTTACCGTCAGCAAGTCCGCCAATGGTATGGATACGGGAAGATATGCCCAAACTAATGTCACATTCCACAATTAACTCTACTTGCATGAAAACAAATCTACTTTACTTTACTCTATTCGAATTGGAAAGACGAAAAGATCTCGTCAACTGCCCACAACACAAAATGAAGTCACCAATCAATGAAATCTTTATATCATGAGAGTCTTACACAACAATCTTTTGCAAAAACTTTCAAAGGGAAAGTCTTTCTTTCCTTTCCAACTAAGCTAACTCCTAGCTCTACTTTAACTTCTATCAATCTCTATCTCTGTCTAGCTCTGATCTATGTCTGATTTTAATTCTAACTATTTACAAATGAGGGGGGATGCCCCTTTTATAATGAATCCAAATAGTGGACGGTTCAGATCTGATTACAATAAAGGGCTCAGATTGAGCCACCTATGCCCTAATTATGGTTTCTGCCCTAAAAACCGCCATCGAGAGGAGTGGGGCAATGAATGCGCCCTCCACTCCTCATCAATGCACCACACCTTGCCATCAATGCACGTCATCTCCCTCCAGAAGGTCATCGTCCAGAAGGGCGTTTCCTTTCTCCTTCTCGCTGGCTGCAAATCTGATGAATCTGGCCAAGACTGCCTCAACTTCCTGATCAGAGATAGGAGGAATGTGATTCAACTGAAACTCTAAAACTGCAACTGTTTGCCCATGCCGGGCACATGATTTCTTCCAGGCAACAAGGGCGTCCTGGGTGTTCTGTATGATACTGGAGAACGTGGCTGTGTTCTCGAAATCATCCTGTGTGAAGGTCTTCACTTTAGAGAAGAATGGCGCCAATCTGTCTTTCAATCCATCTGCAGTTACCTCTTCAGCAGTCAACCTCTTGGCAAAGATTGCCTCCAACGTGTTGAGAATTCCATCTAAGATGTTCGTCATGGCTTTTCTGACCTTGACAGAATCTGCCTGTGATGCATCATAGAATCCTCGGCCTGTGACTACTGAAGAATACCATCTGGCGAAGTCGTATCTATCTCCCTGCTGGATAACACCTCCCTCAACCAAAGTGTGTTGAGGTATGCTCATCAAAGCCTCTAAACGGAGAACAACTCTCGTCTGATAGATGCGACCTCACCCCAAGCATGGTTAACTGCCTCCACTCTAGCCATAATATCGGAAGCTTGCCCATAGGCATGTGCAAGATCTTCTATGAACTTTCTTGTCTCTGTACGCACACTGGCAACCCACTTGTCTGCGTGCTGTGCCATTCTCTTCAAATCTTCTAACCCACTGATTGACTCCCTGGAAAACTTAGCTGGAAGTTCAATTGCCGGATTTGTTTGCCCATAAGGACGGGACAAGTGCTGCATGTAGCCAATCAATGTCTTGTGCTCTACCTTCAACCTTTTGTATTTGCCCTCCACGTAGGACAATCTATCCTTGAGTGCTCGATAGGAATTATCGCACTCCTCTACCACTTGTGCTCCGGTAGGGCGGCCTAGTTCCATGGTTGTCACAACATAGTTTTCAGGAACGGCCTCGTCCCTATCACATTCTTCCCGAAGAACTGTCATATGCAAGGTTCGGGATCCATCCTCATCTGTGGATATCTTGGAGAACTTCCTAGCCTTTTTCTTTGCTGGAGGTGCGCTGATCCTCTGTAATAATTCCTCCATCTCGGCTGCGGGATCGGTCTCATCTACAGGATCATGCCTCATCCTATCCCTTAGCCATTCTGGCACCTCCTGCCGCATGTCAGATATAATAAAAGGTTGTTCTACCTCAGCCTCGACCTCGTGAACCTCCCCTCTGCCATCGTTCTGACGAGGCTCAACGTCATCAATAGGCTCCATGTCTCCCGAGCTCTGGGCATCCTGATCTGAAGTAGCATCACCCTCGAGAGCCGCCTCAATTTTCTGCTGAAATTGAGTATTAGTAGCCATCCCCTCATCTGTCTCTTGCTGATCTTCCTGTTGATGATCTTCTTGGGGCATGTTGATGCACTGACCCACTGATTCTCTACGAGGTGGCTGGCCCTCCACTCGCACTGTCTGCTCTACGTCCAATCTCTCCCTCTGATCAACAAACAAAGACACCTCTTGTAAGCTTGGAGAGTGTGTCCGAGATGGCGTATGCATGGACTCCTCAACTACCACTAGCTCAGGTCGAACTGGCTCCTTTCCTCGAGGCTCTGGAGTTGGATTACTCCGTCTCCTCTGATTAGTTGTCTGCAATCTGCTGTCTCCCCTCAAATTGTAGGTAAGGGGAATTGACCTTCCCTTGAGTCGGCTGACATGCCTTTCTACCCAACTCCGTGTAAATGTCAAGACTGGGATACAAAGTGTATCCAAGTCGGTGATCTTTGGCTCAGACCAATCTGGGAGGGGCAAAGGTGTATCTCTTACTGTCTCGTAGTCAGCCTGTACTACGTTTATATCTTCCTCAATCTGATCTGGCACTGAGATGATCTCACACTCGCTGACCATCACCTACGGTATCCGAGAAAACATTCTCTTTCTGACTTCGATCTCATCGACTGCATTAGCCCAAAAGTCTTCGATCTGCACCTTGTGCCTGAACTCCTTTGTCAATATCTACCTAATGTTTCTGTGGGGATCGTAGTAGTGCTTGCTGGTGTGATAGGAAAGGTGGAAGAATTGGAGCTCCGATTCTGCCACTCTTGCTGCTTGTAGCGATGGGCAGATTTCATCTGAATTTCCCATAGTAATCGGGAATCCGAGTTCACCTTTCTTCTTCTTCTTCTGAATCTTATCATAGGCAATTAGTTGCCTAGATACTTCCAGCATCACTATCCTGTTTGTGGGATACCGAGGCAATCTGTATGGATAGGAGGAAAATCCTTGCAGCCTTATGTAGGTGAATTTTGGAAATTGGATAAACCAACATCCAAATTTCTCAATCATTTCTTGTGCCTCCCTTGATATTTTGTGGTGGGTTCTCTGCTGCAAGGTCCTCGTGATATGCATTGTAAAGGCGTCATTGACCCTCTTGTAATTGGTTGTGCTTGTCAGATGCAACTGTGGACAAGCTTCATATATTTTAAATTGATGGGATCCGCAACCGATTGGTTCCTTGTAAGAGATCCCTCTATATCTCGTCATGCGAGCCAGCATGTAGACAAGGTAGGAGCCCATGTAAAATGTTTTTGTTCTCCTCACGCCACGAAGTTGCTCATGTATGTTATCACTGATCATCAGTGCCCAATCCATGTAATCCTTTCCCTCTAACACCAAGTTGACAAAATAGAACATCCAAGGTTCAAAGATGAATGCTTGGGGGCATCCTCCAACTCTGCTCAGCATCATAATGAGATCACCAACTTCCTGTCTCAAGGCCTCTGAGACTATCTGCTTGGGCAATTTGGTGCGAGTTGGCTTGGGTTTAATCATCCACCTAGTGTTTATCAAATCAGCACACCGGTTTGTGGTGGATGAGTACATCTTTCCAGCTCTCTCTTTCGTCTTGTAGATCATCTTCTCATGAACTGGAATCCCGAATGCCTCTCCGATCGCTCCAGGTGTCAGGTTAGCCAGTACCTTGCCATCTGGCGAAGTGACCGTCCTCTGTTCTGCATTGTAGTGGTAGGCGCACTCCATAATGAGCTCTGGACATCGGATAGCTGGCGGAAAGTTGGCAGCTGCATACAATCCACTTTTGACAATACTGTGCGAAGTCACTGACAAGTGATGGCCTGCAGTCCCCATTATCCTTATTTTGAATGCTTCTATGTTGAATGAGCCTAAGTTCGTGTCAGCTAGCCTGCCGAGCTTGGATGAAAATTTGGATTCTGGCAAGAATGACTTTCCCAATTTCTTGATCACAGCCTGTCTGGACTCGGTGTGGTTGTTTCTGCCTGCAGTTCTTTTGCTTGATTCGGCCATTCTGCAAAAAAGGCAAGAGAGTCATTAGAAAACAAGATTTTATAAAACAATATATCGCTTTTGAGGGTGCTAGCAGATTTTTTAAAATAAAAAGGCTGCAACACTTTGTCACTTTCAGCTGCAAACCTCAACTACGCCTGTTTATTTCAACTTCTTTACAAGTTTCTTCTCTGGTTGCAGCAACACAATGCCAAACACTTGGAAATGTTTGCTTGCAGCAATTTACTTTCAATAAATTTGAATCCTCCTCTGTTGAAGTTCGTACTTTTCCCTCTAACTTAGCAACTTTCAGCAACTTCAAACCTTCTCCTTAAGTCGTACTTCAGCATTCAGCAACTTCAGACTTTTGGCAAATTCGTACCTTCTCAGCAAATGCGGCAATTTCAGACTTTTGGCAAATTCGTACCTCTCAGCAACTGCAGGCTCAGCAAGTTAAGTCGCACTTCCTTCAACAACTTCAACTTTTACAAATTTGCACTTCTCAGCAATTTCGAACTTCTCAGCAATTTCGAACTTTCACTTGGCCAATATTTTTGCATTCAGCAACTGGTGAGAGGAATGAAGAGTATTTGAAAATCTTATAGCCTGGTTGAACTCCTGCAGAGGCTATAGTTAGCAAATTTTCGAATTCATTTTCCCTCTCTTTTCTCCGTTGTAACACTTGTCATCTAAGGCATCTTCTAGAATTATGAATTCATCACCTCTGCACAGGCCTGCCTCGTCGCTTGTGATTTCTTAAAATATTAAATTGTTCACTTCCTTGAACAATTTCGAAATGTTTGGCTAAGTCATTTGATCTTGTCTTCGCTTTGGCAAAATTATCTAGCTCAAAACTTCTAGCGAAGTGCCTCTCATTCATTTTGTTTGTTTGCCTTAGAGAAATCTCTCAATTTTGCCTTAGGAATTTTATTTAAAATAGGCACTGGGCAAAATATCTATTGAAACAATGTGGACATGGCGCGAAGAACGTTTGAATCACCTCTGAATTGCAAATGTTTAATACCCAGAAGAAAAATCCTTCCAGAATCCATCGTTTTCATGTGTATCCGGACGAAGGGGTTCTTTTAATTTTTATTATTTAAAAATAATAAAAATGGCTAATGTTTATTTCTTCCCCTTCCTGATGCGTTCCATTCCATAATTTCCCATTTCTTTGATCCTGGCCAATTTTCTTGATTTTCCTCTGAAGAGTTTTCCTCTCTGAAGATTTTTCTAACTTTGGAAACTAGCATCATCCTCTAGGCGTGTTCTTCATTTTTTTTCTTCTAGAAAATACCTTAGGAATTTTTTAAAATCTAAATTTTATCATTTTATCTCTGAGGGGCGCATATGGAGTGTCATCTTTCCATTTTATTCCTCAGGCAATTCCATGCCTAGACATTTCTCATTTAGCAATTTTCACGCTTTGACCTTAGCAATCTTCATTTTTAAGTCCCTACTCTCTAGGTGCATTTCATATAGTGAAGAGGAAAAATAAATAAAAACAACCCTTGGTCTTTTTAAAAAAAAAATCACGCCCCCTTAACATTATTCCCCTTTGGCGTATGGTGACTCTTCACCTCCCTCTGGCGCATATGGGCTAGTAGACTTCCATTTTATCCTTGAGCGCATTTCACCTTTGCAAAGGAAAGACATCTCCATCTTGTGACCCTTCAGCTTCCTTGGGCGCATTTAGCCTATGATGCTTCCACTCTTGAGCGCATTTTACTATGTTAGAAGGAATTCCGCCCCCTTTTAGTAGCTCTTCACCTCTTCTTGGCGCATATGAGGGTGTTGACTTCCTTCTTTGAGCGCATTTAGCCATATGTGAAAGACATTCCACGCCTTGACTTGACTGTTCAGCTTCCTTGGGCGCATTTGCTAGTGTTGGAAGGAATTCCGCCCCTTTCAAGTGGCTCTTCATCTCCTTCTAGCGCATTTGCTAGTGTTGGAAGGAAATCTCATTGCCTTAGGCGCATATTGGCTTGTGAGGAGGAAAATACTACGCCCATGGTGACTTTTCACCTCCCCTTGGCGCATTTAGCCTTGGCAACTTCCATTCTTGAGCACATTTTACTAGCTGAAATGGAAAATCCACGCCTTAGGTGACCTTTCACCTTTCTCAAGCGCATTTTGGCTATGTAGCTTCCTTTTTGAGCGCATTTGAGGATGCCTTAGGAAAATTTGAACGACTCTTGAATATTTCTATGTCTTCGGGTGACCTTTCACCTTCCCTAGGCGCATATGGGGGGATGAGGAGGAAAATCTCTTGCCTTAGAAGAATTTCCATGCCTCTTGAAGGCGCATTTTACCTGTTTCTATGTCACTTGCCTCTTATGAATTTCCAACGCCCCTTATGCCCTGGCTTTCTATTTTTAATAAACTATGAGAAATTAGGGTTTCATTGCATTTCACCCTGTTCTGAACTAGAGCTGATGTGGTTGTGCTTCCATCTGGTGTTGCCATCCTGTTCACCTCTTATCCGGCACAATGCATGCTATTTTTAGCAAATCCTAGTATTGATCAATTTCCGTATCTTGTTTGCTTTGAAATTTGCTCCAGTTGCTTCTGATGCTGTGAGAGACCTGTTCATACTTGCTTCTGGTGATGATGTGCTATTTTTAGCCGTGTCTTGACTTACTAAAAATAGTAAGTCTTCCGATTTCGCTCAAAATTTGCCAGTAGGTAGCCCGAAGGATGCTGATCATGGTGGCGTGCTTTGTTCTGACATCTCTGCATTTCGCTTCATCTATTTTTAGACATGGCAGGGAAACCCTAATTTGACTTGCATGTGCTCCCGACTGCTTCTGATTTATATTGTTTGTCGTTCTGCTTGCTGGAATGAAGTGCTAGGCGGCTGCTGGACTGAAGCTGCTATTTATAGTAAGTGTCCCGAAAGAGGTCCATTGGATGTTGGACGAGTTTGCATGTCATAGTGCCCGTGGGATCTCAAAAAACCCAGAAAAACCCAGAAAACTAGTGAAAGTTCTGGCACTGGCTAAAAATAGTAAGTCCCTGAAAACTGATCCGATCCACTTGCATGTCATATCACTGCGAAGTTGTCGCGAAACCCAGATGGAATATCCGTACATGCATTGAAATTTTTTGCATGCAAACCCTAAAAATAGCCTCGGAAGGCTGAACTCTGAAAGTTCCCGACTTGATTTGCATGTTACACCATTGCGAAGGTCTTGGAAAACCTAGATCAATTCTCCTGTCATTCACCGAAGAATTGCTTGTCTAAACCCTGAAAATAGCCTCCGAAGGCTGAACTGCTAAAAATAGCCAGTTGTTTGAATCCATTCAAATTTCGCGTGTAGGCACTCTGAAGCTGCCTGATTGTGCTGAAGTAGTTAGAATCTCGAAATCCTGAGGAACAAGCCTCGAATTAGGTACTTACTAAAAATAGTAAGTTGTCGGATTTCAGTGAGATTTCAGGGGGATTCTGCCTTGAGCTTTCTGAATGTGTCGCTGCACTTAGATTTCACCTGAGTAACTCAATCTTGACCTCGAATGGGTCTAAAGGATAGAAACCCTAAATCTGTCAATTACTTCAACTGAGGTCAAACGGGACATCCCCGGAAGGACAAAAGACTAGAGACAAAGAGAACCAAAGCCAAAAGACCAGAATGGAGCAAAAATTAGGGGGT
Organism: Sequoiadendron giganteum; assembly: GCA_007115665.2. Lineage (NCBI taxonomy): Eukaryota > Viridiplantae > Streptophyta > Pinopsida > Cupressales > Cupressaceae > Sequoiadendron > Sequoiadendron giganteum. The sequence continues at coordinate 394,374,559 of CM021104.1, read as the reverse complement.
CCCCATCTTGGATGGGGTGATGTGTGAAAAGGTCACAACAAAACCCAACAATTTATTCTCTTATAAATCAGAAATAACACTCAAAATCAGACCCTAGAAGGGCCGAATCTCATACAATGGATTTGCACTTGTAAATAGTGCGATTTCCTTGAATACACAAAAATCTTCTCCTTGAAGCGAATTTGCTGCACTTGAAAGCGAACCTACTGCTGAAGGAATTTTAATTTGGAATAGAATTCATTGCTTGCTTAATGTGGAGACACATTCTCCTTTATATAAAAGACTAGGCGAGCAACCCTCTTGGGCCGACCTAGCTAATATAATATTTTGTTTTATAAATTATAGGCCGACTTGCCTTTGATTAAATTTCCTTAGGGAAATACCTCCCGCCGCTACAAAACAATAACAAAAAGTACGTTTGTAATGAGCCTTCTTGGTTCTGGTTTAAATTGTATAAAGCAGTATCAATCTCAGTTCAAATTAACCTTTAGAATTTTACTCAGAATCCGTTTACTCAATATCTTTAAATAAATCTGCTAAATTTGCAATGATCCTTAATTAAATATTATCAATACATAATATAAGAGTTAGAAGAAACAAAAAGAATTGTATTCAACTCAGCATAAGAACAACATAAGAAACAATTGATTAGAGGACTTCACTAAACACTGCTACATATTCAATACCAATTCATTGTAGTTAGTGTGGGTTGGTTTCTCTATCATAGGCAGAGTTAGATAGAGAGGCTGCATGGGGATGCCCATAGAGGTATTCCTTCCAAGCCCAAGAGCAGGTATGTAGGCCCTCTTGGCCCAACAATGGCAGACACACAGTCATCCATGCGGGTGGACTACTCGGAAGGGCCCCTAGCACCTGTGATCCGTTCTGCATCTGTACTATCTCTCTCCACCTATGATTGATCAACACCATTCATAATACAAAAATAAGAGACTTGATTTCATGCTAGTTCCCAAACTGTAAAATATACATCAGAGTTACTTTAAAGCAGCGCCTTACTGATACAACAATCATGTTTTTCTTTATTGTAGCATAGCTAAACATATATATATTCTATGTTCAGATTGGACAGCCCTACCTCAAAGTTGCAACAGGATATGGCTATAGTTACACCCTCCTCTTCTCTTCTCTATCGATATCCTTCATTTAGGAAAACGAATGCCTTTTATGGGTGCTGGGACAAAATGACAGGCTGCCATTTTGGATGGTCGTCCCTCAAAGACATGCCTCCCAGCAGTCGCATCCCTCCATAGGATCCTGGATGGGTCGTTCCTCTTGGCTGCGGCTTCACAATAGACACGTCTATGCTGAAGGTCGCGTCCATTGCCAGTGCGTGGTGTTCTCCAAGCGTCGCTTCATTATTTCATGTAATTTATTCCTCTATTTTATTTTCATATGCGTTTGCTTAAAGGATTAAATACATTTATTTATATGTAATTTAGACATATGTTTTATATCCATAATAGTATGGGTGGAATGTAATAATATTTTATTTATTAAATATATGTATATATATGATACACATATATAGATGGAGTTTTATTTATAGTTATTTACATATGATATTTATATAAAGTTTAAAAGCATGGTAAAGGGATTTTATCATTCCAAATTATGGGTCATGATAGACCTCCCCTCCCGAATTTGCTTGCCCTCAAGCAAACTTAGACTCAGATGATTCAAGATACTAGATCCTTCCCAAGTAGCGTCCTCGGTAGGAAGAGCTCTCCATTTGATCAAGCACTCTTGAATAGTTCTGTTCCACAATCGCCTCTCTTGAGTATCAAGGATGACTTGTGGCTTGAGGATCAACTTCCCTTCATTATCTAAAGGAGGTAATTCTGTACTTGGGACAATCTTCTGTCCCAAAACTTGCTTAAGGCGAGATACATGGAATACATTGTGGATTTTTCTCTGTGTTGGTAGTTCCAATTCATAAGCTACTTCCCCTATTCTCCTTAAGATTCTATAAGGCCCATAAAATCGGGGCTTAAGCTTTTTAGCCCCACTGGTTTTTATAGATGTCTGCTTGTAGGGTTGTAGCCTCAAGAAAACCATGTCTCCCACTTCAAAAGTTCTTTCAATTCTTTTTCGATCTGCATATATTTTCAGTTGGTTTTGTGCCTGATGTAAATTATTCTTAAGAGCATTCATGATATCTGTAGTTTGTTGCATAAAATCCTTAGCTCTCGGTACACGGCTATCTGAACGGACTAGATCCCCAAAAGATGTTGCCTCATAACCATATAATGCCTTGAAGGGACTCATTCCTATAGACATGTGATGAGTAGTATTGTCACAATATTCTCCCAAGTAAAGCCATCTGATCCATGCCTTCTGTTGACTTGTAACGTAGTCTCGTAGATAGGCTTCTATCTATTTATTAACAATTTTTGTTTGCCCATCGGTTTGGGCGTGAAAACTGGTACTCGGGGTTAACTTTGTTCCAGCCAATCTGAATAATTCTTGCCAAAAATTGCTGAGGAAATGACTATCCCTATCACTCACAATATTCCGAGGTAGACCGTGCAATCTGAAGATTTCCTTAAAGAAAATATCTGCCACTTGAGGAGCCTTGAAATCTGTTGCTATGGGCATGAAATGAGCATATTTGGTCAAGCGATCCACTACTACAAAAAGGCAATGTTTGTTTTGTACCTTGGGAAGCCCGGTTATAAAATCCATCAAAATACTTTCCCATTTTTGATGGGGTATGGGTAGAGGCTGAAGCAATCCTACGGGAAAAACATGCTCACCTTTATTTTGCTGACATACCATGCATTCCCTAGTGTGCCTCAAGACATCAGTTTTAAGTCCCTTCCATGCAAATCTTTCCCTAATTTGTTTGTAGGTTTTATAGTGTCCTTGGTGTCCTGAAAGGAGGCTATCATTATATGCCTTCAATATTTCTGCCTTTACATTTGATCTCGGAGTAATAAATATTCTATTCTTATATAGGATAAGGTCATCAACAATTCGGTAATTATCATCTTGTATCTTTCGTTCAAAGATTTCATTTGAGAATGTGTCTTTAGCATACTCTGCAATTATGGATGCCTTCCAATCTGTGGACACTGCTGTGAAGGATCCAAGGTAAGGTCTTCTGGAGAGGGCGTCTGCTACAATATTATTTTTGCCCTTCATGTACTCAATGTCAAAATTGTATGCTTGTAGCTTGCTTACCCACTTCTATTATCTTTCATTCAAGTCCTTCTGATTGAGGAAGAACCTTAAACTGCTATGATTAGTTTTGACTATAAATCTCCCACATATGAGGTATTGCCTAAATTTGTCCAAGGCGTGCATGATCGCCAACATTTCCTTGTCATAAACCAAGTAAGGCTTCTCTGTATCTTTGAGTTTCCGACTTTCAAATGCTATAGGGTGCTTATTCTGCATTAGAACAACCCCAATACCTTCTCTTGAGGCATGATAATAGAGTTCGAAAGGTGAAGAGAAATCTGGTATTGCCAAGACGGGGCAAGAGCTCATAACTTCTTTAAGCTTTTCAAAGGCTACTTGTGCGTTTTTTGACCAAGAAAATGGCCCCTTCTTGGTTAAATCTGTTAGGGGAGAGGTTAGTTTTGAAAAGCCCTTTACAAATCTACGATAGTAACTGCTAAGTCCCAAAAAACCCCTTAGATGTGTAAGTGTTCTGGGTTTTGGCCAACTCTTAATTGTCTCTATCTTTTCCTCATCAACCCATACTCCCTGTGCGCTAATCTTATGGCCAAGATATAAAATTTCTTCCATCCCAAATTCGCACTTAGATGCTTTAGCGAATAGAGAATTTTGTTCAAGGATTTTCAATACTTCGTCTATGTGCCTCAAGTGCTCTTCCCATGTTTTATTGTAGATTAGGATGTCATCAAAGAATACAAGCAGGAATTTCCTCAATTGCCCCTTGAAAATGTGATTCATACATGACTGAAAGGTGGCTGGGGCATTAGTAAGTCCAAAAGGGAGGACCAACAACTCAAAATGCCTGTAATGACATCTAAAAGCTGTTTTGTGGACATCCTCTGCCCTTACTCTTATTTGATGGTATCCCGATCGAAGATCTATTTTTGAGAAGTATACTGCTCCATGTAGTTCATCAATCAACTCATCCACTCAGGGGATCGAATACCGGTTTTTTATGGTTTTTTTGTTAAGTGCTCTATAATCTATGCACATCCTCATTTGGGCGCCCTTCCTTTTGAAGGTTCAGATCTTGTTGCATGTGCTTGCAAATAGACTCAATCTCTTTAGAATTAGCTTAGCTTTCCGACGAGCTATCAAGCGAAGATGTACATAGTGCAGAACTTCGACAATCGAGGTCAGAAGCTGAGGGTACGAGGAGGTTGCAAGTTACAAAGACTGTCAAATTTATGGTTTATGCGTCCCTGTAGCTCAGGGACGCCCTTGAATTTGGCATCCTAGATGGATGAATTTGCAGATGGGGTCTTCGTGAGATCTTCTCTGGTCTAGTCTAGCTTCACAACGCATCAGTTCGTGAGGTGATCCAACTTTCCGAGTGACCGTGACAGAGGTCCTACCGAACACGTAAATTAGAGGGTGGAGAAACATAGCAATACACGCCTGCACTTCTATAGGCCAGGGGCGCTTAGCCTTTAGGCTTGCCAGATGGGGTTTTTAGCATTTGTAGTCTTCACGAGACTTGTGCGCAATTACTCCAACTATCCAACGAGTCCAACTGTCAGCCTTCGAGATTTGGCAAACGCTCGTACGTGCGAGGTTAGTGTGAGAATGCTGAAAGTGAAAGCAGTCGGGAAATGGCTAAGTATGGGAAATACACATCTCCTTGAAAAAGGCACCCTTTTCTTTGAGGTCTTAGAAGCAGATTTCTCGCTTCGTCTTCTCTAGAGACATCTCTTGTAGGTTGATCCAGCTACGTAGAGAGACATACGGTGCGCGAATCGGGGCACTCCAGCTTCCAGTGTCAGGGATCAAAGTGTGGTGTCCAGATGAAAGTTACACTTTTGACAAAATGGTGTTTGCGTCTTCATAGGCTAGGGGTGCCCTTGCATTTGGGGGTCCTAATCCAGCATTTAGGCCTTGCACATGCAGTCATTGGGTGCAGAATACTTCCAGTCACCCAATGAATCTATCATCCAGTCAATGGGGTTCATCATTCACCGGCAACAACAGATTAAAGCATCAAATGGCAAATCAGAAAAATGGCTAAGTATGGAATTTCTTATGATTACATATCTCCTTGAAAAAGGCGCCCTTCATTTTGAGGCACTAGATTCAATTTTCTGAGGTAATAGCATCCAGCAGGTATTTCATCAGTTTTAATCTGGCTACACGATGAGTCCTTCAACTCAGCTCCAGCATCACCCGGGCATCTGGAAATAAGGGTTCAAAAGAGGTTGTCGTGACGTTTTCAACGAGCTACAAAGTAGGAAGTTAGCAACAAATCTCAACTTTTGCAAATGGACTCCTAGAAATTCAAACTTTGACTTTTGGAATCAGGAAAATATTCTAAGGCGACCCAGAAGGAGAGATTTCAGTTAACCGATTAAAATAATATTAATTTTTTTAGTTCTCGCATGCCAGCTGTGCAAAGGGCGAATTTCTTCAATATTTTAATATTGGCGCCTATTTTGAGACTCATTGAGTTTCGCACGCTGAGTTGAACTGAATATTTTAATATTTTAATATCTTTTAAGACTTCAAGTTAGTTTCTGTTGCTCGAAGTGGGGTCCAATCAGATGACTTCTTTTGAAATCGGGGTTTCTACTTGTAGTTGACGCCTTAAACCTTAAATTCTTTATTACTTGCATTTAGGTGTTCATTTATCTCACAGTAGGTTGAGTGCAAATGAGTTTTCCCTTGTGCGAGCATCATTTAAAGGCTCCGCGAGAATTATTTTTCAGAATTCCTTGCAGATACAGGTCCAGAATAATGAACAACCTTCAGACAAACATAGGCGAATTTCTACAGAAGCAGAGAAAACAAACAAAGAAAAACTTCTATCTTTTGTCTTAAATTCTTCTATTCTTGTCTTAGGTATTCTTCGCATGTCCAAGAATTCAACGACTTTTGACAATTTTGATCATCTGGGTTGGTTGTGCATGGCTTCCTCTACAAAACCCATGTGTTAGAATTTTTCAGGAAAAGTTTCCTCGAAGCTTCAATTCTCGAAGCTTTGCTTTTCTCAACTGAAATTCCTTTGCATAGTGGAGTTAAAGACAATATTTTTCAAAACGGAGGATTTGGGTTTGCTTGAAATCATCTTCTACACAAAATCCATGTTTCAGATTTTTCTAGAAAAATCTGCCCCCGCTGCCCCTGCTGCCCCCAGTTGTTTTTTTTCAAGAAAACCTTTGCATGTCAAGCTAAACGACACTTTTTCACATTTCTGACATTGTGGGTTGTCTTAGAAACATTTTTCAGACAAAACCCATGTCTCAGAATTCTTCGTGAAAATTGCTCTCCAACTGGCTATTTTTAGCCTCATTAGGGGACATTTTTGGCTTTCTGGAGAAGTTGTCAGAACATAGCCGAGTTTATAGTCAACAGGCGAGTTTTTTCAGAGTGCAGTTCACGCAGACTGAATTGAGACCAAATCGGTCTTAATTCATGATTTCATCAAAAAAGCTGACACTGATTTGTATCAAGTACATTTGGAGGGTTGACAGGCATAGTCACTCAAGCCCACATGGTTTCATGCCTCGTATAGCTGATTGTCTTCAAAGGCCAGTTTAGAGGGTTGATACTGTTGGAAGTCTCCATGTGCAGCAAGTTCATGTACATTTCTCACAACCGGAGTGTTCACGGTTAGACTTCGCGGTTTCGTCATGCAACACTCTTCCTTAGAGAAAAGCGTGAAAAACGTGAGAAGCGTCAAGCTGTAGAAGAAACAACGACCATCACTTCAGTTACAGAGCTGCTAGAGTTACCAGTCAGTGAAGCGCCAGTTTAAATGTGCAAAGATTTTCGAGTTTTCTTGAGTTGCTGACAAGTAGTGAATTGATAGTTGAGACATGTGACGACCTCTAGATGGTGATGCAGTCACTAACCTCGTGGAGGGGTTACTTGCTTGAGATTACAGCCAGTGAACTCCAGATCAGGGTGTCCCACCTTTCCAGGATAGACATCAAACACAGGAGTTAAACTTAGCGTTTCTTTTCTGAGTTAACTTGTTGTCACATTTCTTCGCATGTCTATTTTGGAGTTTCCTATGTATAGTTGGAGTTCTCATTTAGGGTTTTCGTTAATTGATGGTAGTTTTCCAGTTAACTTGCTTTCAATAAGGACGTGCATGCTTGCACATTGTCCATTTAGATTAGATATACCGGTTAATTGATGGTAGCTTTCTAGTTAATTGTATAGTTTCCTTTATTAGGGTTTAGCAATAAAATCTTGTATGCATTGCAAGACTCAAGGTAATTTTAGGGTTGCCTACACCTTTGATGTCTATAAATAAGAGCTTTCAACTCATTTGTAATTAACTTTTGCTTGTGATAGAGATTTGCTACGTTGTTGGCAACATGCCTATTCTCAAGATTGGTTCACCCTTGTAAATAGAACTTTTGCACGAGAGAGCAATATATGTTGTGCCTACCTTGCCTGTAATATTGCTTATTTTGTATCTGTTCACGAGTATTTGTTATGATGATGAATTGTTATGCCACTTGGGTTTCATGCAGTTATTATGATGAATGCTCATCTTAGTTAAATGGGGTTGCTGGTTTGATAGTTCTTGTATGCGTGTCTCGTCTATGCAATACACTGTCCCAGTTGCTTACCTTGTGTTTTGTGTTTAATAAGCCTATTTGGATTGAGAAAATCGTTGTGCCACCTTGCCTTCACGTTGAGAATCTGTACCTAAAGCTTATCGTGTGATGTGTGTGTCAATAAACTTATTCAGCCAAGCAAGTGAAAGGGTTCCCTTCTATTGGTTAATGATTTCTCTAACATTAACGAGTGAAACTGCTTGTGGAAATTGAAAAAATTATAAGGGGATTATTTCAAAGTTGTCAAAAAAAACAAACATTAAAAGACAACTTATGTTAATTATTTAAAAGGAGTCTAAAGTCACTCTTTGGAGGGAAAATAAGAGGACAAATAATAATATTTTGCTATTCTAAAAAATTCTTTTAAAATGGGATTTGGAGGTAAAAAAGATCATTCTTGATTTTTGGATTTCATTTACAAACCGTAGTTTAGAGAGGTTGAACTTGGTTCATTCCTCAACCAAAGGATGAAAATCAGTGCTGCCCGGGGATGTGTTGTGTACCCTAGTATCCCCATCCCCATCCCTGAAACATTTTGGGGACTTGAGGATACCTGAGAAACCCCTTACATGGTAGTGACTTAAACTCGAGCTCCGATTTTGATACAGATGTACTAGTTGCATCTGTTGATTAGGGACAATCATATATTTTCTATGTTTTTGTGTAATGTCCCCATTTTTAGCCCTATGCTTTCCAGTGACCGCCTATTTCTAGAGGCTCGTAGGCTAGTTAGAGGCAAAATTAGGGTTTCTTATTTTCTAGGAGGTTTCCTTTTGAGTTTTTCAGGGGGTTGCATACAAGAGCTTAGTCGTTTGTCTTCTGGGTCTTTCTGGGTTTTTAGAGAACTTCAGAGGGGTGTGACATACATTTCAATCAGAGGATATTTTTGGACTTACTATTTTTAGTAAGTTACGACAATTGTCCGACTTGTGCTCAAACGGAGTTTGGAGTCACTATTTTTAGTAAGTGTTATTTTTGGCAATGCAATCTGGCAGCAACTCAACACACAGTTTCTAATTCTGGCAGTGAGGTAGTTCTGTTTTGGCAGTGGCTTTTTTAACATTCTTGGAGCTCGAAAAGGAAAGTTTAATAATTTAAGTTATGTTATATTTTAAGGTTGATTTTGGACCCCATGCCTAGGCAACATAACTTAAGTTGTTCTTAAAAGTGGACTTCATGGGTTTGGATGGCTAAATTGGAAATAAATACATTTCTAAGGTTTAATTTATTCCTTTTCAAGTTGGATGCTCAAATATGAGGGATAAAGTGATTTTATTAAATATAATATTGCTCCAAATGCGGTGTCCCTTTTGGAGGGAAAAAAACAAATTCAAACTTTTGGGTTTGGAAATCTATATATATTGTGCCTTGCCTCTTCAATTGGTATCCATTATTCATCTCATAACGAAGTGTTGCCCGATTTTATCCAGACTCTTGCTTCGGGGTTGGAATACTTCCTAGCCTTGCTCAATTTCGGGCTTGCAAGATAGCTCCTAGCTGGATTGTTGGTACTCTTTCATTTAGAGGGTGCAACTGAGCTTCAAGGTGATGGCTTCATTTGATGTTTTCTGATTTTGGGTGTGGTAGTGAGTTATTTTCCAGTTTGTGCCCTTTTTGGTGCGTTACCTTCAGTTTTCATGTTGTTGGTTTTGAGTATGGCTGAAGCACGTTTCTATTTGCATCTTCCTAAGGAGTTGGGCGAATTTTGTGAGTACTGATTCATTGGATGACTAGTGTTTGGGCACCCCTTTTCTCTAGTTTGGGTGCTTGATTTTTGATTGAGGTCGCCCTTCTCTAGAAGGTCGTACCATTTGCTGTCAGTGCCTTGGAATGCGTACATAAATAATATGAGTTGTTTGGGAGGGTTTTTCTGCTAGAGATTGGTTGCCGAGCCTCTAGGCATCATTTGCTTTCAGTTTGAGATCATTTAGAGGTGTTTTGAGGAAGTTATGAGCATATTGGTGATTTCTAGGGTTGTGTTGGCGTTTCAATTAGCACCTCTGGAGTGCTTATTGGAAACGGACAACTATTGCAAGTGTGTTAGTACATGCTCTTCGGATTATAGAGAGGAAGATCTCTCTTTGCTGATTTTATACTGTAAAAAAGGGGTGTACTAAGATTTCCTATCTTTTTTACTCAGCGGTAGGACACAAGGGTGCATAAACCAATGCGCCGTAGCTAAGCTTTTTCTCTGGTTTCCGCAGATCTTAACTACGACTAACTAAGCTTCTAAACTATCCTACCTCCTCAAGAAAAACAGAGCATGAGGGCATAGGAGCGAAATGGTATGGTTGGATCACTTGAATCCTCCGTCTCAATGGAATATGGCCGAGGCTCTGAACCTTCGGATATATACCAAGATAGGGCTCGATACAAGCAAACACTCGTTACGGTAAACTGGATCTGAGACTTGCCAAGGAGGAGGAACCCCTATCCGAGGTATAGGCTTGGAAGCAGCTCACTGGAAACAACAAGGAACGATGGCCTTTCTAACAGGATTCCCGAGGAGGTGACGACACCTGTCCAAAGTCTAGGCTGCAAGAAAGATCATTAAACAACATCAAACGATAATGATTGATGACAAAATATCCAAGGAGGCGACGACACCTGTCCAAGGAGGAGATTGAAACAATGCACTATTTAAAAACAAGACTTTGAATAACTCAAATAATTAGATCAATCAAGCTTGCACCATCTGATTTATTTCTTTAAGATTCTTCAAAGAATTACAAAGGTCGGGACAGCAAAGGCACGAAATCATGCACAATTGCGATCAACCAACGAACTCTCATCCAAGAGTGAACAGATATAAACAAGCGAACTCTGGCAACAGTGGCGCAGCAATTTTGCTAGCAAATAAAGGTTAAACAAATAAAGAACCTAAGGCTCTTATTTATAGGAACTCAAAGGAGTAGGCAACCCTAAAATCTCCTTGAGTTAACAAACAGTTCTTGCCAATCAGCAAGATATTATTCTATGTCTAAATGTAGGTGAGCAAACAGTTAACTGGAAATCTACTTCAGTTAACTGAAACTAAACAAAAGTCAAACTGGAAGTCTACCTCAGTTGACTGACACCTAACTAAAAGTGAACTTATGTTACAAATGTGTCTCCAAATAGACATCCACCTTTTGAGGAAATCTGAGATCCACAAATCGTGGGAGTCAAATAGACATCCTAGATTAGTGGGATCTGACATGCATGATCTGTGGAGATCTGGAGTCAACTCGGAAAGGGGCATCAAGTTGACTTCAGTCGTATTTATTGCTACTTTGGAGGGTAGGACGTCCTTCTTGAGGTTTTTGACACCTCATCACCATTGGTCAACGGTGCTTTTGTTCATTCGTTGACTTCTTCATACGGAGACCGTTACATGTCTGTCAATCGTCAGCTTACCGCTTGTCAGCAACTTGATGTATGTATCTCCTTCATTCTGCTTCCCTTAGGAGGGTTACTCCTTTTCTTTTTGTCTATGTTTCCACTTTGACGTGGAAGGTAGTGTAGTATTAACCGATGGCGGCTCTGTGTTGGGAATGACTACCTTCCGCGTTCTTTTGCAGCTTGGACGTTTTCCTTGATCTTTCTCAATGGAAGAATGTCGTGTGATGAAACCGCGAAGCTTGACGATGAAACCGCGAAGCTTGACCACGATCACTCCAACTGCGAGAAATGCACATGAACTTGCTGCATGTGTAAAATTCCAACAGTTACAATCCTCTAAACTGGCCTTGGAAGGCAATCAGATATACGAGGTGAAACTATTATGGAACCTGTGGACTTGTTTCTATGCTTGTCAATCTGGCTAGATTGACCTCTGGGTGTGCCTGACGCAGATCGGTGCCAGCCGTTTTCAGAAAATCATGGAGTAAGACCATTTTGGTCTTGTATTCGTCTTGGGAGAACTGCGTTCTGAAAACCTTGAAGATTGACTGTGCACACGATGCTGCTCGGACAACTTTTTCTGGAACTGCTAAAAATAGCCTTGCCGAGGGTAATTTTTACGAAATATTCTGAGACATGGGTTTTGTTGAGAATAATTCTCTAAACAAACCCAGATCGTCAGAAATTCGGAAAAACGAGTTTTTCTTTGACATGCAAGAGCCCTTTGGTGGCAGAGGCAGCGAGGCACCAGAAAGTGATTTTTCTCGGAAAAATCCAACACATGGGTTTTGTTCGTGCTTCAGAGCTGAACAAACCCAGTTTGTCCGTTTTTCAATATTATGACTTTTTCCGGAAACCCTAAAAAATAGGGGCAGCAAGGCTACTTTTTCTGGAAAAATCCAACATGTGGGTTTTGTTCGTGCTTCAGAGCTGAACAAACCCAGTTTGTCCGTTTTTCAATATTATGACTTTTTCCGGAAACCCTAAAAAATAGGGGCAGCAGGGCTACTTTTTCTGGAAAAATCCAACATGTGGGTTTTGTTCGTGCTTCAGAGCTGAACAAACCCAGTTTGTCCGTTTTTCAATATTATGACTTTTTCCGGAAACCCTAAAAAATAGGGGCAGCAGGGCTACTTTTTCTGGAAAAATCCAACATGTGGGTTTTGTTGAAAAAGCTATGCTGATCATACCCAGTTGGCCAGATCTGTGATTATTTGTCGTTTCCTGTGACATGCAAAGAAATATAGACAGAAATAGAGGAAGTAGACAGAAGATGGATTGGAAGTTATAAACTGCCACTTTGCAAGAATTATGCCTTTTGATGCAAACTCTGATAAATAGTCCCTCTGTGCAGCAGATCTTCAAAAATATGAAGAACGGTGAAAACCCCTCTGTCAGATCTTCAAAAATGTTGGAGAAGAAAAATATTCGTTCTTGAGCTCCTCAACCTGCAAAGAAATAATGAATAATGGATGCCTAGATGCTTTGATATGTCAATTTGGAGTTGCAAGCATCAATTGGGCATCCAACTCATGATTGAGCCTGATTTGGAGTTCAAAAAGGTGATTTCCACTGATTGTGGAGTTTTTGGCCTCTTTTTGCCTCCAAAATTTGTTAACTCAAGTCAACATTTGCTTTGACTTTTCTTAGGCTTCCTTTTTGGATTTTTGATCATTTTTGCAGGCTGAAGTGCCTTTGTTTGATCTTCGATCCTGGCTACTCAGTTGATCTTCGGCAATTGCTGACGGATCCGTTGTTGAGATGGGATCAGCTTGATGAGATATGCCTGGGAGAGATTAACTCAGAAAACTGAGTTTGGACCTCCAGAATGAGGGGCGCCTTTCTTCAAGAGGGGCGCTTTTGGCTGTGCCTTAGTCAATTTTCATTGACTGTTCTTCGTTTTGGCCTTTTCAGACCCTCTGTGCTCTGATCTGACGTTCCCGTTGATGGATGAGTCGGATGACTCTGCTTGACGATGCATCGGGTAGCCAACTCAATCTTGCTCAGGATGACTGACTTCTCAGTTGATGACAACAAGTTTTGGTCCTTCAAACTTAAGGGCGCCCTTGGCCAGCAGGGGCGCTTTTAGCTTGTTGACTGATTTTGCTTATGCTGTGAACTGCCTGACTTTGATCTCCTCTATCAGATGACTGATTTGTCAGAAGTTCTTTGCTGATGGTTTCACTGGCGAGACTGGTCATAGCTGAGAAGATCATCCTGGGAGGCAGTAAAGATTCTGAGTGAATCTGGATGCCTTCAAGAAAGGGCGCCTTTCTTCAAGAGGGGCGCTTTTACCCATGCCTTAGCCATTTTTTGGCTTATCTTTCCAGTTCTTCAATTTTGGCTTTTTCTGCTTGACCTCAGCGTGTGATCGTTTTGCGTGTCCTGTGAACCTGCTGTCAGATTGATCGCGTAGCTGGGAGGAAGCTGGAAAGATATCATGTATAGAGTTGCTGCTTATGGATTCATCTGGTGTCTGCAATTGAGGGGCGCCCCTGGCCAGCAGGGGCGCTTTTACCTTGAAGCTCTCTGATTTGGCACTTCTGTCATCAATGGATCCTCCATACTTCGCTGACGGTTGGTCAATGATCCCTGAATCAGATAATCTTGCTGATTGTTTCGTTGTCGAGCTAGTATGAAAGTGAAGAGGATGACTGTTTTGACACTGCCAGATGATTTGATTTGCCCTCTAAGGTTCAAGGGCGCCTTTCTTCAAGAGGGGCGCTTTTAACCACTGTAGACTATGTTTTGCCTTGGTAGACAAAACGTGCACCTTCCAGACTTAGCCAAATTTTGGCCTTTTCCGTTTTGAGAATCTCCTTCGTTGAACGTCATCATTTTCATCCTTTTCCGCCATGGTTTCTTCGTTGAAGCTTTTGAGGTTTAGCTTTCAGCACCTGGTACTGGCCAATCTGCCATTAATGGCTGCGGAGCTCCTTAACTTTGTTCCTGAAAAATAGAAATAGACCCACCAGAGTAAAACATATTTTTTGATAATTCTGACTTGATCAGTGTGATCGTGAAGGCAATTAAGCCTATCAGAATTATTTTCAATCATTTCCGGGAAGGTCCTATTTTTTAGGGTTTCCATAAAAATAGGGGTGCAAAACCCTAATTTTCGGTGTTTCAAAATTTTAACCATAGGTTCCTTGACAGAAACCCACAAGGATTTTATATTTGGTTTAACCTAAAACATACTTTAGATGGCATTTTTACGTTGTTTAGCTCAATTTAAGCAGAATGCCAAAAATTTCATTTTGGGTATAACATAGGCTCCGTCTGGTGACCATGTCGGATACCTACGGCATAGGAGAACCGAGAATCTCAAGTTTTGTAGACCAGTACTTTTATTAGTTGGGCAATGGAGTCAGGACTTATTTCCTATTTCACATAAGAACTTGAAGTTCATGGTATTATTGGGGCTCACCTATTTATTCACCTAAAACAAGACTTCCTAAGAAATCACCTAATACACGACAATACTTTACGGAACGGGGAAATACATAACTACATAACGTTAAAGCAAAAGAAATTTATTTTACAAAGAACTCACCCCATCCCCAAAGGGACGAAATGTTTCAAGTATTGCCTGCTTCATGGCAGCGCGAAGAGCCTCCCATCGATGCTGCTTCTGCCTGAAAGGCTTTACTTCTCTTCTGATGGGAATTGTAGGAGACAATCCCTCTGGAATGAAGATTCTCAGGTATTTGTATATCCACGCAAAAGTACTTTGACAAAAGTCAGAATACAATGCAAATGGGAAAGTTGATACCCCTGAGACATTAGTTCTGCTGTCATTCATCTGTGGGATGTTGAACTCTTCAAACCAATCAATCGAGTTCCAAACTCGATTTCTATAATGCCGTAGGTGATCTTTGCTGATCTGAAAATATCCTTTGACCGGCTCATGGATCAGCTCTAGATCGCCTTTAACACACAGGAGTTTGATTCCCATGTCTTTGGCATCTTTGAGGCCTAATAAAAGCACCTCTTTCTCAGCTTCAGTGAATTTTAATTGCACGGATGGGTGCAACTGTCCTTTAGGAGAGATGATCACTTCCCCTATTTCTGAAACTGTAATTGAACAACCTCCATCGAACAGTGTTGTCCATGACCTTGCGTCCTCTGTCAATATCTTTTTGGAACATGCAATGTTCTGATCTTCAGTTTCTATCTTTGGCAAAGTCACAAAATTACCGGGATTCGTTTCAGGTTTTGCTCCTACTGGAATAGATGACTCGAGCATAGCCTGCTTCTTTACAACTTTGAGAATCTGATCTAGTTGTTCTGGATGATCCTGAAGATATTCCAGTTGAGAGATTTGTACCTTGGTCTTCATCATGGAAGCTATGATGTCAAAATTTGCTGAAGAAGGATCTTGAGCAACTTGCATAGCGTTCTTCTGTGGGGACCTGGGATTGGAAGTGGAAAGCACCTCTTCACCCTTTTCGTTTGATCTTCGTCTTTCTTCCTCTTCTTTCTGTGCTTTGAAGTGTTGAACACTTGTAGACACAGGCGTTGAAAATTTTTTGTGATTCACTGCAAGAGAAAAGTGACGGTAGTCTTCTTCTTCTTGATTAATATCGGGTTCAAAATATCCCGTTGCGGAGTCGCCATCGAAGTTGTCCGTTTGTGGTAAGACAACATTCGAACTTGTTGGTACAAAACTAGAACTGGGAGCAGCTTCAGCATATCCCATGATTTGGGTCATTCTCAAATTCTCAGGACATGTGAATCCGGTATGTGCATCAGTGTCATGGAAACAACAAAATACTGCACTGTGTGCAGCTTCAATCATTGGTCTTGATGGAGGTGTTGGCAACCGTGGCTGAAGATTGTCTCTCTTTGGCTGGTACGATTGCTGAACTGGAGATTTGATAGAATCTGCTTTCATCAAGCCGGAAGTGATCATATTATACTCCAACTCAATGGCGTGTTCTTGCACACTCTTCAACTCTGTTCCTTTCGCCATCTTCAAGAAGAAGGCTATCTCTGATGGAAGAGCATTTATGAAACAGCTTATCAGAATCTCCAATGATGGATCGAATGTAAATGAAAGTTTTGCAACAAGACGATCAAATCTTGCCACAAACTCCCTCATGTGCTCGTTGCGCTCCATCTTCAAATTTGTAAGTTGGGCAAACAATAAATGATTGTTTTCAGCGGGCTTGAATCTCGCCAAAAACTTCTCACTCATAGATTCCCAATTTGTAATAATGCCTGGCTTCAGGTGACTAAACCAATCCGCAGCATTCCCAACAAGAGTCTCCACAAAGAGACGTACTGCGATGTCTTCATGTGGCACATGCAAGATGGCGCAAGCCGTTGTGAATGCAGCAAAATGTTCATCTGGGTGTTGACTCCCATCACCGTGAAATTGGGGAAAGTGCTTCCTTGACCCTTTAGGCAACTCATGATTTACCTGAAAAGCCAAGGGTCCAATGTTATTACCCCAAGGTAATGAAGGTCGACGCCTCTCGCCAGCATTATTGTTATTACCATCCATTGCTTCTTGTATGGATCATGCAATTAGATGTTTAGAGGATCATTCCCGAACCTCTTCAAAGATTTTCTCTAGGTCGGATGCTTCTCCGATGTCTTCTTGAAGTCAAGGATTATTTCTCCTTCGTATGTATACTTGGTGAGCCAGGATGCTTACTGCCACACGGGTGGTGGTAACACTGGTCTCTCAGCTGCAAGGTCAGCCTTTCTTTCTTCCTCGTCCAGAGTAATAGCTGCGACTCTCCACTGAGCTGGTGATGTATTCTTTTCAAAGATGAAAGTATGCAAGCTACTGATGATGTCTGTCTGCTCTCCTTCAATGAATGTAAGATCTGGTTGGAGAGTTGCTGGAGCAAGATCAGGTTGTTCAACTGGTGCCCAAGGACGCCAGATGCCCATTTCGTGTCATTAAAGCGTTAAGCTTTTCTTGAAGTTTTATGCCTCGTTGCCCCACGGTGGGCGCCAGAAAACTGTTGGCGTTTCAATTAGCACCTCTGGAGTGCTTATTGGAAACGGACAGCTATTGCAAGTGTGTTAGTACATGCTCTTCGGATTATAGAGAGGAAGATCTCTCTTTGCTGATTTTATACTGTAAAAAAGGGGTGTACTAAGATTTCCTATCTTTTTTACTCAGCGGTAGGACACAAGGGTGCATAAACCAATGCGCCGTAGCTAAGCTTTTTCTCTGGTTTCCGCAGATCTTAACTACGACTAACTAAGCTTCTAACTATCCTACCTCCTCAAGAAAAACAGAGCATGAGGGCATAGGAGCGAAATGGTATGGTTGGATCACTTGAATCCTCCGTCTCAATGGAATATGGCCGAGGCTCTGAACCTTCGGATATATACCAAGATAGGGCTCGATACAAGCAAACACTCGTTACGGTAAACTGGATCTGAGACTTGCCAAGGAGGAGGAACCCCTATCCGAGGTATAGGCTTGGAAGCAGCTCACTGGAAACAACAAGGAACGATGGCCTTTCTAACAGGATTCCCGAGGAGGTGACGACACCTGTCCAAAGTCTAGGCTGCAAGAGAGATCATTAAACAACATCAAACGATAATGATGATGACAAAATATCCAAGGAGGCGACGACACCTGTCCAAGGAGGAGATTGAAACAATGCACTATTTAAAAACAAGACTTTGAATAACTCAAATAATTAGATCAATCAAGCTTGCACCATCTGATTTATTTCTTTAAGATTCTTCAAAGAATTACAAAGGTCGGGACAGCAAAGGCACGAAATCATGCACAATTGCGATCAACCAACGAACTCTCATCCAAGAGTGAACAGATATAAACAAGCGAACTCTGGCAACAGTGGCGCAGCAATTTTGCTAGCAAATAAAGGTTAAACAAATAAAGAACCTAAGGCTCTTATTTATAGAAACTCAAAGGAGTAGGCAACCCTAAAATCTCCTTGAGTTAACAAACAGTTCTTGCCAATCAGCAAGATATTATTCTATGTCTAAAAGTAGGTGAGCAAACAGTTAACTGGAAATCTACTTCAGTTAACTGAAACTAAACAAAAGTCAAACTGGAAGTCTACCTCAGTTGACTGACACCTAACTAAAAGTGAACTTATGTTACAAATGTGTCTCCAAATAGACATCCACCTTTTGAGGAGATCTGAGATCCACAAATCGTGGGAGTCAAATAGACATCCTAGATTAGTGGGATCTGACATGCATGATCTGTGGAGATCTGGAGTCAACTCGGAAAGGGGCATCAAGTTGACTTCAGTCGTATTTATTGCTACTTTGGAGGGTAGGACGTCCTTCTTGAGGTTTTTGACACCTCATCACCATTGGTCAACGGTGCTTTTGTTCATTCGTTGACTTCTTCATACGGAGACCGTTACATGTCTGTCAATCGTCAGCTTACCGCTTGTCAGCAACTTGATGTATGTATCTCCTTCATTCTGCTTCCCTTAGGAGGGTTACTCCTTTTCTTTTTGTCTATGTTTCCACTTTGACGTGGAAGGTAGTGTAGTATTAACCGATGGCGGCTCTGTGTTGGGAATGACTACCTTCCGCGTTCTTTTGCAGCTTGGACGTTTTCCTTGATCTTTCTCAATGGAAGAATGTCGTGTGATGAAACCGCGAAGCTTGACGATGAAACCGCGAAGCTTGACCACGATCACTCCAACTACGAGAAATGCACATGAACTTGCTGCATGTGTAAAATTCCAACAGTTACAATCCTCTAAACTGGCCTTGGAAGGCAATCAGATATACGAGGTGAAACTATTATGGAACCTGTGGACTTGTTTCTATGCTTGTCAATCTGGCTAGATTGACCTCTGGGTGTGCCTGACGCAGATCGGTGCCAGCCGTTTTCAGAAAATCATGGAGTAAGACCATTTTGGTCTTGTATTCGTCTTGGGAGAACTGCGTTCTGAAAACCTTGAAGATTGACTGTGCACACGATGCTGCTCGGACAACTTTTTCTGGAACTGCTAAAAATAGCCTTGCCGAGGGTAATTTTTACGAAATATTCTGAGACATGGGTTTTGTTGAGAATAATTCTCTAAACAAACCCAGATCGTCAGAAATTCGGAAAAACGAGTTTTTCTTTGACATGCAAGAGCCCTTTGGTGGCAGAGGCAGCGAGGCACCAGAAAGTGATTTTTCTCGGAAAAATCCAACACATGGGTTTTGTTCGTGCTTCAGAGCTGAACAAACCCAGTTTGTCCGTTTTTCAATATTATGACTTTTTCCGGAAACCCTAAAAAATAGGGGCAGCAGGGCTACTTTTTTTGGAAAAATCCAACATGTGGGTTTTGTTGAAAAAGCTATGCTGATCATACCCTAGTTGGCCAGATCTGTGATTATTTGTCGTTTCCTGTGACATGCAAAGAAATATAGACAGAAATAGAGGAAGTAGACAGAAGATGGATTGGAAGTTATAAACTGCCACTTTGCAAGAATTATGCCTTTTGATGCAAACTCTGATAAATAGTCCCTCTGTGCAACAGATCTTCAAAAATATGAAGAACGGTGAAAACCCCTCTGTCAGATCTTCAAAAATGTTGGAGAAGAAAAATATCTGTTCTTGAGCTCCTCAACCTGCAAAGAAATAATGAATAATGGATGCCTAGATGCTTTGATATGTCAATTTGGAGTTGCAAGCATCAATTGGGCATCCAACTCATGATTGAGCCTGATTTGGAGTTCAAAAAGGTGATTTCCACTGATTGTGGAGTGTTTGGCCTCTTTTTGCCTCCAAAATTTGTTAACTCAAGTCAACATTTGCTTTTGACTTTCTTAGGCTTCCTTTTTGGATTTTTGATCATTTTTGCAGGCTGAAGTGCCTCTGTTTGATCTTCGATCCTGGCTACTCAGTTGATCTTCGGCAATTGCTGACGGATCCGTTGTTGAGATGGGATCAGCTTGATGAGATATGCCTGGGAGAGATTAACTCAGAAAACTGAGTTTGGACCTCCAGAATGAGGGGCGCCTTTCTTCAAGAGGGGCGCTTTTGGCTGTGCCTTAGTCAATTTTCATTGACTGTTCTTCGTTTTGGCCTTTTCAGACCCTCTGTGCTCTGATCTGACGTTCCCGTTGATGGATGAGTCGGATGACTCTGCTTGACGATGCATCGGGTAGCCAACTCAATCTTGCTCAGGATGACTGACTTCTCAGTTGATGACAACAAGTTTTGGTCCTTCAAACTTAAGGGCGCCCTTGGCCAACAGGGGCGCTTTTAGCTTGTTGACTGATTTTGCTTATGCTGTGAACTGCCTGACTTTGATCTCCTCTATCAGATGACTGATCTGTCAGAAGTTTTTTTTTTTGCCGATGGTTTCACTGGCGAGACTGGTCATAGCTGAGAAGATCATCCTGGGAGGCAGTAAAGATTCTGAGTGAATCTGGATGCCTTCAAGAAAGGGCGCCTTTCTTCAAGAGGGGCGCTTTTAGCCATGCCTTAGCCATTTTTTGGCTTATCTTTCCAGTTCTTCAATTTTGGCTTTTTCTGCTTGACCTCAGCGTGTGATCGTTTTGCGTGTCCTGTGAACCTGCTGTCAGATTGATCGCGTAGCTGGGAGGAAGCTGGAAAGATATCATGTATAGAGTTGCTGCTTATGGATTCATCTGGTGTCTGCAATTGAGGGGCGCCCCTGGCCAGCAGGGGCGCTTTTACCTTGACGCTCTCTGATTTGGCACTTCTGTCATCAATGGATCCTCCATACTTCGCTGACGGTTGGTCAATGATCCCTGAATCAGATAATCTTGCTGATTGTTTCGTTGTCGAGCTAGTATGAAAGTGAAGAGGATGACTGTTTTGACACTGCCAGATGATTTGATTTGCCCTCTAAGGTTCAAGGGCGCCTTTCTTCAAGAGGGGCGCTTTTAACCACTGTAGACTATGTTTTGCCTTGGTAGACAAAACGTGCACCTTCCAGACTTAGCCAAATTTTGGCCTTTTCCGCTTTGAGAATCTCCTTCGTTGAACGTCATCATTTTCATCCTTTTCCGCCATGGTTTCTTCGTTGAAGCTTTTGAGGTTTAGCTTTCAGCACCTGGTACTGGCCAATCTGCCATTAATGGCTGCGGAGCTCTAACTTTGTTCCTGAAAAATAGAAATAGACCCACCAGAGTAAAACATATTTTTTGATAATTCTGACTTGATCAGTGTGATCGTGAAGGCAATTAAGCCTATCAGAATTATTTTCAATCATTTCCGGGAAGGTCCTATTTTTTTAGGGTTTCCATAAAAATAGGGGTGCAAAACCCTAATTTTCGGTGTTTCAAAATTTTAACCATAGGTTCCTTGACAGAAACCCACAAGGATTTTATATTTGGTTTAACCTAAAACATACTTTAGATGGCATTTTTACGTTGTTTAGCTCAATTTAAGCAGAATGCCAAAAATTTCATTTTGGGTATAACAAATATTTATTAGGGTTAGAGAAGGAAACCCTAAAACAAACACAAACAAAAGGATTCAAAATATCATGAGCAACAAAAAGAGTCCTCAGATTCATCCTCCTCTTCTAAGGGGAAATCATCTAAGAAGGAGAAGGTTTTACATGTGCCTATTGCGAAAGGGAAGGACATGCAGAACATAGTTGCTATAAGAAGGACATTGATGAGCTGAAGCATCTTCTTCAAAAACATCAGATTGATTTACCTTCTAGGATGTCTGCATCATCTCCTTCCCATCATTCTTCTTCTTCAGAGCAACATGACAGGGCCACAACTAGTTTACATACTTCATCATATATGAAGGGACATGCTCTTTGTGCTTATTCAAGTCTTGGATCAGGGAGATGGCTTCTAGATTCAAGAGCATCTCATCATATGGCATCTTCATAGTCTATGTTCACTTTCTTTGAGTCTCACACTATGTCTCCTATTTTGATGGGAAACAATACATACATGAGTGTTACAGGGAGGGGGTCTAATAGTTTTGGGGACAACACTTTTCAGGATGTCTTGTGTGTTCCTCATTTGACGAACAACCTTATTTCCGTATATCAGATCACACATGGAGGCAATGGGAGATCTATGGAGTTCACACCTAATTCAGTTATCATTAGAGACTTGGAGAGTAGAGCAGTTATTGCTACTGGGGTGGTGGATCACTCATCTTGGTTGTATTCCTTTGCAATTTTTTCTTCTGATGGTGCTTTTGTTCCTACAGCTGTTCATCACACTTCTAGTGTGAAGCTTCCTATAGAGGAGACATTTGTCTTCTTGAACCTTGGAGTTCTCACTTCGGATCTAGTTCTTGAGCCATCCATTCCATCTCCTCCACCTCCTATTGCGGTTGCTGATACTTCTATGGCTATAGATGTGGTTTCTTCTGTTTTAGTGCACCAGGACCTAGTAGATCATTCATCTTTGGCGGTTTCAGTTTAGTCTTCACCTACTTTGAATTCTTCATTTTTTGAGGTCATACTTGCATATGTGGAGACATCTTGGGCTACACCTAATTCACCTTCAGAGATTGCATTCACGAGGCTTCTTCCCTCTCACTTCTTTCAATAGATGTGGTTTCTTCAGTCTTTTTGGAGCTACTTCATTATGGGGGGGCTATGTGGTCTCTTTCTTCCTCTCTTTTGGGGGGGTTTCTTTCATGTATCTTTGTGATGGATGGTGTCCTTGGGGGGTCTTATGGAGTCCTTGTCATGTATAGATTTTCATTGACTTATTTAAATGCAAGTATTAATTATTATGTCAAGATTTAGATAGAAATTGAATGATTATTTAATGATGGTTAAATTGAAATCTAAATGAAATTGAAATCGAAATGCAATTATTATGATTTGAATTGTATTTATTTTTATTTTGGGGTTTGTCATTATTGATGATAAATTGATTGCAAGTGAACGCAGGAACAGGTGAACGTGATTGAAGGCGAGAACAATGATGAGGTAGAGTTGTTTAGCCGATTGATGTTTACGAATAGATGGGATCTCACACACTCACTTAGATGAATATTTTAATGTATTATGCGTATATCATGCTTGCAAATTAAAAAAATGTGATTTCTCAAAAATTGCAAAAATGCATGTGATTGAATAATAATTTTGTTAAATTGATGAAATTTAACGTAAATTCAATAGATAGATTGCTTGCTTGAATATTTTATTATTATTTGGAAATATTAAGTTGAAATTTCAAAATTTAAATGCAATAGATTTTAAATTCGAAATTTGATTAAATTTAGTTAAATAAAGTGATTTCAAAATTTAAAATGCTTTTTAAATTAAAATTGTGAAAGTAATGGATTTTAATATCATAAAATTGATTTAATATCTAAACTTAGTTAAATGAGAAATTGAAAACGAGAACTCACGTGAACTTTGTTATGCTTTCAAAATTTAAAGTTCAGTTAAAATTGAGAAATAAAATATCTAAATTTATCAAAGGCATTCAAATTTTGAAAACATAGAGTCTTGTTTTGGTTAATTGAAGATCAATGAGGAATTGTGGATCTCAATTCTTGTTTTGATCAATGCATGGAATCAAGAAAAAGAGAAAAATATTTGTTGGAAATCCGAAATTGGGGGACAGAGAAAATTGGAGAGGCACAAAATTACTCTAAGGAAATTTGAAATTAAATTAAGCAGATGTATTCATTTTCATGTTGTTGATCTTAAAAAAAATTTATCAGAAGGAAGAGGGAATTGTTGATAGAAGGAGGCGCCTGTTGGAAGTCCGTACCACATACTCTCCTCACACTCAATGAATGGAAGGAGATACACGGCCTGTGAGAGGGCGTAGGATAGCTTAAGGAAGGTGCAACCTATTTGGAAGGCGCGCGCAACCTTCCACACACCATACGCAACCCTCCACATTCCTTTCATACTTGCACACTAAGGAAAGAGGGTGTGCTTGCAGGAAAGAGGCTGCAAAAAGACAGTCTCCCATCTCACACTTGCGCACCAAGGATAAGGGCTCACAGTCAGCAGGAAAGATAGCATAGAATGCAATGAAAAAGGTTCTTCCACGTGCCACACCACACAACAGATAAAAAAAAAAAGGAAAATTCCACAGAATTCATAAGGACCACAGTAAGAAGGACACACAACCAGAGAAAGTAGAAGATAGAAGTAAAGGAAGAGAAAATCCACAGTTACTTTTCCAGAAATAATATATATCTAGGTAGGAATCATGAATTTAATTTTACAATAGAACTTCCAATTATTATATCTAAAAATTCTGGAAATGAATATCAGATTATAATAAAAATCTTGAATGTTTAAATTAGGAGAGAGATTTTTTTTTTGATACTGTTGCAAAACTATCCATATAAAAATTTATATAACAATAAACGAATCAAACTGTGATTATCTTCAGAATGTTAGACAAATTCAGAAACAAAGGATTATAATAAAAAAACCTTCGAATTAAATCATGAAATGAAATTTGATCTATTTGGGGACAAATTTAAAACATAAAACAAATTTTACATTTTAGATTCAAAAACAAATGAAACATAAACTTTGTAAATTTTGCTGAGAATTTTGGAAATTCTGATTTGAATCATGCATTAAACAAAGAAATGAATTTAGGAAAAACTATTGAAATATGGAAACGATTTTGTTTAATTTAGAATTTAAAAGGATTTTGAACATAAGAAGAATAAATTTTGTTGATTGAGAATTAATGGCAAAATTTAACTTCAAATTTTAACACAGTTTTTAGAAACCAAAATTACTAAAACTTGCAAATCTTGTTTTTCTTTGAAACTGTCAAAACGGAAACTGTTAAACTAGATATATTTAACTTGATAAATGATTGTTATTTAAACGCTGAAAATTGGATAAACTGAAATAAAACGTTTTAACTAGAGATTTGATTTATTTTTGAAAACAACCAAAACGATATTGGAACAACTTTAATTAAACGAGAGTATAAAGAATGAACGTGTACTCTTTTAATTTTGTTTTTATATGTTTTTATTAAATATACTGGAGTTACACCTTCATTTAATAACTTTATGGGTTATTAAATTACTATATTTAAAATATTGACTTTATGACTTGTATGAATTTGAACGATGGATAAGAAACTCTTTTTAAACTGTTTTTCATTTTAAACAATGTTTCCAATTTGATGTTTTAAAAGATTGCAAAACTGTATTTGACTGTTTAGACCATGCATGAATGATAGATAATTCTGCATGTTATGTTTTTGGGAAAGTTACCTTTCGGGACGGGTGCCGAATATGGGTAAATAGAGAGTGCAGTTTTGCTTTTTCTAAAACTGTTTTTTATTGTCGTGCATGACATTTTACTTGGCCAAGTAATTTTTGTACCATTGAAATAGATGGATTATTGAACTCTCTACCATATCCTAGTATCGAACTTGCTTATTTCTTAACTGACTTAGAAAAATGAAAATGATTGTGGTATACTAGTAGTACTAGGCATGCACCAGATTCCATCTTGCTCGTAGGCTGCTTTTTGCTAAGCAATTCGTGCAGGGTCGGGTATTTCTTGACTGACTAAGAAATTTCGGGGAAGCGTAAGCTTCGAGGTTGGGCGAAAAAGCACCCGATCCTTGTTCTTGTTTTCTTGTTGAAGATTTGCTTTTGGATGGAAGATCGACGGACTGCATCTTCTATTATGCTTTATTATTCTTGATGTATGTAATGACGAGCTTATGGTGACTGGCTGCCTAAGTCTCGAATTGTAACTGATATATTATTATTCATTGTATTTATAATTGAAATAGTGTAATTCAACACTTGTATGATTTAGATTGAATTGTAATGAAATTATCTTATTGACTTTTATGTCGTTTTGTAGTTCGACTAGTTCTTGATGTCTAATGAATGGAATGAGACTTTATTTTGAATATAATGGATCTTATTTGAAGTATTTGTCGATGTTGTTTTAAAGAGATTTCCGCTCTTTACAGTCCTCCATCTTTCATCACTTAGTTATTTTTTGCATTCTATTTTGGGGAGGAGTTTTGTTCCCACTGGGTTTTCTCCTTTACCTTGTTTGCTTTAGTTTTCATTGCATTTGTACTTGGGTACCTGATCAGGCCTTGTTTTCAGGACCCATCTTTGCTTTCATGCATCTTTCCCTTAGTGTTTTAGCTACTCCCTAAATTCATTTTAAGGGGGGGTGTTAGAGTAATAAGTTATTTCACTTAATTAATTTAATCATATTGGTTAATTAATTAAGTCACTTATCACTTTAGTTACACTTAAGCTAAACTTAGGCACATTAATAATTAATTATTAAGTGTGCACACTAGGGTTTCCTTTTAGGGTTTGATATCCTTTCTTAAGGATTGATCTCATTGTAATTATTCATTCTCTTAATGCATTTTTCTCTTGAGGCTTGTAGAGCATCTTTGTTGTTCCGGAACATCTTTCTTTCTTTGTGACAAGTTATTGCTTGCAGGTGTTCACTGGGGTTTATGAGGTTGGTTTATCAATTTCTACAACTTCTGCTTCTTCTTGCTTCTTTTTCACATGGAGGGTGTTTAATTGTGTAGCGAAGTGGCTGATGATATCCTCCTTCATATTTAACATAAGATTGCTAAACTATATTCTAGAGACTCCATTGGGTTGCTTGCTTATGGGAGATGTATTGTCTCCTCTAACCTTCTTAGTAAAAGACCTTGAATATTTCCTGCATTCTTTGTAGATTTCATCAAATGGTGCCTATGAGATATATCCTGCCCTAATGAGGTTAAGTTCATCCATACAATCCTCATTAATCCCTCTCAAGAACATCAACTTTAAGGACTCATTAGAGAGTCTATTTTGGTGGGATTTCTTAAGGTAGAATTGAAACCTCTCCATATAGTCTTCCAAAGATTCATCTTCCTTTTTTAAAATCCTAAATATGCCATCCCTCTTTCAATCTCTACCTCTACAATAATCCTGGTAATTTTCTAAGAACTTTGTCTTCATGGAATTCCAATTTAGAACATCTCTTCACAAACCCATAAACCATCTCAAATCAACATCCTTTGGTGTTGCTAGAAACAACTTAATCCTATGTTCATCTGTGGTATAATCATAACTTTTGCATAGCACATAAAACTCAAAAAGGAAGGTATTTGGATCCTCCATGACCAACCCATAGAAGACATGTAATGTTGAAGGAGGTATGTTCTTCAAAGAAATGGCTCTCTCCTGGTTGGCAATGGGGAACTCAAATGTTACATGCTCTGGTGGGTCTTCAACTATAGCATTAGCCATGATGTTGATGTGTATGTGGGAAGTCTCCTTTGTATTTGGCGTGGGTAATGGTGTTAGGGATGATTCTTCTTCAAAAATACCCTTGCTCTGTTCACTTTGTCCACCAGTATTCTCTAATGCTTCATGTGATGTGGGGAGAAATCTTCCCAAAGCTTCTTGTTGCCTTCATATACAATGATTATGACTCTTTAGATCAATGGTTCATGCAAATTGTTAGTAAAGCATGTTGTTTTTGGTGGGTTAAAACCTAATTACCCTAATGCTGAAAGAAAAAACACTAAACTATGAAAGCTTAAAATTACACAAGAGAATCCCGAACGTAGCACCGTCCTTGACAATAATGCCAAAAATGTAAGGCCTTTATAATGTTCAATCAATTTGGTGTTCATTACTAGACACACAATTCAAAGGATAGGTTCTTAATTGAAAAATTCACCAAACCCTCACAAAGGCTTCATTAAGTTATCAACCAAAGCTCATAAGATTTTAATAGTGCTAGCACTATATGTGCATTCAAGGATCCTAGCTACACCCTATATTGATGAAACATAGGTGGTTACACATGTAATGAAAACTATAAAGGTTGGAAAGGAAGTTAAACTATCAAATTACAAAATAGGGGAAATAACATAAATTTGTTGCTTATGCTATGGATACCTTCTACTGTAACTGCTAACTACTAAATCTAAACTTGCAACTAACACTACTATCTTTTGACTCCTAACTTCTTCGAAGACTAACTCAAAATAATGTTACAAAATGTAATTCATGCTACAATACATCATTCATGGAATTCACATACATATAAGTGAGAATTCAAATAAATGGATACAACATATCATATTATCTAATGTAGATAATAAGATGGATTGGCCCTTGCTTGATTTGTTGCATCCACGAGATATATCAAATACACACTACTGATCAATAAATCATGACAGTAACTAAACTCCTTTATTACATAAGAACTTAAATTATTACAATTTGACAAGAATCTTCAAAAGATTTCCCATTTAGAGATACATATCCATTATAACTAAATAATAAAAAACTAGCAGCAAAGAAAGTATTATCTGACCTAAAACAATCAATAACTAGAACTAAAAAACTAGATTTGCTCCTCGACCACCAATCCTAATATATAGGTGCGAGAGGAGTTTTATTCACACAAGGACTAAAAATAGAACATAAATGCATACACCCACTCTCCCTCAAGAATATGGAGAGGAATAGTCTATGTAATCGATAAACATAATTGAAAAAGACAAAAGAAGAGAGTTCAAACTATAACTTTGCCTTAACGGTATGACGAAGACATGCTATATGAAAATTGTCATGTCATCAAGATTTCATACTCATAGTAAACTCCTTCCTATCATCTTATTCGGAGTTGGTGGTGACTCACAGTTTGACTATCTAATGGTCATCTTCATTCCTTCCTAGAGTTGTCACGTTTCAAGCATTATGGTTTCTCCCCTGCAACTGGATGCAGTCTATAAATCTAGTTGCTATGGGTTATAGTTATCCTTAGTTGTAAAAGGTTAGTTTCATCCTAAATAATACAAATCATTAACAATCATAAATCAAGTATAGAATCATACTGAATTTCATGAACATTCATACATCCACACATACAAATACCATCATATCATAATTATATTTCCACATACTAAAGTCTGGTTTAAGATGCATGAAAGATATAAAAATGTATAAGTCTTTAGGATTGTATGTGAACTTGGCAGGTTGAAATACTAAAATTTATGAACTTAATGAAAGAAAACTAGCTATTACCTAAGCTCATCAGGATCAAAATTATAATTTTTTGCACAACTTGCCATTGTTTTTTGGTACATAAATAATATTGTAATAAGTGCAAAAAAGATTTACATTGATCTTTCATGATGAATGCCCAAACCCAGAGGAAGCCCTTTATAGAATTCCTCTTATAGAGTACCTTAGGAAGTTTTTTCTTAGTGACCCTAAAGGTGTGGAAGTCTTACATGGTATAGCTCACATAGTGTATACGAACATTATGATGATAGCTAGTTGCACAAAGACTCTTCATTATATGATTCCTTAGACCCACATAAAAACACAGGTCTCGATACCTATACATACATCATCTATATCTATATTCAATTCTTTTGTATCTACCGCAGTGCCAAATAGTAACAATGCTAACCTTAGTTTTGGATTTTTTAGTGGTGTAATACCACCTTCTTTTATTCTTCCTATCACTTCTCAAGATGTCCCTCTTATAGTTTACCGACACTTTTTGAGTCAATCATCTCCATTTAATACATATCATAATTTAACCTAGAGTACACATATCCCTCCACTTTTTTCCACCTCACTCTCCAATCCTATCATAAACTAACTTTTACAAAATATCACATCTTTACAACAACAAATAATAACTATGAGTCAAAATTAATCCCATCCTACCATTCCACTATATTGCGTTCATAGTTTGTTATCTTATGCCATATATTGAAAACACCTATTCCATCAAACATAGAGATACCCCTTTTTGAGAAGTATAATGGGAAGGGAGATCTTAACAACCATGTATCAGCCTTTACTTCTCTGTACAATAATTTTATCTTCGAAGACACTCTTATTGCAAAACTCTTTCCTTGATCATTGAAAGACATGACCTTGGATTGGTTTTTTTCTATACCTAATAATTCAATCAATTCTTTCTCTCAACTTGTTAATCACTTTGTACAACACTTTCAGGAGAACATTGGACCTCGGGTCACATTGACTAATTTGGTTCATTGTAAGTAGGAAGTGAAGGAGAAAGTGAGTAATTTTATAGGGCATTAGAAAGCCCTATTCACTCATATATCATCCTCTCTCTTAGATGTTGACGTGCAACAAGTTTTCATTAGAAACTTACAACTACACATTAAGAATACAATCTTGTTAATGTGATATCCTCTTTCACACATCTTTGAATGGCTCTTTGTGACTATCAAATAGCAGTTGGTCAATATGAGATTTCCTCTTCATTGGATCCTGTTAGTCAATCCAAAGCCATTACTTCTAAATTTTAATCTTTTAAAAAGAAAAATAAAAACTTCATCAAATTTAACGCTCCTTCTAATAATATTCAATCATAAGTTGCAGCCATAACACCTTCTGCTACAACCCCTTATCACATAAATTGAGAGCTTGACATTTTTCCCATCATTTTGAATCCTTGCATTGATTATGTTACAACTGCTTAATAATAACCTAATCTAGCTTCCTCCTATCTATCTTGTAGATACCTCTAAAACTTTTCCTCCTTCATTTGACCCGAAGGCCTTTTGTCAATATCATTGTATGTCTGGCCATGATATCGACAAATGTATACATATTAAGCACCAAGTGCAAGACCTCATTGATTCTAATGTCATCCAAGTGTCTAGTGTGAACGATAAAGGGAATAAGTATATAGCTCCTCCTAGCCTTTGACCGTGCTTTTTCTATGATAGATGTTAGCTATGATCTTGTTGTCTCTAAGCTTGATACTACCTTCACCCATATTGATTCCTCTATTCATGCACCTAATGGATATCTTTACATTCCCACCAAAATAAATGATAAACCCATATGGGAATTACTCATTGATCCTACTTTCTTGGTGAATGTGCTTATTGAAGAGTTCATTTATATGCATGAATTATGTTAAGACAAGTATGAGAAATCAAAAGCCTTGGTTAGAATGTTTGATGGTTTCATCCACACTATCGTAGGAGCCTTGATTCTTTGTGTATAGGTCAAACCCAAAGCTTGGATGCACCCTTTGCTATAGTTCCAACCTTTAACCAATTTCATGTAAAATTGGGTCATCCATGGCTGACTTTCATGAAAGCGGTCTTGTCCATAGTTCATGTGTCTAAAGTTTCCATTTGAAGGATAGGTGTACACTATTAATCATAGTGGGTTTAAGCCTCCAATCCTTTGTGATAGATTTTCACTTGACTACTTTTCTAGCTGAGCCTATTCGGCCCCATGAGGATTATTTGTTCCTCTCTTATCAAAAGATCAAAGCTAGTCGAATTGCTCAGTTATTTGAGTTGTTAGCTCTCCCAATCCTCCTCTAGCTACTTCCCTTGAGGCTCCTTCATCCTCTAAAGGTGTGACTATAGTTTTTACTATTACAAAGGTAGTGGAAAAACCATATTTTGGATGAGGTATCCTTCCTTGACCCCTAAGGACTGGTTTCTACACTATGATTCCACCTCCTCAATGCTATCTAGGACTACAAGGCAAGCACCGAGTTCCATCTTCTCCTCCTCACTATAAGGGGATTATTTTTATTCCTGAATTTGGAGAAAAAC